>CM032667.1:42981127-42995229 GCA_019095985.1 Streblospio benedicti | reverse complement strand
TGACATACATAGATAAGTCAATAATTCTTAAGGCACAAATGAAAACTACAATATCAACGCAAATCTTAAAACACCACTTCTCTAAACTGACCACCTCTATAGTAAGACCATCTTTTCTAGCACCACGTTTAACCGTGGCATTATAAAACGCTGTACATGAAAATGGTGACTTAGGGAATAAAATTGTTGGCGAATGGATTATCATCAAGGCTATATACTCCCCTCAATAGAGGCTTCCATTTTGTGCAAGTTAATGTTCAATCAGAGAAATTTCTCGTTAAAGTTTACTTTGAATACTGCTGTAAAAATGATATCAACGCAAATCTTAAAACACCACTTCTCTAAAATGACCACCTCTATAGTAAGACCATCTTTTCTAGCACCACGTATTTAACCGTGGCATTATAAGAACGCTGTACATGAAAATGGTGACTTAGAGAATAAAATTGTTGGCGAATGGATTATCATCAAGGCTATATACTCCCCTCAATAGAGGCTTCCATTTTGTGCAAGTTAATGTTCAATCAGAGAGATTTCTCGTTAAGTTTAGCCCGAATACTGGTGTAAAAATGAAAAAAAAAGATGGGCGCTATGTTTATGTGCTTCCGTGGCCGAGTGGATAGGGAGTTGGACTCGTGACTTCTGGTCTAGGTTCCCGATTCAGTCGGGTCACAGTGGTAGGTGCAAACCTACCTCTAACAGGTTGCACACTGCTCCGTGGTACCTACACGTTAAAATAGGTACAGGTCAGGCAGTGAACGCTAATGGCTGAGTGATTAGCACGTCCTGCGCTACTCCCCTCGATGTGCTGTATGCTCCCAGGGAGTTGAGAAAGGATATAGTGTGAAAAGGATGCCAATGACCTGGTGTAAATATGTAAAGTCGCTAGAGCACGATAACAGTGAGATAACAGTGAAACTATAAACAACCACATTTACATTTATTTACATTTATATATACCCCAGCGGTGTCCGCCTTAGTTTTTATCGATTCTTAGTTTTTTGATTCTGTTAGGTATATTTAAGACGTCTAGTCCGAAACGCTTCCATAAAGATGAAAGCGCGTAAATGGTTGTCAGCTGTCTCATTTTTCTGTGATGTCGAGTAGGGGGGCCGCCTTGTTTCTGAATGTGTAAAGATGGCCAAGTGGCCGGTATTAGCGTAAATGAGTGCCAGCTGTCTCATTTTTCTGTGATGGCGCGTGGCTGAGTCGAGTGGTTCTGTGATGGCGCGTGGCTGAGTCGAGTGGGTGATGCTGGCCTTGTAGAGAGATTAGCCCCGAGTTGAGACGTTTGATAGATGTATATTTTTAGGTTTTTTTTTAGAACCGAGCGCTAAGTTTTTACGCGCGGTTCTTTTTTTGTAAAAAAACGTAGATTTTTGGTTAAGTTTATACTTTTTTTTATAGAGATTTGTTTTTTCTATTTAAGAGATTTCTAATAAAAACTTAGCCTTTCTAAAGGCTATGATATTTATAATTTAGTTTAAATATATATAGTTTCCTTCATATGAAAACAGCCACACAGAACACAACTCTGTTCACATGGATGTGCATATGTTAGACTGACTCTAATAGACTGATGTTTAAATATCATAGCCTTTTCTGAAGGCTGGCTTATGCTGTGGTAAACAAAAAACATGCGGTCAGAGTCCTAGCATCAATCCCAGCCGGCTTTCTAAGGAATACAGTCTTTGTCAGCTTTGCATACAAGACAAAACCATGTGCTCACTGGTAGCACTCACGTTGCATAGCATGTATTTTTGACAGCTGATTTTTGATAGTTTACAACAAGTAAATACATGTACGTAACTAATGTTTAGTATTTCACAATGACCTAATAAATATGCCTTACTAAGTTGCTAAATATACTCTTGTAGTATGCAAAATAAGAAAACTTAGTGTTTCTTAATTTCATTTATATACACACTTATAATGTGTATGCTATCAGTGATATAATCAGACATTTTTTTGTGTGATACTGAGAGATGTACAGTTTACTTTCTATGAAATTTCCATTTTCCCAATAGAATCAATATTCGTGTTATTACACATTCTTTGAAATCCCCAATTGAAGTACATGTATACAAATATAACATTTGCCATGAATAAAAACATACAAAATCTAAGCAATCCCATAGATCAACCACATTCAAGGCTTGCATAAACCTAGTTGTCATGCTGTTGGGTGTTGGTGACAGAGAGATTATTGTTTCTCTATGACCTCTATGGCATCGCATAAGTGACTTGTCTGTCACAGTAGACACTCATGCCTATACATACACTGCCAGAAACATTGCTAGCATGAGATATTGTATGCATATGCATGTAAACAAAACATAGCCAGAAACACACTCCAGTATGTACACATGACCAACACATGTGAGAGCTGATTACAGTTTGTATTTGTTATGTATCTCAGTGCTAATTAAACCAAATTTCCCCTCAGGGGCCCACATCAACCAAAAAAAATTTCAGTCCGATCCGTCGACGTTGTGACTTCCCCCTACCACCTTGAAGATCCGCCCCGGGGGACCCTTTGAGGGTCCTATATGAAAAAATTCAAAATCAGCCTACAGTGTTCATTTTGATTTTACATGGTAGATTTTGATTCACAGATCAAAGTTTATAAGATAACTAATACTCTTTAGACAATATTTCATTATGTAATGACCCATTGAACGTTATGCCCTGCATGGGTATTATGGCAAAAACGAGGCTTTATGGCTTCTGTGGCACAGTCAAACATTGTTAGTTTGTAATTTGACCAATAATGCTATGTTACATTATTGATAAGGATTAAATGATGCTCTGCTGAGTGATGTAGTCATAAAAATCACCGTCTGTTTTCAGTTTAATCTGTGTAAACTGTAAAGGCACCTAGGTTCCTGGACGTACTCAGTACGGTATTATTACACTGTCTCTGTACTTCTTCCTCACAAGATTTAGTATCTCCAGAGATAACTTACAGAAATATTCATGCGTGAAACAGGGCTTGACACTAGCTAGTGCCCTGGTGTCCTGTGCACATAAATTTTAAGTCAGGGCACATTAAATCTTAGGTTTGTGTGTCCTGGTGGCACGCCGTCCAAAATACCAGTTCTTGCCATATTTTGCCCTTAACCAATTTGTATAAAATGTTGGTATTCTCTATGGTCAAACTTGTAAGTGAAGTTATATTGTCTGATCTGATAGTTAATAATAGATTTATTAACAAAGAATATAGAATATAAACGACATTGTTAATACATGATGTCGAATTGATATTTACAGTATAATTTGGAAAAAAAATACCTTCTGCATTTTAATTAAAAAGCTTCAGGACAACTAACTAATAATTAGATCAGAGCAACTGGATTTGACCCTTCATGTGCTCTGCAGGGCACTTGAAAAAAAGTTAGTGTCAAGCCCTGTGAACATGAGTATCTTTTAAGAAACTACAGAGACAGGGTAATATTACCGGACTGAGTACTTACAGGAACCTAGGTGCCTTCACACATATTAAACTGAAAAAAAATAGTGATTCTTATGACTACATCACTCAGCAGTGCATCCTTTAATCCTTATCAATAATGTAACATAGCAGTATTGTTCAAATTACAAACTAACAATGTTTGACTGTGCCACAGAAGCCATAAAGCCTCGTTTTTGCCATAATACCCGTGCAGGGCATAACGTTCAATGGGTCATTACATAATGAAATATTGTCTAAAGAGTATTAGTTATCTTATAAACTTTGATCTGTGAATCAAAATCTACCATGTAAAATCAAAATGAATACTGTAGGCTAATTTTGAATTTTTTCATATAGGACCCTCAAAGGGTCCCCCGGGGCGGATCTTCAAGGTGGTAGGGGGAAGTCACAACGTCGATGGATTGGACTGAAATTTTTTTTTGCTGATGTGGGCCCCTGAGGGGAAATTTGGTTTAATTAGCACTGAGATCAGAAAAAAAGTCCAAAAAATGGGACACCTGCGGTTTAAGCGAGGTCATTTGGAGGGATGTTCTGACTGAGGATGATGGAGGCGTTTTGATGCGTCTAAATAGCTGGATTTTAAGTGCCCTATTAAAGAGAAAGGTCTATTATTTCTGGAGGCACTAGGACTCGTGGCTTGGTTTAGGGCGGGTGTCGATAGACAGCTCGCGGGAGGGGATGTATCCTTCATTCGATAGCGTACATCGGGCGTAAAGATGGACTCCAGAAGCGCTGTAAAGGGGCTATTGACTAAATTTTTTAGAATATCGGGCTATCGTCCCCCTGGATGAAACCCTCGATGAGATATACGATTGATTAGTCAAACCGGACCAGCGGTTTAGCGAGGTCCCGAGAGTTCCCAAGATGATGGAGGTGGCGTCTATAGACGTGTTGAAGAAGCTATCTGGAGATATTGAGCCCTAGACTCCGTATTGACGCATAAGAATTGAAGAAAGCTATAGTTTGGAGACGCTTTAGAAACCTCCCCCCCCAAAAAAACTAACCCTATCTCTTCGGAGATAAGGGTACGTAATCTATTTTTTCCAGTCCCGGCCGACTCGCGGTCGCTAGTCTAATCGAGCGGCTGACCGCTGGTCGCTGAGCTGGGCCCGCCACCGGGGGATGATTAATGGCTTCTCCCGTATAGCTCGAGCTGTCAACGAGGAATGCTGGGGATGATTAATGGCTTCTCCCGTATAACCCCTTAATTGCTTCTCCCGTATATTTCTTCCTTACTACTCATGCATATTGCAGGAATATATCTACATCAAAAGTGCGTAAAATATTATCTCTTCATTTTGAGAATCAAGCGTTCTCGCTCTCTCTTTGAATTGAAATCGAGCACCCCCCTTTTGTGACCAAAGAAGATTGAGCGCCCTCCCCCACCAAATGAACGCCCCCTGTACAATTAATGATGGTCGCTCCCTTAGAACTATTTTATTTGGCACTTGTAAACCATCTCTTTACACGCACGTTGCGAAATGTAATATTGATGTGATAATATATCTATATCGTGTATACTGCTATAGGTTTTCAATAAACTTTTCGAATCATTGTCGTTTTCTGCCATTACAAAAACAATATTGATACACGTGTACAGAGGAATCCCTCTATTTAGACCACCCCTGGGACTGGCCTCTAGTGGTTTCAATATGGAGGTGGTCTCTATGAACACTAGTGAAGGTACGAAGGCTTGAGACCGCAAAATGTGTCATATTATAGAGGTGATCTCTTAATAGAGGTGGTCTTAATGGAAGGCTCTTCTGTAGTTCACGACATCATTCTGGTATCCCAACAACGGCGTGGTGAGTTTGAGTCTCATATTAGGGTCACTTTATAAATTAAAATGGAAGTTTGTCTTTTTTTATTCCAGTATAATAGTAATGTCAATATAGAGTTTTCTGTAAAAATGAGAGAGGCTATTAGTATTCAATACACAAGCAAGCTTGGGACACTCACATGATTATGTATCCCACTAGTACAGACGGTTAAGTAGGCTTTTGTCCCCACTCCACCGCCTTCCCCCCCCCCCCCCTTTCAGAATCACGTATGGAATCTAGTCATGCTAATGGCATTTCACTGATTATTACTATTAAATTTCTACATGTATATGCCGCACTGTGACCGTCACGCCGCAAACCATCTAGTCACTAGTGCATGGGGCGGAGTAAAATATAGGGCCAGTCACGGTGACACCAACAGGGGGAAAGAACATCATACACCCGGTAATTGTATGTAGTCGTAGCGGTGTGGACGCGGGGCTTTATGTGTGTGATAAGGGATCATATTCCTCATTACATATCGAACGGAATAATAAAAACATTTTGGGGTGAGGGGGGGGGTGAGAGGGGTAGAAGTGGTCAAGAATATTCCCATTTTTTTTTTTGCCATATCCCACTTCCTTGAAATCCCACATCCATCTGTATTGGCCTTTTTTCCCCGACGCCCTACTTTCTTTGCCCCCCCCCCCCCCACCACCCCCCAACATACACACACACCTCCACACCTCACTTCCTTACTGCTACATGTGTATATCATCTATCAAATTTTATAGATAGATGCGTTTAATGACCACCTTCTCAAGAGAAGATATGCCCTATGACTATACGTAAGTAGTGGCTGACAACTGACAAATCTCACAATGTAAACGGCAAACCTAAACCGAAACAGAAAGCGCATATCCTCTGAGAGCGCATCACCATCCGGATATTACACGTTTTGTATTGTCTGGGTCGACCCGACCTAAGTAGACAACACCAAATTTTGTATGTTTTGAGGATTTGTGTTTGTTTCTAAATACTATACTACAAATGAGTGATACTATGGTTGTTATAATGAACAATTCGACATCGTACATGAGACCAAGGGATGGCTGCTGTATACAAAATTACGATTGATAACCATCTAGATAGATCTAGAACCTTATATGGACTATTCTCGAAATAAAATTTATAAAATTTCATTAGTGGGACAGAGAGTATGCGCATACCCTCGTTAGCGAGTATAATTGATGGATGGACATATACCAGGCCTATTGTATTACATTATAATACTTGTATTGTACACTTAGGCATTGAGACTTTTTTGGTATGAAGATGTTGCTATCAAACATTGTCTGACCTAAAATGGCGTCCTCATTGTACATCATTGACGAATCTCCGGGGTTCCTGATGCTGCCCCTGAGCCTTTTCAAAGATATTCGACAAGATCATTTGGAATGTCGTATTGCCAGCTGTCAACGAAAGCTGGTGAGTGGCAACCCGTAAAAGACCAAGATTCTATGATCATCTATATACACTGGGGAGGTGTCCCTGCATAATATGTTCTGATGTGAGTTTATCCTGGTTCTGTTTGATAGTACTAGTATGCATCAGAATCATTATTAAAATCGTAGCCTCAGACAATGAAAAAGGGTCTAAATAGTACTATAGGCTGGTACGCTTCATGACACCTACTGTAAATGCATACAACCCAAAAGGATTTTGTATGTCCATGAGTCAACATTTTTTTTGTCAACTCTGTGCTCTCTGGCTACTTTTGATCTTGTTAATATCTTGACTACTTCTCTTTCAGACTTTTGAAGGTTTACAAATGCAAACAGCAGTTCAAAATCTACTTGGAGTGCTTTATTACAAGACTGGAAAAATGAGAGATGCGCTTTGCTGTTTTGAATCGGTTTTAGAAACAGATAAAAATAACTTCAATGCTCTCGAGCATACTGCCATGATGTATGAGAAATCATGTAGAAAGAAAGATGCACAGAGGAACAGACAAAACATTACATTATTGGTAAGATATATAATATTCGTTGTGCATAAGCTTTATATTATTAATCCAATATACAGGCATCACATATCCTCTTTTAATCGTATTTTTAGCATTCATATTTTTGTAATGTTTAGTAAATAACCTTAGTGACTATCAAAATCATATTTTTATATGAATTTTTAGGAACGATTCAAAAATGATGAAAGAGGACCATAGGATTTTCATAAATGTGTGCCTCCAATCTTAGTTGAAAATTGCTCACCCAACTCAAATTTGGAAGAAAAAAAATGACATATATCATTTCCGAATGGTTCTTTAAATATCATGTTCAACTTTAGAAGTACATGTATTATACATGACAAAGACATTTGGAACTTGTTTTATTGATAGTAATTTGTTGATTTTTGTAGGAAACAAGTGAAGAAGGTAATATTTATCAAGCAAGATGCTTGGCTGAAAAAGGATATGCTATTGCATTTGAGGCCTATGATGATATCAAGAATACGAATAGATACAAACATGCAATAGCTTATTTTGAGAAGGCACTGTCCAAAAGTGATCATTTGATGCCTAATGATATTGCAAAATGGAATATCTGCATTGCTATTGTATACCACAAAATGTGGGGAGCTTACCATAATGACCCGAAACATGATAAAAAAGATATTAAAGATATATCAGAGAAATGTGCAAGGCATTTGTTAACTGCAATCCGTTTTGTAGAACAGTATCGACCTCTGCATGCAATGGCATTGATGTATTTAGGAATAATTTTTAGTAAGTCAAAAGCAAACTTGGAAGAATTTGCAGCAAAGAACAACTGTCAGAAATATTATGAAAACCCAGAGATTTGTTTTTCCAAAGCAGCTTCTTTGGATCCTGAAAATGCTGAAATAAAGTGCAGACATGCTAAGTTCTTACATTTTAGTAATCAGAGCAAAGAAGCATTAAATCTTTTAAACAAGAATATGAATCATAGGGTTGCAAATTGGTTTTTTTATGCTACGCGTGCAGATATCTTGGTGAGGCTGTATAAATATAAACTTAAAATATGGCGTAAATACGGCAAAATGTATGTAAACAAAAAGCTATTGATTGATGCAAAGCATGATTGTAATTATGTTCTTGAATTAAATGGTAATGCTAGAGATTTTGTTGCATTGGGAGAAATCCACCATTTACTTGGAGTTCATGATTCAGTGTTTAATAGAAATAGGATGATTGATGAAAAGGAAACTAATGAAGCTCTTGGGCATTTTTTCAGTGCTGTAACTTACTTAGACGGTGATAAAATGCCATTAGTTCATTTAAAAAGAGGCAAATGCTTATACGATGTAAATGAAAAGAGACAGGCAGCGGAGAGCTACAAACGGGAAGTACAAAATTATAACAATACAGAAGCTTTTGAACTGTTACTAAACACCTTGATAGAACTTTATGAAGAGGAAGGCAAAAGAGCAGATTTGCTCGGAGAGATAGCTTTCTGGATTGAAACTAGTTTCCAATACCAAATAGTGGGCATGAATTCAGTGCTCTCAAACATATGTAAATTCAAACCATCATTCATGCACCATGTAATTGAAGATGCAATTATACAAGAAAATTCAAATTTCATATCGATCATCAAAAAAGCCATGACAAATGAAAACAACCATGCACTTGTGTCAAAAATATCCAAGTTTGAATATGAAAGAGAAAATAAAGATAGAGAAAATGCACAAATACCTAAGGAAAACGTTGCGAAAGAAAATGTTGAGTCTCCAGGTCAAGCAGGTCAATGTACTGAAACAGTGACTACAGTAAAACCCATCGCCGAAGAGCCCGAAAAGGCTTGTGAAATGTATCTCGGAGCAGAAAGACCCTTGCAACAAATTACAAACTTTCAGTCCACTGATATATTACCTAATGCAAGAAATAAATTGGGAAAACCATATGATTTTTTTGTTATATATAGTAATAAAAACAAGAACTGGGTGTTTTATTCGCTAAGACACACTCTGGAGAGTCAACTGAAGTTCAAAGGCTGTATTGCTGAAAGAGATTTTCAAGTAGGCACATCCATTTTAACTAACATTGAAAATGCTATTCGTGATAGTGTATGCACAATTGCAATATTAACTGAAGACTTCAACAAAAGCAATTGGTGTCAGACTGAAACTGAATGGGCTTTGGTAAAGCATCTAGATGGTAGAGAAAAACATTACATTATTCCCATCAAATTAGAAGAATGTGAAATTCCTTTCTCCTTGCGAACAATAACTCATCTGGATGCTGTGGAATATTTTCAAGTGGAGAGACTTGAACGAAATTTGAACAGATGTTGTGAAATCGATCCCTAGTATACTGTCTTTTTATACATGCTTAATTCAAATCATCACTATAACAACCTTTGTGTTGATCCAACATTTGAGATCTTGTATGATATGCGAACAGTTTTCTACCTACCATTATGCTACTATAGCTTTAGAAAGCAGGTAAAAAATGACTCACAGACTTTAAACATCTCCTGAAGAGAACTAAATCAAACTTCTAAGGTTTATTTGGTTGAATATATATGACAGTATTCTTGACAATCACAAATTGTCAAAACTCATTTGTGATAATGTTATTATTTGAATGTGTATTTATCATAATGTATAGATACAGATTGTTTCCAGTGTTCAGGGTCGATTTTTGAAATGAGAATTATTTACATACTATTCTTATAGCTTACAGTATATGTTCTTACAGTATATGTGTAAATTTGAATCTAGATGTTCATACTATGGTATATATATTTCTATTTATTCTATGGATTCAAGTCAACTATGGTAGCAACCAACACCCTTGAACTATTTATATTTATCTATATGCGTTTTAAAATAAATGAATATATAAAAATTATGTAAAATTGCATCATAGTTTTAAGTTTAATTTAATCATATTATGAATTTGATGGAAACAAAATATATATATATAATAAAAACGTTTTAATGAATATGTCAAATACATTATGTAACTTGAACGATTAAGATATTATTCATATAATTTTTAAATGTCCCAAAATATGTATAATATGGAACAAGATAAAAGACTTAATTTTTTACTATTTTTAACTATTTAAAGTGCATGTTCATATTAATAATCTTTGTAGATAAACTTTTTTATGAATATATACATAATTGTAAATTGGCCATTGGTAAAATTATTATATATCATACAAAAATATGTATTGGATAATGAAAAAAATTAATGGTATATTTTTTTACTTTTTGAATGCAACGAATGTATGTGTTGTCTTTTATTTGTGAACTACTCTTATATTTATTTATGAAATGTATAATCCTTTTTAATTATTTTTATTACTAAATAAAGGAAGTGAGTACACTTTAAAAAAAAATTAATCATATTAAATAGCTGCTGTGTTCTGTCTTAAATTTACAGTTTCATGTTGGAAGCTCCTGTAGGCCTATGCTATTTGTTTATTAGGCTTGCCAATCTCCCATCTCTCAAAATTTGTTGGCTCATTCTCCTATCATCCAAAGATATGAATATAGAGCAAAGGGAGGGGAGAGGGGGGGCACTTACCTTGGATATGGGTAGTGATGCACTTTCGGGACCTTGGAAAGTTGGATGCCTGACCCTGTCACAAACTGCCTTAAGGATAGCGAAAATTGTACCGCAGTCATAATTACGTTATAATATTTACTATCAGTATATAGCTACCTCAAAATGTTCTGTTCCAACATCTATATATTTTATTTTATACGCATATGGCCTACAGTGTGTTGACATTCAAAGACCACATTAATTCCATATCATATGGGGGAGTCTATATATTTTAGGTCTTCGCACTAAAACTTATACTGCGTAAAACAAAAATACATCATTTGTTTGCGCTAATTTGTATCAATCATCAATTCTATTAGAATTTAAAATAAAGTTTATATGTGACATTGTGAACACGCATCAGTTGAGACTGGAACTCTAAAGCAGCTCCATGTAATTGGTAGATCTAAGCTCTGACCGACCGTCCTGACGTACTACATTCATAACGGAAACGGCCAAATCAGCAGACGATTTTAAAAGTGGAATCAATGGAATCAGGCAGCTATTTTCAAAAGCCAGGCGAGAGTGTTTGAATATTTAGACTCTTGTCTTTGACAGCAGAAGAGCAACAACACTGGCCTACTTTCTTGACTTTTATGGAATATTTGATGTTTGAATAGTATCGTAATCATGCCAGGTTTAGAAAGGATTTTGCGTGGTATCAGACGTTATGAAGAAACATTAAAACCACAGCTGGTTGAGAAGTTCAAGCAAATTAAGGATAATCCTGAGGTGAGCATACTTTGTCACTGAATAAACAAGTCAAGGTCAAAGAGGGATAAGGAGCACAGTAAACATGTTTTGAGGGGGTGGGGAGGGGGAGCAAGGCTGGACTTACAATCCCCTTAGCTATCAACCCCTCCCCCTCCCCAAACATATCTCACTGGTCTCCACTTGATGCGTGATGATCCCCTGTAGTTTACATTTAAATATATATACGTTGTATTATATCTTTATCAAAAGCTAAATTTGTCTGTTCATATGATTCAAATATAGATCTATCGGTGTTCATGTTTTTACATATGCCATGTGTTATGCCATGTGTTAAGATGCAGAGTCTAGACATATGTATAGCCTATATGTCAGAGTTCCTCATCAAAATTTAGTGACGGACGAGACGCTAACGTATGTCGAGACTTGGCGACCGCATCTACCAACTAGATCTATGTACGGTACACTAGCAAAATTATAGTGTGAAATTTTTTGGGGAACCCTGTAAAGATTTGGAAGGCCGTGGACTCAAATTCCACGATCTCCAGTTCACAACAGACCAGTCAAATGTGCATGGTCGACTTTCAAGTTTCAAGTTTTGACAGCCAGCCATCTAACAAGATGATTTTAGGCTGTGTGCGTAAAAGAGAAGAGGTAGAGAGAAAAAAATAGTAAAAGATCAAGAAGTTAGTGCAGAAGAGGGTGAAAGTAGAAGGCTAAGATAGGATAGTTATATTTAGAAACCAAAGGTGCATTTTGTGAAGGATAAAAACAGTTTAGGTTGTTAATAAGGAAGAGTATGTGTTAGTGTGACAATATTGTTTCTGAATATTGCCATAGACTTTGATTGGAGAATCTCTTGGTAAATGATTCCAATCACAAACAGTACGCTGAAAGTAGGAAAACGATAGTAGTTAGTTCTGGCAATGATATTCTGGAGGTGAAGGTTATTTCTTTGTAGATTTAGGTAGCAACCCAAGGGCACAGCAACTTCAGATTTTTACGTTTTTGTACGCCATACTGAGCCTACTGTCTACGTGACTCAGAGGCACCACCTCAACTCATGGAGCATATCATTTACTGAAGAGGTATTGTGGTACCGACTGGTCGCCCACCTGGCTGCTCTTCGCTGAACCATTTCCAGACTGCTAGCTTGTTGTTTAACATGCGGGTCCATACAGACGCCCAGCAGTATTCCATGGTTGGCCTTTTACTATGGTTTTGTAGGCTTTCGCTCCTCATGTCTGTATCCCTTAACATGATGTTACGTCTAAGAAAACCAAGCTTACTGTTTGCCTTAGCTAGTTTTTTATTTATGTGCTCTGACCACGCCATGTCGTCAGCGATTGTAATTCGAGATACTTAGCAGATTTAATTTCTTCTAGAACATGGCCATGTAAGGTGTATGGGAAGATGGTATTGGATTTCTTCCTGGTGATCCTCAAAATGTTGCATTTTGCAGGATGAAATGCCATTTGCCATTCCCTCTCCCAGTCTTCTAGTCGACTTAGGTCATCTTGTAATTTTTGGCAATCACTCAAAGCACTAACAGACAAATACACAATTGTGTCGTTGGCAAACAGACGTGCCTTGAGTTTTTTGTGTAGTCCGGGAGGTCATTTATAAATATCAGAAAAAGGATAGGTCCAAGCACGGATCCTTGGGGGACACCACTGCTCACTGCTACAGAGTTGGACTCCTCACCATCATCATCATCATCATCATCATCATCATCATCATCATCATCATCATCATCATCATCATCATCATCATCATCATCATCATCATCATCATCATCATCATCATCATCATCATCATCATCATCATCATCATCATCATCATCATCATCATCATCATCATCATCATCATCATCATCATCATCATCATCATCATCATCATCATCATCATCATCATCATCATCATCATCATCATCATCATCGCCGGTGTTTTGATTAACGTGCAGGTGCTGGGGGTAACGCCCACTTCAGTGGACCCCCTTCCAGGTAGCTGGCTAGCTGCACGCATGGCTGTTCGCATTAATCGGGATCTCCATGTGGGTTTTCTCATGAGGATCGGTTTTGAGAGTCCCCAGTCCTCATATCCCTCTCAGTCACCTGCTTCCATGAAGTCTTGGGTCTACCGTTCCACGTATACCAGCCACTTGCATGTCCCATGCTGTCTTGATTGCTCCGCTTGACCGCGTTCACGTGGCCATACCAACGAAGTCTTCTCCTTCAGAATGAGGTCAAGGTCCCTCAAGGCCGAGAAGCTTCAAAAAGCTCACTTGAACTGGTGGTGACGACAAGCTCCGGCTTCACATTGCAGATCTGTCTGATCATTGCCCTGTCATTGCGTTGCAAAAAACGTTGAAAGTTTGGCTTGTTAAAGGGCCATGTCTCACTAGCATGGAGCATTGCACTCCGCACACAAGTACTGTATACATGTCCCCGGCTTGTGTGAGAGAGGTGGCGAGATGAGAGAACAGGCAGCAGCTCCCTAAACTTCCTCCAGGCTGTCTTCACCCGGGTTTTTCCCCAGGCCCCGGCAGCCAATGTTCCCAGGT
>CM032667.1:42907440-42981027 GCA_019095985.1 Streblospio benedicti | reverse complement strand
GCTGGTTGAGAAGTTCAAGCAAATTAAGGATAATCCTGAGGTGAGCATACTTTGTCACTGAATAAACAAGTCAAGGTCAAGGTCAAAGAGGGATAAGGAGCACAGTAAACATGTTTTGAGGGGGTGGGGAGGGGGAGCAAGGCTGGACTTACAATCCCCTTAGCTATCAACCCCTCCCCCTCCCCAAACATATCTCACTGGTCTCCACTTGATGCGTGATGATCCCCTGTAGTTTACATTTAAATACGTTGTATTATATCTTTATCAAAAGCTAAATTTGTCTGTTCATATGATTCAAATATAGATCTATCGGTGTTCATGTCACATATGCCATGTGTTAAGATCCCGGGCTTAAGATGCAGAGTCTAGACATACGTATAGCCTATACGTCAGAGTTCCTCATCAAAGTGTAGTGACATGACGAGACGCTAACATATGTCGAGACTCTGGCGACCGCATCTACCAACTAGATCTATATACGGTACACTAGCAAAATTATAGTGTGAAATTTTGGGGGAACCCTGTTAAGATTTGTAAGGCCGTGGACTCAAACTCACGCTCTCCAGTTCACAACAGACCAGTCAAATGTGCATGGTCGACTTTGCTTAGAAAGTTGTTCATACTTTGCCAGCTTCTAAATTCTAAATAGACCTGGATGTACTATCCAATGCGAAGTAAGAGGAAGAGTCCTCCCTGCACATGTCTCGCCAATGTAAGTGTATTGGCACTTGGGACCACTGACTATGAATTCATATATGATGCATGGCTTGCACTATCAGGAGACTTGTCTTTGGGAGATGGCATCTTGAAAAATGTGAGTCAACTGTTCCATAGTCCTCTAAGGTAAGGAATACACACAGGAATCTTCACGCCATCCTCTATGCCGATGTCTTCTGCAGGCATTATCTCTTCGGGCTTCAGTAGTTTAAAAATCCTAGGTTGGTAACTGTTGTTACGGAGTATGGCATTAACATGCTTCCTCTCTTTGGCCTGGTCCTCAGGTGTGTTCACCAGGCTGTTGACATGGTGTCGCAAGCCTTGAAGGTGCGTACAACCGACCACTTGTGGTCCAGATGGTTGTTTGACTGAAAGTTCAAGTACTCAGATCTGGTCGGTATGGGTAGCTTTGGAGTATACTTCTATAGATCTTAGTTAATTGGTCATAAATATTAGGTGTTTTATATCAGTTTAAACTGCTGCACATCTGCAGATATGTCAATAACCACCTGCCTCCATTAAACGCCCGCCTCTAAATGAAGGCCTCCCCCTCTTATAGTGAAATGGCAATATGGAAGCTATTTAATAGAAGATTTTTTGAAATCGTTAACTAGCTACATGTATATGCAATCATGTCATCATAGTATACTGAAGTTTTTGTTGCCAGCCAAAAGCGGTGCTCTTTTCGTGTATGGACAGTCGCATCCTGCTGACTAGATTGATGCAGGCAGAACCTGGCGATCACTTTCTCGTGCGGAATGCTGGAAATCTTATACCTCATCATGATAAGGTGGGTGCACGTACCATCCATGTTCAGGTAACTTCTAGTTAGCATGTGCATATTCGATTTTTTTTCAAATACATTTTTATTTGAATATGCAATGAATTTGTCAAAGTATCTATGGCCAACCTTTTAAAAAGGTTTTTACCAACCAACTTTAGAAAAACAACCATTTATTGCACATTTTCTAGCTTATTGACCCAGATAAGTACTTGTCTGGTAGTCTCTGACTTGTGTTCAACCAAATGGACAAGTAAAATCTATTATCCAAATCATCCAATAAGCTGTGTTTGCAGGTCAACTACCAGTCGATGACTACAGAGCCTGGAGCCCTGGAGTTAGGCTGTGTCATCAATGACATCAGGGACGTGTTTGTTTGTGGCCACTCAGACTGCAAGGTACTTCACACTCGTTTCTTTATGTTATGGCATGCATAAAAGCTCAATGGTTTGCGTTTGCTTCGCGTCAGGCGTTTGCTGGATATATTTAGGAAAGTTTAATGAAATACGGAAGATATTACTTATCTATGCGCAAAATTATCCTGTACTTGAATGCATAACATGCAATTATTGAATAAGCTTCAAAATGACATTTGAAATCTAGTTAATATCGATTGACATCTTCGTAATGTTTGTCTGCTGATAGAGTAGACAAAGTATTGTTATGTTGACAAAAATTTATAAAATTCCAATGTCAGCAATATTACGTTGAACACAGATTTTTTGAATAAATAATTTTCAGGGTCATCCTCGTAATCTCTATATTTAGATTGTGATGTTTGTTTATGATTAGAAATACTTTGACACAGAAAGGAAATCATCTTGAAACTCCTGATATTTTTAATAATTATTTGCCACATATAAATTTTCGCAATGAAATTCTATCACAGTTGCAGTAAGCAGCATTTAGAAGACTTAGACGTGTGTAGAAAATTTGCTGTGAAAGAAATTACCCATTAACATTTGTTTTGTAAATGTATATGGTCTAAGTATTAAAATACATGTAGTAAGTAATTGTCATTTACCATTACAAGTCAAGAAAACAAACCTGCTATGTTACGGGTCTTGAATTACTTAGATTATATAGTCAGACGTCAAGGGAAAAAGTGATATATATCCCAATCCAATGAATACAGTTTTCTGGGATGCTTCAACTTTATTTGAGAGGTATTATCACTTTATTGGCCAGTTTCCAGACGGGCCTTGTATGATGTAACATCAATCATTGCTCCCAAAGGTGCATGGTTGTGATAGTTTAACCTTTCTTTTTAGCTTCTTTGAATGTTTTTTTTATGCAAATGAGTTATTTTCCAAAAACATGAATTGGTGATATTTTTCAAAGATGTTGCTCTGATTGTGCAAGCAATAAATCTACAAAATAAAATTGGAAAATTTATGTGTTTGTTTAGTGTTGTTACTTTCATATGGATGAAATGTCAAGGCATTATGCTAAAGAAAAGAGTAAAGATTATTTAAGACATGTTAACTTGTAAGGGATGTCCGGAATGTGCCTTAGATAAAGCTTATGATTCAGAATATTTTATTCTTCAAATGGTCAAAAATACTTGCAAATGGTAAATGTGGTATGAGCTTAGAAATTCTCTTGTATGTCACACAAGCTACATGTATGTTAAAACGAAACGAGACTGCCAAGTTGATGACAATTCCTGCTTATGCACTTGCCATTGTGTACAATTGTGCTATGGACCAATTCCTGTTAGCGAATACTGAAAGTCTGAATACATTGTACCTTCAAATACTTGTATATTTAAGTATATAAAAATTAATTCTGTACTGTTAAACTAACTTCCCCATTTGAACTTGAGACTGACCTGATCAAGCTACAAATGTGTGCACTATACTTGCAGGCCATGAATGCGCTGTTTGGTATGAGAGAAGATGTGACCAATCAAGTCGCTGGTGGCACACCACTCCAGCTGTGGCTCAAACTGCATGGGGAAAGTACCGTCTTGAAATATAATGAGTTCAAGAAGAACGGTTCAGACAAACCTTTGGAGTTTTTGGTAAGATGGAATAGTTGTTCATAGCTTGCCTATAAATGTTATGCACTACTGTACAAAAAGTGGAGTATATATTTCCCCACAAAACTTCATGTGGATATCATTGATTTCCCTGCATGAGGGTCCTTGTGGATAGGAATACGGGGTGCCTGTTAGGGGGATATAAGGCTGTTTATGGGTTGTTTTATACATGTTTGAATTTGAATGAATCCTCAAAATGTTTGAGTGCAAATTTATGATGTTCTCATTCTCGACGAGAAGCCAATTATTTCATTGTAAACGTTATTTTGGAACTAAATGCATAGTACATGTATAGCAATCTTCACATAATTAATACTTTATTTATTGTACATAATCTAATTGAAGTTTTCCTTGTCATACTTTACTGACTATTGCCGATGCCAAGATCTGCTTGTATGTGGCCTCTCGCCTAAAACATTGTAGCTTTGGCGCTGATGCGTTTCAACAACACATAGAGCAAAAGATTTGCACTGAAATTATTGAGGATTGCCATTACATTTTTAAGTGCATCAAAGTCAATGTAGACCCCCCAATGTACAGAATTCTTATGACCTGTGTGTCGACTCTATGAATTTATATTTTGTTGCCTAAAACATTATACCTTTGGCTCTCTGAAGCGTTTCAACAACACATAGAGCAAATAATTTGCTCTTCAGTTTTATTGAAGATTTACATCACATTTCAGTGCATCAAAGGCAATGCCCCTAGCTCTATAACCTGCATGTCGAGTCTCGACTCTAAGAATTTATATTGTAATATTTGTTAGAAGTTCTTTTCAATTAGTACAAAGTTACCAGATACAATGGTAATTCAGCATTAGAACTGTGTATGCTTATCTGCAGCTGGTATTTATTGTAGTCACATCCGATTTTGAAATGAGAAGTAAACGTACGAACCCAGGTTAAGACACTTTTATAAAGTCAAAGTACTGAAAGCCGGGCTTAAGTAGAGGAAGCAAAATTAAAATAATATAATATTGTTATATGCATTAATCGCCGTGAACTGTCAAATCCACTACGATTGTGTTGATCATTTTGACTAGCAAAGTATGTCCTGCTGTTTTTTGATAATTAGTATGGCTGGAAACGCATACTTCTGTAGATTATATATGTGATGATAATATATTTTTGGGTGAGGTATGGAATGAGATATTGAAATCTAGTGGCAGATTTATTACTCAACCCACATTTTGACAATGTCACAGTGACGTTCGTATGATCTGATTACTAAAAGTAACATGGTAAGTAAACGTAGTAAAGCATATGTATATATTTATATATGACATAATGCATAAATTATGTACATTGTGTTAGGTTACTTTGGTAGGATACATGCATGTATTGTATATACATTAGTATACCGATCACACTGCAGTAAAAATAGAAAACAAAATACTTATGAAGTCTTTCATGTGTAGTACGCTTTGTGTATTATAAAATGACCTTGAATTTCATGTTCAAATTTGTCTAAATTCTTGGTATTGTCATCAGTATGTCTGCATTCAATGCCAAATGATATGTGCCAAAAGTGGTACACTTTTTCCTCCATAATTGAAAAAAAAACGCCCAGTGATTTCCATTTTCTAAGTGCTACCACAGCATTATTTATAGTTATCTGTCAGGTGTGTAGACAGTGTGGTTGCTAATTTACTTTTTATCATTCATTTTACATCCAAAATTCAATGAATAGGGTGTCAAATTTAAATGCTCTTTTTAAATGCTCTTTAAGCACTCTTTTGTTAAAGATACAGGAAATCAAGCCCATGATGTAAAAAATGTTAATGATAGATATTGAAAACCTTTCGATAATATTTTGGCAATGTTCGAATCATCAGTTTTCTGTACAGTTTATATTTATAATTGGGCAACATCCTCATTTTTCTACCCAGTGCAAACAACACACTATTTCATAAACCATGCAGAGCCAAAAGTTTGATAATTGACAATATAGCTAACACTGGCCATACATATAGGCGGTTGACATTAGATGTGTAAAATTGTTATACATGTACCAAGTTTCAACATTTTATTTTAAGCAACATTGACACTATTACAGAAAATGGTAAAAATCAACCTAAAATGGCTTTCTGGAATGCACACTTTAATTGACAAAATTCCTAAATTGGACAATGGTGATGGCCAATTTGGTGTATCCATTTGAAGTTTGTGTCTGTGAGGAAAGCCATGAGAGGGAAAGCTGCTAGTCCATCTAGTATTATGGCCGAGATTTCAAGAACTCTTGAACGAGATGTACATACATGTATTTAGGGAAAGCTGCTGGTCCATCAAGTATTATGGCCGAGATCGCTCAGAACTCTTGAACGAGATGTACATATTTAGCATTGATGCATGTTCAGCTCATTTTCAGTTTGACTGTTCATGTACCAGTCACTACCTTTTTTCAGATCATGGGACATGAGTATATGAAAGTGAATACGTTTTCTCATAATTTTACTGTGAATTAAAAATTGCTTTTTTTGTTATGTTTTCTACTTACGTTCATTTTCTTGATGCTTTTCACATATTGACCTAATTAGTTTAAACTGCATGTGCAATTGCAAGTTTTATTTTAATAAAAGCCAAAATTATGCTCTTGCTCCTTTGAAATAACTGCTTTTTAAAAATGTTCAGGATCAGGATAAGATAGAAAAGTGCTTCTATCGTCAGCAGGACAAGTACTTTAGTAACCATCAATTAACTCCCATCCCTAGGGTTGTGCTGATCGGGTTAAAAATTATGGAAAGCAGCAACATTTTTAGTTCAAGAGTGTAGTTGAAGAGCAACACCTTTGACAACATAATGTTGTCGCTGTTTGTCCACAAACTTTTCAATGAATAAATCCATAATTTGTTGGGCTGATGTCTTAACCTTGATGAGACCAAGTCTGTTTTGGGATATAGGGATTTTTACTTTTTCTCCTGATCAAATCAAAGTTGCCAGCTTACGATTTGGTGAAAACACGGTAACAACAGTATAATGGTGGGATGATACACTTGTTTTCATGAAAAATCCATTTATCCTGCTTAAAGATTGTCAAATTCCTACCTACATGTACTTGTCAATAATAGCGGACGTGTGGTAATCCTGATCATGAATATAGAGATGATAATTTGCTATGGCACTGCATTTGACTACAGGTAAAATTTGTGGAAGTTTAATGCATTAATGATATTAAATTTACTGTTGTTTTAATGTTTTAGAGTAAATATTTGATCTCCCATAATTTGAAAGAATCTCTTTGGAAAAACAAGGTGGGTTACATGAATGTAAAATGCATGAAATATATATTTATTTGAAACACTAAACATTAATTAAAATGTTGATTCGTATTGCCTCTCAAGTTATATACTCATATATATACCTGTAAGACAGTTAAGACATTAAAGCTTCCATGAGGTTAAGTTTATTTTGTCTGTTTAAGAATTTGTTTTATTATATAGAATGCTTCATACATACATGTAAGCAGCAATGTCATTGGTACATGTAATTGTTATTGGTTACATTAATTTAAAGTGAAATTATGCACCTATGCATCCACAGCCTTTACATAGCTTATTGTGCGTTGACTGATCTACAATGTATTAAACATTACATATGCAAATGGAAATGAAGAGAGATTTTGAGATATTTTGTTTCATATACATGGAGTACAAAGAGTAAATATAGTTTGATGTCACAAAATATAACTGTTTCCAAAGATGGAGCTTTTTTTTATTTCACTTTGATTTGTTTGGACTACTCATACAACATACCCGGTATAAATATGTGTTAAAAATAATCCATAAAATCACACATACTACCTCACTTGTTTTTTGTTGACCACTTTCCATCTATTTCATGTATTGGCTAGGGTCATTGGTGTATGAGTAATACAAATATTATAGTGAGAAGAGGATGATCTTTGAAAATGGTTTTATTTTGTGAAATCGAGCTACATTTATTTCACCCAGGTTTCAACTGGGTGAAATTGTCATTTATTATTTCCCACTCCTCATCATTTGATTTCTGTGTAATTAATTATACAGTAGTAATTATACATGTAAATTATGTAAGACTAAAACCTCAACATTATTAACACAGTATCATTGCTCATAACAGTAGTTGATGAGCTACAACGTCACAAATTCATTGAATACAAATTTATTCATTATTATGTAAAAATTGGCTGTATTTTTTCATTCATGTAACCCATATAAGTACCTGAAGATATACCAACTGTTATATTATTAATGCATTTTAACATCATATTAAAGCAAAAAGTAATTTGTAAGTATACCTGGGTGACATAAACCAAATATGAACGTGGTATCATATTGTTATGATAATAACCAATACAAGATACTTCATTATAAAGATATGAATGAGAATAAAAATTACTTGTTTGAAAAGTCACTATGTTCATCAAAAACTTCACAATAAGTACATATAGTAGGTTTTTTATTTTTGGATGACCAAGAATTGCATAGATAAGTTTGTTTCATTTAATTGAAAACCCATTAATATCATTATTTATTGGCAGCACATATTAGCAAATAAAAGGAATGCTATAAAACACAAGGTAAATCGAATATGTAAGATACATCATTTACATATGTAGATTTCTATCATTTGAGTGCTCACTAAAAACACCTGTTTTGATTTAACACTTTCCACAAATTTGTCCATTACCAGTATCTTATATTTTACCTAACAGAATCTATAAAATAGTGATGGGTTTGTAAACCTTTTAGCATTTGTTTGAATTTAATTCAAAGTACGTGTAAAATAAAAATCATAATATTCTTATTAATCGCTGACATAATCATTACTAATTCATAAAAATTTTAATACTGATTTTTACCTATGATCTGCAACTTTAATTTACTATTTAGGAATGATTGTTATTTATAATTTATTATTGTATATGTAAATGAGTTTGTTACAAAAATTGTAAATATTTTTCAAATGTGCAATTCACCCTTAGTAATGTTTTCATTTTACCATTTTATTACTTTATGGATACATTTTTGCTTTATGATAATTTCAAAACCTGTATTATATAATAATCAGAAAACTCTAATTTCTTAGAATCAGAAGTTAATATATAAAAATTATCAATAGCAGTCATTTTATTTCGTGTTAGCTTAATGCATGTACTTTGGTGGTAGTATTTGATATGTGAGTATATACTTAACAGGTTGTAATTTAGCATTTAGGTAGAGCTTAATTATCAACTACATTTTTCCTTTACAGAAAGTTAACTATCTTTAAAGTTCTTATAATCTGTTTGATTTTATATCTTTTTAATAGTAAATACACAAGTACATGTATGGCTATGAGTATTTTGATAGACCATACAGTACAAATTGAATATAATCATGTTCTACTGAAACTCTTCTAGATAACAGCATGATGTACAGAACTACTTGTTTTCCAGGGAGAAGCAGATCGGTACGAAGCGTATATTGACCCTGACAACAAGTTTGCTGAAGTAGATAAGTTTTCTATGGTGAGAAAATTACAACTCTTAACCTAAAATAGTCTTTGCATTTAAAAAATATATAAATATATATAAAAACGACTCGTTCTAATCCAACGGTATGTTTATTTGCACACACCTATTAGTCCTCTCGCAATTATTAAAACTTGTGTACAATATCATATTCTATATTATTTCATAATATGACTTGTTAATGTGCTCTATTTTGTTTTCAGATCAACACATTACAACAGTTAGAGCATATTGCATCCCATCCATTTCTTCATGACAGATTGTCTACCAACAGGGTATTTTTTTTCATTGTTAAATTATTTCTTCGGGTATTCCATGTGTCTCCCCAATAAAACATAGCTTTGCCCTTTTTCTTTGGGCATGTCTACGGGATAAAGTTTCTTACTTCTCCGTGCCATGAAAGCCAGATTGACAGATATTGTTTTATCACAATCAGGCCATTAGAAATACATATGTGCTGGATATACTGGTATGAAGAATTATCTGTATATACCAAATTACCAATATATCAATGGTTAACATTTCCATCTTGGCACTATGAATAACTACCTTATTTCACTCTCCGAATTAGTAATTAACAAGTTTATATGCGCCAATCATAACAGTTTAGAACATTATCAGAATATTTTATAGCCAATGTTTAATTACCTGCAAGATGATAACCATAGAAAGATAAACCTTTAGTGTGAAGCTCACGTGTTTTTTAAAACATATTACCAGTATGTAGCTGTAAGTAAAGGGGAGGTGCAGTACCTGTCAACAAAGTTGAGCTAATACTATTCTCTCATTAACATAAAAATTGCTAAGTTTAGCTCATTTATATGAACAAAATGAACAAAAACTAATTATGACCAAACTTCATATTATTCTTTAATAGATTTGCTTATGTCAGACTTGATTAGATTTTGATGTTTTTTGGTTTATTTTTGATGAACTTGTAATAGTTTTTACCATATTTCTGCGTTTTAAAGCTTAGGCCCAAATTGAAGCTTCCGCCCAAATAAACCCTAGGCTAGAGACAGTCACCCCAGTTCTGTGGCAATATAATGTATGAAAAACATATGCTAAAGAACTTAAGTGATATGCCCCTAGTTTTGCTGAGTGGAGACAGTTTAAAAAATCTCTAAATAAATGTCTCCCTCGTATTAGCGCCCCGTGCAGCACTGTGAGGAAATTTCTTTAACTTAGCTGTGCATTGTTATCAGTTTACAATTGCAAAGGATTGCATAGGAAAATAATTGTGTTAATAGCGCCTTCATATAGACCGGAAATATCAAGAGTACAAATTTGTAGCTTGTCAGACCAGAAGCTTCCAATCATGAAATTAGATTAAAGTATTTTGTTTCATACTGACGTACCATGGATACATTTGATATAAACTACTGGGAGTTAAATTTAAGGTGTTTACTGTATGAAGAAGACTTGTGTTTATCGATCGCCTAATTCGAGGCTCAATATTCAACTTTGTAAATCAAAGTCAATTACTTATTGACAAATTTTGTATTTAATTTATATTCAATGTTTCTTCAGGTCAGACTGAATGCACTTTGGTTTGATGTGTACACTGGCGACTTCTACATGTTTTCAAGAGGAAAGAAAACCTTTGTGGATGTGTCACAAAATTTTGATCATTTGTGTCAAGATGGGGAATAATCTTAATGACTTGTAATATGAAAAATATCTTTTACATGATTTAATAATGCTGAATCTTGTATGTTTAAGAGTAATATAGGATAATAAATACACAGTTGTTGAAAACACATTACATAAGCATTAACATTGCTGTTGAAATTCAATATTTCATTTTAAGTCCCATGCAAATACTCAGAATGAATAACTGAATGGATAAAGGATGACCTTTTCAGACTTTACACCTTACGATGAATCAGGGTAATTTTACTATTTTTCAGAAATGACGAGAAAGATTTGTATGGTTTATGGTGTGTCTGATCATGTTCACTGTAAACATCTGGCAAGTTGAAATAATAATTACCGTTCAATACCATGTTAGTAGTGATTTCTTATACTAGCCAAATTTACCATCATTTCTATTATGAAAATAAGTGTTACTTACATTACATGAGACCTTTTTTTCAATTTTGGTTAAAATCTTTCTTACTTCTAAATATGCATTAAAATATTAATAGTACCAGGTTATCAAATGCATGACATTATGTGACTATTGCAAATCATGCATTATTGTCCGTTTATAAAGTTATGTATTGTACATAGCGGTAGTTGATGTTTACAATTTCATATGAAGTATGCAAAAGTTAGATATCCAGTTGTGATAAACAATGCTTTTTATGTGGTGAAATGTGTTGATATTGTCAAGTATATTTACAGTAGTTGTAAAGTATCACGGGTGTGTTCAGATATGCACAATAACACTTTTAAGTGTTTTTAAAAGTCTATGACAGTTGTTAGATTACTGTAATACGTTGCCCTTTTATTAGACGTCTCGTTTCGATAAATTATTTTGCAGTCATTAATATGGTTCATACAAGTCTATGTAAGTAAATATCATTCGTTATTTTGAGATGTATTTTGCATTGTACCATTATGTTATTAGATATTAATAGATGGGATTAATTGTACTCACAGAGTTCTTTCATCTTTAATTTTGTCTCGGGGATGTTATAATTATTTTGTATTGTAAAGTCTTTAAATTCTGCACATAAATTGTTCATTGTCATTTTAATCCATACATATAGTGCGTATCATCCAGCTTTTATGTACATAGTTGAATAGCTAGGTTAGGTTAAAAAAATTAAGTTCAATATGAATTAGTTGTACCTTAACAGTTGTCAGCTTTTTATCAGCTTTTTGGATTGGCTAGGGCAATAATATTTGTGGATTGGCTAGGGCAATAATATTTGATGTACACATGTAATATTAGATGATAGAAAATTCTATTTTACATGTCTGTATATAAAAAGGAAAATAAATGAAATAAACAGTTTCTTCAATGGTTAATCAATATATTCCTAGTAAAAGGATTATCTTGAAAAGTATATAATGTTTGACCATATATTATGGTCCTTTTCTTTCATTAATACATATAGTGTTTATAAATATAAATACTCCAGATAATGATAATTGTGTCACTTCAGCAGCTAAAGCGAAAGCCTTGTGTTCACTTCGTTTGTATGTCACAACTCATTTTGTATGTATGTATCTGGACAAGCTAGAGGGTTTACCGATGAACTGATGTTCATTCAAACTTTACACAACTATGAGATATGAGGCGACACCGAAGTGGCAGTTGTTAATTTTCTAAATATCAAACCTCTGTTGCAACAAAAGTATTCATTTTTATAAAGTTGATTGATTTGTTAAATTTGATATTTTTCACAATCTACTTAATAAAAAAAATAAGTGTATAACTTGGGGTCAATTGTAATTGACCATTTCACATTCCCCGTAATTATAATTGTAATTGTAATTGACCATTTCAGATATGCCATTGTAATAATTGACCATTTCAATTGCCATAATTGTAATTGACCATTTCACATATGCTGTAATGGAAATTGTAAATGTATTTGACCTTCAGTTCAAACTCGATTTCATCAAGATTGATTAATTTGTGTACTGGTCACATCTCACTTTGCTTACAAAATTGGTTCAAAGTTAAGTTAACACTACAAGAACAATGCCTGTTAGGTAACTTGCATTGTCAGCTTTCTTTTATGTTTTGTTCACTTTATACAGTGCACACTGAATGAACATTTGTAAATCACTATGAAATTTCTTTGACTGTAAGTTAAACTTGAAATTCTTATCTAAATATATTTCTTTATAATTTGGCATTCATATACCTTGTACTAAAAGATGCAGAATTAAAGCAGTAATATCAAACATAAATTTACCTGAATATCTCAACAAGGTTGTCTTTAAAGGACAATAGTGACCAGTTGATAGTTTCTGTTAAATGCTTGCAAGTGTTAGACATTAGAACAATGACCACAATGTGTGTTCCAACTTCTAACACCTGCATGAATGTCTTAACTGTAACTGCTCTGTAAACAATAAGTGGTCAAGTACACTGGAGTTGTTTCTTGCCTATTGTTTGCTGGCCTTCCTTAAACACTCCTTAACCACAGGCTAGCATGCAATTACAAGTGTTGTGTACTTCTCTGCAAATATAACAGGGCTTTCTTGCCTTTGATCTGTGGCCTCCCATAACAGGGGTAATTATGTAAGTATGGAATTAACAAGTGTTGTGTCAACTTTCATGCCAATTGCTTTCCTATATAAGCAGATGTCAGGTTTTTCTGATAATCAGATTTTCATGTTCTAGTGTGGATAAACATTGCCATCGAAATAATACATGGGATATTATTATATATATTATATATATGCATAACAAAAATGCATTTTTTAAATTATAATAAAATATCACACATTATTTGCAAAAAAAAATTGTATTTGAAATTGTAATTGACACAATTAAAAAATCAATTGTAATTATAATTGTAATTGTAATTAGCTGTTAAAACATAATCGATAATTGTAATTGCAATTGTAATTGACACTGAAATAAAACTTTTTGTAATTGCAATTGTAATTGTAATTGACACTGAAATAAAATTTGTAATTAATTGTAATTGTAATTGGTACATCATTCAAAATGTGTGTTCTACATAGCATTGACCCCAAGTCTGGTAAAATTCTATTAGGAAAATACTTTCCATGAATGACATAGGATAAGTGATACATCAAAATTACCTTAGAATACTTAATTCGTGTCAGTCTACAATGACGCCGGAAATAGTAATGAGAATATTGATATTGATTAATTCTACTGCGCAACACGTCCCGCGCAACTGGGAATTGAAGAATAAATCAACAATGTCACAGTGCTGGGGTGCCCCACATTAGCAATTTATGCAGAGATATGTTGCTGTTTGACTGATGCGGAGCCTAAATCTCGTAAGAGATTTTATCTCTTACAAGATTTAGGCTCCGCATCAGTCAATCTACATAGATATCTATATAAATTGCTCCTGTGGGGTGCCCCCCACCCCATACTCAAATAATGAACACTCTCTAAGTCATCATTTGCATTGTTCTAGCGACGCTGTGTTCTTAGAACACTTTTGATTTTTTTTTTTTTTTATAATACAGGACAAATTATACTAAAATAACAAAATAGACTAGGGGCTGCCAAGACCACATGTGTTCAGACCAGCATCCACGTGAGAACACCTGTCCAAACACTTGTTTGTTGACATACAACTTTTCAAAGATTGTACATTTAATAAAACGAAATAGTAAGATTAATGTGTGTTTGGGAGAAAATAACATCTTATTATGTATTATTTTTATGGCTGTCTATTAATATCTTCCTCACACGAAATTAATATGAGTATAAACAATCCGATATTCATATAAAGGAACTGTGCTTAAAATAAAATAACATTTCGTCACTAAAGAAAAATTGAAAGAGCTGTCAATCATCGCCATTTTGGATTGTTGTAGAAACCGTAACGCTCGAGCAAAAATGAAGTTGAAACGATTTCTGCTGCGTTATTATCCTCCAGGTGGGTTTATTTTACCACTATATAATTTAAGATGTGTTATTAGTACACAAATAAGTTATTTGGTACGTTGCAATTCTATTTATCAGTCATAAATCTTGGTTATGGATGTTTTATAGTCTCCATAATCCACATTAATTCACCGACAACCAGTCCTGATTTCAATCGCTAATCACCACAGTCAATATGAAACACACTGGTACTAGTCACGAACAAGGACTGGTGATTAGTTTTTGTGTTTGTGTTTCTACAGTAAATATATATTTACTGAGCTTGAGGGCCAGAAACATTATTAAAAACTAATTATCAGTCCTTGTTCGTGACTAGTACCAGTGATGAAACATTAAGGGTACTGTGAACTCTTTAAGGGAAAATATTCTATTTTCAGCTTTTAATATTTATTAAACTTTAAACTATGAAGAACAACATGTTTTGAAATGAACCTTTTATCTTCAATAGTTTTCCCATTACAACGCATTTTGTAAAGACCAAGCTGGAGTGAAAAACAACGACTCATACTTTGCAGGCTTATAAGGTTATATGGGCTAAAAAGTAAATTTTTACATTTTCAATGTTTTGTATGCTATAAATGATAAAGAACAACATCTCTTTAAATGAACCTTTTATCATCAATAGTTTTTCTTATATGATACATTTTATAGACATCAACTACTATCAATGTATATTGACAGGCCATGTTTAAAGCCCATTTTCTCAAAACTAAGTTTGCATAGTGGATGAATTATTCTTTTTATATTTCTCCTTAACCATGAAATCAAATTTTTCACAAACGTGTATATATTTGAAGATATATGCATTTTGAAGAAAACCTTACTAGGGATTTTGATTTTTTATTTCGTTGATGAATTATGAACATTTTTGTATCGATTTGCAAGAAAATTAGGAAAATAGGTGGTTTTAAAACTTAAAATGCATGTAAAATGGTAAATAGGAAAAAATATAAAAAATTGAGGCAAAGGTTTTCTAGATAAATATACAAATTTTGTAACTGAATAGTGATTTTGGTCATTTCGATGTTGTACTATCAGTTATATGCTTCCAGGCAAATTTGTCATTTTTTCATTAATTGCTTTATAAAAATTTTTTTTCATCAATCTATACAATTCAAAACATGTTGTGTCATTAGACTAGATAATTATCTACAAAATAAGGTGTAATTTGTAAGAATTGAAGCAATAATGAGTGAGAAAATCAAAAATAAAATCCTAAGAAAAGAGTTCACAGTCCCTTAAAGCGGAAAAAAAATGTAACACGTGCTACCAAGTAACTAGCATTACTTCGTGATTCGCATTACATTTCTTAAAGAAAAGTTTCAAGTGACTGACAATCACCTGGATTTAATCTATATAATCCTAAGCATCTGTCATGGAAGGTTGAGAAAACTGAAAAGTAATCGCAAAGTGGATCCATGGGCACACATGCACTATTCAACTAAAATTAATGACTATTGTAAAGGAATTTAGTAATGGAATAGTAATCATCGGTTATGAGACTTTGTGTCGGATATAGACATCCAAAGTATATACCCAGTACCCAAGTCTTGAATTTGTACTGGTGAGAAGACCCTCCAAATGACATATGCACCACTCCGTCACCGGCCAGTGACGAGAATAAAAGATTTTCAGCTAATTAGTTATTCTTTTCCAACACCCTATCCCTGGCACCTTGTGATGAGTAGTAGGTTCTGGCATTATTGATTGGTGTTAATACACTGAAACAAGCCAAATGTAGATGCGGTGGCCAGAGTCTTTACATACGCTAGCAGGTCATCACGCGTACATTTTAGTGGCGTGACGAGAATGACGCATGTCGAGACTCTTGCTACCGCATCTACATAAAATTGCTTGTGAAGCGTCTAAATAGTACCAATGCATTTGTTGATTTGCTACAAACAGGGAGATGATGCGTTCTCATGAACTATACACAGATATCACGGGTGAACTGAGGCGTCATAGCATGCCAGCGTATGCATTTCACGGCACCCGTGCATATTAAGCGGACCCCGGGTTACAGCGTGCGTTGGGTTTAGGGCACTACATATACAATTTGCAAAGAGACAACCTCTTTAGTAAGATCATTTTCCAGTTAAATCACACAACTTTATAAAGGGATCAATAAAGGACCATCACAAACCCACTTGAAGCTGTATTGACTTAATCTCATCAAATCTGGGATTCTGAATAGGTGACTATTTTACTCCAAATCACGAGACTATATTTTCACAAACTGTATTTTACTATGTTTCAGGGATAATTTTAGAATATGAACAAGGTGGAATTTTGAAAACCAAGTCTGTGGACCTGTTGGATTTAAGGCCAGAGTAAGTTTTAGCTCTTTGAAAGAAATATACTTATACCAGCTATTGTATTTTTATTGTTTATTGTTATTTGAAAACAACATAAGATTAATAACAATAACAATACTTGTTACACTTATTTAGTTTCATGATGTTATTTTTCTAGAACTGATGTTGATGCTGTAGTTGACGAAATAAGCAGAAAGGAACCTCTTATTACTCCAAGCAAGACTGAACAGGTAATTTGATGTCAGTGGCCACAAGTAGAAAAATAACACAAAATAATACTAACCTGAAAGATTAGTATCCTGAAGTCTGCAGATACCGTATATGACCATCCAAGTGTCCATCCTTGTGTAACAGCCCTCCTGCGTCTTTTTCTTAAATGCCCTTAAGAATTATTTAATAACTGCACTCTCGTGTAATAGCCCACCTCTTAGTTTGAGAAAATTTCAATTTAACAGCCCTGTGCACTTGGTTGGTCGTATACGGTATATAAGAGGGTTCCTCTCACTTGCCTCCATCCCTGTTCACAGATGTATTCAGTTTCCTGCTCTAAATTGTTTTTTTCACTCTTTCAAAGTTCCTCAGTTCTACACACAGAATCTTGGTATCCTCTTGAAGTGAAATGCTACGTTCCTGTTGGTTATGCAAATGACGCTAACTGAATCGCGCCTTCAAAGATCACATCTCAGTCATTGTGTTCTTGGGGAAAAACAGTGATTTAAGAAGTAAAATACTACTGTACAGTTTAATTATTGAGAATGATTAATTTTATCCTTGATAATTCATTTGATCTGCATTTGTGTTTTAGGTTAGAAAACTGGTCATCCGTCTCCAAGAAAAGATCTGTCAAACTGATGACCATACTTTCTACTTGTTCAAGGTGCTATATAATTCATATTCATTTCAATTACATTATTTGATTTCGTAAAACATTTGATAAAAATGTGTATGACTGTTTTACAAAATATAAATTACATCAATTATACATCTGCAGGTTCTTCGTGCCCATATTTTACCTCTAACGAACGTGGCCTTCAATAAAGCAGGTTCACAGTAAGTAATAAAGCTGTATGATAGTGCAGATATGTATGACAATAATATGGCTACACACACATTTTAAGTCAATATTCAACAATTCATTTCTTCATTTATATTAGTAATTTTGTGAACTGTATAAAAACATAGCATAGCAAACATAGGATATGGTCACATTTTTAAGTGTTTTCTTTCTATGCTATCATTTGTATAAAAAAATGTGAATATGTCCAAAATTGTGGGTGTGATTTATGTGCCATCTCTGGTAAATAGGTAATCACATGTCATTTACAGCTATGTTCATATGTGCATGAATTAAAAACAGTCTTTGCTTTCTCCACAGGTTCATCACAGGTAGTTATGACCGCACATGCAAGATATGGGATACAAGTTCAGGAGAGGAATTACACACGTTGGAAGGCCACCGAAATGTTGTCTATGCTATTGCTTTCAACAATCCATATGGGTGTGTGTTCATTAGTTTGTTAATGATGAGAATGTGTCAAAAGCTACCAATGTAAATCTTTCAATGAGAGAAAGAAAGATATGCTATTGTATATTTCATATTATTTTATCTATGATTGATAATGAATATTTATATTTGGCAGTGGCAACTGTTATCATGTCATTTATGTTTCCGTTTATTCGTGTTATAGTGATAAAGTAGCTACAGGTTCCTTTGACAAGACGTGCAAACTCTGGAGTACGGAGACCGGAAAATGCTACCACACATTCCGGGGTCACTCGTCAGAAATCGTGAGTACATGAAAACATGCATTTCAATATCATTTAGAAACTCATTTATAGCACCAGGATTGAGTAGATTTTCGTGGTCATGCGGTTATTAAACTCGTTCTGCATTAATGATGTCACCCTCGTGACATTAGTCCATAGTTGCTCAATAACTGCAAATAGTTCTTTTAGAAATCACAGGAATATATATAATATAATTTATGATTTATGAGCAGATAAAACGCTCTAATACCTGGAATGTTTTCACAATTATTGATTACATGTAGCTATATATAACACATGTGCTACAAATCCTTGAAAAAGACATGTGCAAGAAGGACGTCATTAATCTTCGAATTGTGCATCGTCATGAGTGTTTTTTAAATATAGTTATGGTCATATAAAACTCTTCTCTTATTACACATTAGTCATGGGAATCAATGCTAAAAAGAATTAGCCTTGCATGAAAAATATTTTAATGATTATCATAAATAAATTCCTTAATTTTTAAATATGACTTCCATTGCAGGTTTGTCTGCAGTTTAACCCACAAAGCACAGTATTAGCTACAGGTAGTATGGACACAACCGCCAAGCTATGGGATGTTCAAACAGGCCAGGAGATATGCACCCTCAGTGTAAGCAACCACCAGGTTTACTATCTATGCAACCATCCAAATGCCAATGAGCTGAAAATGCAAATTTAGTGGTGCTTTCTGTGATGAATGTATATTTGCTTGTTTTTTTAGGGTCATTCAGCGGAGATCATATCTCTTAGTTTCAACACAACTGGCAGTCAATTAATAACTGGAAGTTTTGACCATACTGTTTCTGTATGGGACACAGCAACTGGCAAGTAAGAGAGTTCATGTAATATCAATCTAACTTGGTTCACAGCACTTGTTTTTTTTTATATTTATGTTTGTGGTTCTCAAAATGTGTTGTTCTCTTTTCTTCCAAAAATTGCCAATATCTGCTTTGTGTCAAACCAACCAGTAGTAAATGTTTTGAGACGGTCTGATATTTTCTGAAGTATAACATGTCACTCATGAAAAATATACCATTAATTTTCATTTTATTTTGCTTACAGTTGAAAAGCCTTCGTCTATTGAAAGTAGTTTTGACAGAACAAATATTTTTATGACTGAGTATTATATTTAAATTGATTGTAGCATTATTCTTCATTTTACAGACGGTTGCATGCTCTCATTGGTCACCGTGCTGAAATCAGTAGTGCTCAGTTCAACTGGGATTGTTCGCTGATTGCGACTGGCAGCATGGATAAGACGTGCAAGATCTGGGATGCCAGTACAGGTATGAGACTTTACTTATCCTGTTTCAATCAGGTAGATGGGACATCCATAATTTAAATATGTAGATTAGTCTATGTTCTAGTTATAGTTCCGGGGTTACATGGTGCAAGGTTCTGTAGATCTTAAGAACATCAGCATAACTTGTAGGTCAGTGCGTGGGCACACTGCGTGGCCATGATGATGAGGTTCTCGACGTGGCATTTGACTACACGGGCCAGTTCCTGTTGACAGCATCTGCCGATGGCACAGCGCGAGTTTACAACGCTTTCACTCACAGCCTCATCTCTAAGCTGGAGGGCCATGACGGAGAAATCTCCAAGGTTAGTAGGAGCAAAATGTTGCTTTATGTCATCGTTGTAGTGCAGTGATACAATCATTTAAATCTACAGCTTAACTAAATCTATATATTTAAAGTATTAATTTGCAATAGTCGGGTGTTAGACAGGTGATGTTTTGGCTAAAATGTAGAAGCCATGCATTGCAATTAGTTGAGTCGATTATCATCATGGTCCACTTCTGCAGGTTTTCAGTTCCCTCTCAATTTCTAAGAGAACAGCAATGCACAATATGTAAGAATGAGTCCATTATTTCTACAGTGGCATATTTTGGGGTGGGTATACTCATGAGTACAATAAACCAACAAGGTCCAAAAGATTTCAAAGTCAAAGATTGCTGTGTCAAACATGGAAGCTGAGGGGTTACAAGTAACAACCCCTTCCCTTACCGTCCATGCAAGCTCCCACCCCATACCCTTGGCCCGGGCATGGGGTAATTTTAAAAGCAAACTGATATCTGTAACTTGTGCTTTTTATTACCTACTATATTAATATTGTACTAAATTTTTTAATTTTGTTGCACTTTTAGATATGTTTCAATCCACAAGGCACTTTGGTGTTAACTGCGAGTTCCGACAAAACTGCCAGACTATGGAATCCCCATACAGGGGAATGTAAGCAGATTCTTGAAGGTCATACTGATGAAATTTTCTCATGTGCTTTCAACTATGAAGGCGGCACAATCATAACAGGTTAGTTCTAGAGTGATTTGTTGGTATTACGTCTTTTTCTGTGGTAGGATACTTAATTTTGAAATTTATAATTGACCTTGAAGATTAATTTCATTCAATTTATTAAAAGATTTTTTTCCAACGTTTCAACATGTGAGTGTGACGGTGTCCTCTTCAGGGAAATACAATTTTTATTTATATCATAATCAAGAAAACAATAACTAAGCATCAGAAATACAATAATAAGAATAAAATGCTCATTAATTGGTTCTAAGATGCACATAAGTGTTGTAAGATAAAATTTAATTATATATTTCTAAGAATAAATATTATACATTGTATGTCTTTGTCAAAAGTTAAATATAATTTAATAAACGATTATACAAAGTGATGGTTAGATTATTGATATTTTATAACTGATAAGAATGGGTATTTATTTTATTTATTCATTTACATCAGAAAAGTCGTTACACTGTACATATCTTGTATGTAACCACTTATTTTCATACATAAAGAGAGATCTGATATGATACTGCTATTCTGGACCACGGTAATTGATCACTGCAATTTCGCAAGATTCTACTAGCTTCTTGCGTCAGGACCGATATTATCATAGAACAAGCCGTGGCACTTCTTAGCATCATTATCAGTCTTAATGCCATGCTTTTTCAATAAAATTCATAAAGTATAATATTTTGCTCTGTTTAATGTGTTCATATATGAAATGTGTGAGTCTCTACATAGACTTTTCAAATGGGTCACTTTTGGCATGTCTCGCCCCTCATGATGATCAATAATATGGAATACTTATTTATTATACTCATGATGATTTGTTAACAGCAAAACTAATATTGTAAGTCTTCTAACAGGTAGCAAAGACAACACATGTCGGGTGTGGAGATGAAACTGGCACCAAATGGACAGTATGTACTCCTAGGTCAGCGCCATTGTCTTCACCGAAACCTCTGTAACATTGGTTTTCAGTACTTGGTCTCATTTAAGTGTTCTATTTCTCCTCGAAGATTTTGCATACAAACAAGTAATTTGGTTACTAAGATGATTGGTCAAAATTTATTCTCGTATCAAAATGTAGTTGATTAGGGGAAGATCACTTTTAAAGTGCTCTGGATTGTATGTAACTATTTATTGTAAGGATCTAAATAATAGTATAGTGCGGAATAATTGTATTGGGTCGAAAACAGACGAACATTTGCAGTATTGTGAAGAATAAAAGTGGTGGAAATCTCTAAAAATTAATTGCAATATTATGCGAAACAAGAGTTAGATTGAAAAAAAAACTACAAAAATTGTGTTGTATAAACAAAATTATTTGATTACTTGGCATTTATCCATAATCAAAACACATGTTTTTCATAGTGCATGATTTTAGCTTGATTTTATTGATCAGATTTATGTTGTCTTCAGTTACCCAGCCACATAAAAGTATTTTGCGGAATAACTGTAATCGGTGTAATTGTGAAAAATTGATTGCAGTGTAGTGCTTAAGAGAATATAGGTTGGAAAAATTGTGGTTAAAACTATTGGTATATATACTGCTATTTGGATCGTTATAGTATTAAACATCTTAGAATGTAAACTAATGCTTTTTTTTTAATGTAAAAAAAAAAAAAATCCAATATATTTTAAAGTAAACTATATTCTTGTGTCAACAGCTTATAGAATGATGCATCATTACTTCTAAATATGGTCATATTTATATTTTTCAAAAACATTACTGATTGTTTAATATTCATAATGATTTTTTTTTTTTTTTTTCAATATAATATGTGAAATAACATAAATGGTAATCGTTATTTGCTGATATAGGATTATATCTTGCCCATTTGTTGATTCAGATATAATTATATATTTTATGATTGTTGCAATTTTCAGAACAATAATCTAGCACCTTTAGTCTAGAAATATAGATTTATATTGTTTATGCTATTTGATAACAAATGTGTGAATTGGTACTGTAAACTATGTTTAGGCAATTACAGACTTTGTCAGCATGTTAAAATGGTGTGGTTCTAATGTAGTATATAGTCCTGTGCAAATATCTGGAATTATTTGATTATTGTATGGTGTTAAAAAAGCCAATAGCAAATGTACAGCAATAAGAAGAATGAAGAATTTTAAGATTAGATTTGTTCTTTATGTATTTTGAATGTGATCCACTTATTTATGAACTGGTTCACCATACCGGTAATGAAGTGGTTCATTGGAAAATCGTGTTGAGACAGCTGACTGGTACAGCTGTTATTAGTACAACCCATTATTTATGACAGAACATTTAACAGTAAAACATACTGAAATCATCGCAACTCCTTATTTATGCGTGTTTCATATACATTACTGATTATGAAAATTGTACTTGTTTGTCACAAGAATGCGAGACCTAACATTTGAATACATTTTCGCATGGTTTAGGAGAATAATTATTAATTACAAAAAGCTCATTTTTTATTGGGGCACTCTGTTTTTGGCTAAGTGGATCATATTCATATTAGCAGAAGTTCAGTTCACTATGACATAAATCTATTTCTTATTTCTAATCAAATGATACAGGGTTTTGCACTGGACTATGTTCATTGCTGTGATTATTTCGTGTTTTTGTTTTTTTTTCTGTAGAAAATTATGCCGTCCATATATTTGTGATATTTATTTCCTATTTTTGTCTATGCAATCTTTTGAAGAATTTAATATTTGTAAAATGTTCTTCCTTTATTGACACTGCTTATCTTTGCTCATGTAGCTTTTGAAATACATAACAGGTGAATGTGATTACTCTGTGTGATAATTGTAAAACTGTTCATAGTTTGAAAGAGTTGGAGTAGAGTTCTTTTAAGTACTTTGGGTACCCACCACAGGTCAAGTTCAACATATTGGTTTCTACACTTTATAAAGTCGGGTACCTGAATAATTCCTCAATGTATCGTTGATTTACATAGCATTCAAACTTTATTGGGTTTGATCATTTCCCACCTAAAGCTTCTCAGTAGATCTTTGCCCTAAAACTACATACAGGAATATGTATAGAGTATATATTATGCACAGCCATCATTGGTCTTACATGAGCAAATGTACTGTGTTGTATTATGGGATTCCTATGCACAGGTGTAAACTTTTATCATATTCAATTACGTTATTTGTATTATTGACAGAATAATGATCACCAGGTACCCGACCTTGGGATGTGTTAAGATGACCGGATACGCAGTTTCAAAATTTTGTACTTGTGAGACCTTTAGGAGGACCACAAATTGTATTTTTATCTGCTTATGATACAAGTCACTAGTCTAATGGCAAGAAAGTGTTGTGATGTTTTGCACGTGTTAATCATAGATATATAATATATAAATATAATTATTTAAATATTTAAAATAAAATGTTATGTTTTTGGAAAATATTGATATATGTATGAGAAAGCACACCAAATAAAATGTGTTGTAATAATTTTATGCAATGATAAACCATTACAATTTATCAGACAAATATCCACAACAAATAAAATCTATTCTATACAATAAAAACAATCACAATTTTTGGACGGAAATATAACCTGTAAATGATAAAATTTCAAATAAAAAGAAATGACACAAAAAACCTGCTATAAACATCTAGGTATTTTTGCTTTTCGGCACAGATATTTTTGCTTTACGGCATCATCACAATATAATCTAAATTAAACCCTGTAAAACAAAGTGTGGCACATATTTAAAGTTATTCCAAAAGGAAAAAAATTAAATGTGGCAAACTATACTACAACTAATACAAGTGTTTTGACTGAATTCTAGAACAAAAGCAACCAAAGATGCTTGATAACAAAGATCATTTTGATGGTAAATGTGATGCATATGTCACATTCCAAGTTATATCAATTTTAATGTACAGTATAAGTCATGTATTGATTAAGACCACCACCAAATACACTATGTTAAAAGCCATGAATATGAATGAAGTATCTGTGTAAGATTACGAACATCGTACAACAATCCTGTCACACTCCACTCCATTACAGAAAATACAGATTTTTGCTTGCAAGTATTTTCCACACAAGTATAATTTACTTCAAGCAGTTTAATATTTTATGATATGTTGCATCCTCTTGACAGTGACTGAGTCAGACACCCCCCACATCCTCCCACCGAATAAAAGCATCTGGATATAAATATAATCACAGTACAGTTCATGAAACAAAGCGAGCAGAAGTCTTTTGATTAATTCTTAATACTATGTGGCACAATATACGTTCAGAGGTGCTACTTGAGGATTCAGATGTGATGTTCAGCCATCTTCTGTGTTAGGAAAGCAGATGATCCATCATCATTTTTTGCCTTGTTCACTGCTGCTACTCTTCTTAACTGGACCTGCAATGCACATGCACAATTAACATCATGATTTAAAACTACTTCTAATATAATGTCAAGCATAGAAAACATTATAGCCTGAAAATAAAAGATCAGTAACTTGACTGACCTAGTGAAGTTCTTTGTGTCAAAAGGTTATCATATACTGTACATGCAATGCGTTTGGAATGTTCTTACCTGAAATAAACCCATTAACTGTCCTGTACTTGGTGTACAATTCAGAATACAATTGTATCACATTTTAGATGTCTTGTTCAATTGAATAATATTATTAGTAACTGAAACTCAATGTGAGGAATGGATGATTTTCATAAAGCAAATACTAAAAAAAAAGCATTTTTAGTAACTGAATTCAAAATTTTGGGGTGAATCATGATATTAAATATTATCAAAATGACACAAATTTCCAACAAAATAATGGACAAAAGCCTTGATTTTATGAACTAAATCTATGTATCAAAATACATGTACATGATTTCATTAACATTTGTCACTACCTGCCTTAACAAGTTGAAACCACTAGCTGTGACGCCTTACGATAATGCATGAGCAGAACAGAATCAATTGTGTACAGTAAATATGTGGAAAACAAACACCAACATAACACAAAACTAAACAAATCTGCAGCAACATGTCCGCTTTAGCTAAATTACGTCTTGGTCGAGCCTTTGGATCATTTCCAAAATTGATGTCTAGATCAGTCTCAGTGATAAGTGACCTCCGTCTGTTCACAGGCAGCTGGTCAAAGTGCTCCACAGTTTTCAGACTTGAAAGTCTACTTAGCTGTACCTAGATAATAACCAAGTCATAACAAATACATATGTACTATATTGTCAGAGAGTTAGGGTAAACCAGCCTAATTTTTGCCCCTCTCAGTTTTCGCCCATTTACTACATAAAACGATCATTATTATTTGAAAAATAAATAACATCATATACATTTCTACAGCTATAGGCCAATAACTGAAGGAGCTGAAATTAGACTGGTTTACCCTACCATCCAAAATTTTATCAATGCTAACGTGTATGTACATTGTTTCTGTGCCTTAAGCATGTGCACGTGCGGTGCTTTGTATTTAATTAAAGTACATTTAATTAAATGATATTCAGTACTTGAAAATGGCCAACTTAAGTATGAACAAAGTCTACAACCAAACAAAATATATATTGTTTGATTATTTCTATTAGCTGAAGTTTGTTTATGCGTGTACATGTCCATTTTAATTAGATTATTGATGTATACATTTTAATTAGATTATTGATTAAACTATTCATACCCCTTGAACCGATCAATCTAACTTACAAATAATTTATCATACAGTGATGACTATACGGTATTATATAGAAATTATATAGAAAATATTCAACTTCAATTATGCTGGTCTTCAATCTATTTTCATATGTACATGTATACAATGTATATATATTAAAACAATTAAATGTACCATAACGTATAATGTATTTTATGCATATCAGAGGCGAAAACTAGAATTTGACAGGTTAGGGTCCGGATTTATAATACTGGTACAATTGTAATCCCAAATAAAAAAGTTAATATAAACAAAGAAAAGTTAGAACACCATACAGAATTTAGTCACTGACACAAAAAAAGCTTGGGTCCGTACTAGAAGTGGCCAGGATCTCCGGCCTTTTTAACCTTAGTTCTGCTTATTACAATGTATATTGATAAACATTATCAACAAGTAATAATATATTTGTCATAATTGTTAGGAATTAAACAGAGGTGTAGAAATAAAAGTTAGAGCAAAGAATAATTATAGTAACATGATTGTGTCTCAAAAAGTGCATGCATGAGGGTAATGCATGTCATAGTGCCAAATATTCACGGTAGGAAAATAATGAAATACATGCACTATGGGGTGAAATAGCTGATTTTCTCAGTTCACTCATCGAAGACAGGCATATTTCATTGCATTCCTTCCAAATATGTAATTAACAAGCAGAATGTCCACAAAATTTCCAAAGGTAATCAGAAATTCATAAGTGGGACCAATATATTTAGATCCAGTTCAACCAAACTTTGTAGCACTTACACTTTCATTGTGATTCCGTTGCACTTTTTTCTTTTCTTACCTGTCGACTTATTTGCTTCTGTGGCGTGTAATAAAGTTATACTGAGCAATAAGTTGAAGATTTCTAGGTGTACATGTATATATATTGAATCACACACATATAAACAACATCAATACCTACTTCCAATTTCATATCTATTCAATTACAATCAATACAAGAATACTCCCAATGCAATTAATTAGTATAAATGGTCCATTAACTACGATGAATGTTCCATTAAGAGTCCAAATCGCATGAGTAAAAGTATGCAACAATGGCTTGATATCATTGATGTGAAACCATTAGGAACCATTACCATGTCAAACTCCCATTTAAATTTACTAAAGTACCATAGCACATGATATACATTTATCATCTTGGTTTATGCATAATGTATTCATTAATTAAGTGTAAAGGTGTTATAATCAAAATGTTTCCACATAAAATCTATTGCAGCAGACTGAATATCAAATAAACATAAACAAATACTTCTGCTTGCACAAGCATACTAAAGTATAACTAACATCATAATAAAAAATCTAAAATTCATGAAATTCTACCTGCCTGTTACACCATACAGATATCATATATCTGCTTGTTCATAATTTATAAAGTATCATTTTTAAAATGTATCTAGAGATGTATATTTACCAAATAGCTTTATCAAGTTTTGCGTACAGAGTCTAGAAAGTATTACATGTAGATAAATGACGATTGGTTACCTGGATCTGCAACTTATTGGTGTAAAAAAGTTTCTTCCAGCCGATGGCATCGGCAAGCGTTCGTAGTTCTTCTGTCACCGGGGTCTCAGAGTGGTCCCTGTAAATTTGCTCCCACAGTGAATCACTGAAGCAAAGCTGAAATAAGGAATATATGCATGTTAAAACAGAGCAATCGTCAATGAACAATGTTTTTCAATTAGCAAACACATTTTTTGGATCACATAGAAAGGTCTCTTGTTTTTTATACTTATAAAAATATGTTTCCAACATGTTTATCAAAACTGAAATTTCATGCTACAGTTACAATACTCTATATACCTGGTACTAAAAGTAAATTGAAATTGAATGTGAAATATGCGTAATGAAAGATAAAAAATTCTAGAAATTTGTATGATCATTTACCTCTCTAAACTGTTTTGATACAAGTCCAAGACGAGTAATGTCTTCTAAAGGAAGAAACCTAATAATTTTTAGCAATAGGGGATTTTCCAGACGAGGAAGATAATCAATGTGTCCTTCAATGAGCCCTTTTACATATTCTAAGGTATTCTTTCCAAACACTCTATGGATCTCAGCTGTGAAAACAAAATAAAAGCATTGAATTACATTTGAAATATTCCAAACATCTTTGAGTTAATTAACCAAAATTTTAAGATCATTCCAATTATATTGATTCAAAACATATTGTGTAGAGTAGCTATTGCTACCTGCTCAAGGTTTGATTGCAAGTACAGCCGGTTCAAGAATGTGAGTAAATAGAAACAAAATAATGTACAAACGTACAATGTCATTGAAACAATTAAAGTGAACAATAAAAGATTAATACAACTAAAATATAACTACAATACAACTAAATACTTATAAACTATCACATATCATACTTTGCATTCTCTCATCACCATCAAATTCTTCAAAGTTGCATACGACTTGTTTGGGGTTAATTTTAACATTGTTTCTAAGTGAAATATTCCATAGTCGAAAAATAACCTGTATATTGAAAACATAAAATATTGACCAAAGAGTATACCGTATACCACCATCCAAGTGCCCACCCTCGTGTAACAGCCCTCCCCCCAGTTTGAGACAAATTCAATTTAACGGCACTGGGCGCTTGGATGGTCATAGACGGTATATTGCTCCAGTCGATTCACTTGCACTCTTTCATGATTGATGCTAAATTATAAAGGCCTGTCTAGGAACTGTCTAGACAGTGAATGTGTGAAATTTTCGGGGAATCCTGTAAACATTCGGAAGGCTCTGGACTCAAACTCACGATCTCCTGTTCACACCAGACCAGTCATATGTGCATGGACATAGACTGTTAGACCGTTAGGCTAACCTTCCCAAACGCTTCCCAGAGACATGTTCATACTTGGCCAGCTTCTAATCACATACGGATTAGGCTCTGTCACTGGTACATTCTTTTTCTGTCTCATTGCTTCATCTAGCATTTATACCCGGACCTTTCTACTACTTTAGATGCATGTGCAACTCGACATCAAAGCCACTGTGTCCAGGGCCACTTTTTGTGACAGACTTAATTAAACTAGTATAGTGTTGTTATGTTTTACGCACTCTAACGAATGTGCGTCAGAAAGAATGATCAGAAATCATCACCATGCAAACAATTCACGCTACAGTCAGTTTTGAAGGTCATATATATGGTCAAGGCGCCAAAACGGGTATCATGAGCTACACATTTTGTTGCCTGCTGTCCAACACATGATGAGGAAACACCACATTCAAAAAGCATTGGAAAGATCCATATGACAGTTTGACATACGACAAAAGTCACAAAACGCATGATCAGAAAAAGGACACATACATGTACAGTTCCAAGAATAGATTACTATACTGGTATCCTTGAAAGAGTATCCAAGGTAATTGTGAAATGTGTGCTTACAAATTGTATTCCATGTTTCAGGATTGCTAAACTTACATACTTAATGAAAAAGGAATTTAACTGTTAGGAGCGCATGATAATGATAAATATTGCAGTTCATTTTATTCAGTAGCAATAGCAGGTTATTTTCAATAGATACCTCAAAAGTTACATAAATTTATATGTTTGTATATACATGTATATATGTATTTAATATACATCATCCCTTGGAAAAGTTTCTTGTCCTGAAAAAAAAATTCGGATGTCATCATGACTTTAATATTGCTGCCAAGGGATCATTGCCTTGTTTTAATTCAAACATGAGTGATTGTCTTTTTGTCGAGGTATTAATAATTATAGCTGATGTATTATTCATACTGAATAAAAAGAACTAATGCTCATTAATTACATGCTTAAAAGTTAAGTTGTGAAGATCTGAAATATTTTCTAGTTTAACTGAATATAAACATGTCCTACAGACATAACCTTATTTCTTTGTTAAACAGATAGTGTGTTTAAGTAAAAAACACTATCCTTCTTAAATAATTCAAAATCATTGACAGAAGGATCATTCTACTCATCGGCATTGATCAAAACAACTTGTCTTTCAAATCTTTGAACTAATCACATGATCCATACGCTTGTTTATCCATTTGGCAAATCTAAAAACAAAGATCAAGTTAAAGATTAACATTCATTGGCTCTTACCATGTAATTTGTTATCATCCTCAAAATCTTCAAAATTATCTTTAATTTCACCTGGAGAAACAGATTTCCAATCTTTTTTCAAAGAAACTTTCCACCATCTAAAAATGACCTGAAACAAAAAAATGATTTAACCAAATTCTAACGTATGTTACTTAATTTTTACTTATCTAGTCTACAGCCATTTAGGAGTATTTATGGTCAATAGCTAATCCTTTGAGAAAACATTTATCAGTAACTATAATTATCAAGGTTTATCACTTCAGTTCTAGACATCTGTGAAAATAGAAATATATTCAAATGAGACATTTGTTATTGAAATTATATCTAAATGGATATTTCATAATTTTCTCACACTGTAGGCAATGAATGATTTTTTAAATTAAAAAATACTTGTGCTTATTAAACAGGAAAAGGTTCAAATAGTGATTATAAAAAGGTTGGTGATCACAACAGGGATGCATGCAGCACACCATGCAGTATACCTCTGTTTTTGTGACCTGTAAAATCACCAAACAGTATGTTCCCTCATATATTGTTCGAACACATCTGTACATCAAATCTTTTGATTTAGGAGGGAGGGATCCCATATTGCCTTTGAAAAAAACACAGAAAACAGAACCACTATTCAAAAAGATATCAATAGAATTTATATTCACCAGAAGCTGATTTTGTAGCAAAGTCTAAATCACACTCATTTAGCTAATAGATCTAGTACTATTTAAGCGTATTAACAGCAATACAATATAATGTTCATTGATTAACAACCTGGAATAGCTTCTTAGTACATTAAAAGTTTACACCACAACAAAAATCAAAACCATATTCAGTGTTTCACAGTTCTAATGTGAAATGATTGGAGACAAATTATTATGTACTTGAGTAACCCCGATGAATATTCGTTATTTATTTTAATCATTGAACGCACATTATTGATCCTTGAGACTTATATGTTTACATTCATAGATCAAATCAAGGCTATGGCCATGGACAGGCCTAAGTACATAAAAGACAAATAAAATATTTGAAGTTGTATATGTCATAAATCTAGGCCAGTACTGGAGTATCCTGGTGCATAAGCGTCATAATCAAATTATTGGCAGTTTTTGAAGTCATCATGATAATTATATATTGTGAAATATGTGAAAAGTTTTACTAGAGTCTAGATTATTAAAATAGGAACAATGTCCTAAAACTTCGGGTGAATATTCAATAATAGAGCACTAACTTCACAGAATATATACTATATATAGTTCACTAATTATACACAAAAAACTACACTTAATTCATGGAGGCTTAAAACTAAAGTTGCATTCGAATTTGTTGGATCAAGATCATCCCAAGCGAGCCAATGACATGTGTAAACATGACATTGACAGACTCTTTGTCAGAGAGGGTCACTGACATTTCAAATAAACTCAACTTCACTCTTCACTTCAGAAAAATGTTGTGTTTTCATAGAATAAAATACAAATAACTCTGCTTGACATTCATTGATATCCGAAATCTATATTCCACATTGTAGCCAATTTCTCACCTTATCGTGTTCAACTATCAATTGACAATAGTCTTTACTCGGTGGTGGTGCCTGAGTAGCAATATTTAATAGAGGCTTGTCTTGTGGTGCGAGCGACGCCATTTTGACGCTAAATGACGTTACTAGGTAAGACAACGAAGTAGGCAGTGCGTCGCCAGGTGCGCTTTTTTAGACTATTCCGCTGCCGGTGGTGACTGTCCCGATTACATGTAACTGTCCAGAGTGTCAAGTTAAAAATATCTTAATTTTCTAAAAAGTGAGAGACCTTGAAGGCAAGTTGATCATTTTAGCTCTGGGAGGCAATTACACTTTTTTTAAGGAAATGAGAGCAAAATGAGATTGGTGATTTGTCCTAAATCTTGAGCGTGAATTGTATATATTTAAGTGTGTGAAATGAGATGAAAATGTGATGCAACCTATTCAATTACAATTCTTGTCCTAAATCTTGAGCGTGAATTGTAAATTGCCTGTATTTAAGTGTGTGAAATGAGATGAAAATGTGATGTAACCTATTCTATTACAATTGTTGGTGATTGGTGAAAGACAATGAAATGTATTGGTGACTGGTGATTGAGGAAAAAAATATTGGTGAATGGATTTTCATCAAAGCTCATTAGGCTTACAAAGGCTGTGATTGGTGATTTCCCATAAATCTTGAGAGTGAATTGTGAATTGCCTGTATTTAAGTGTGTGAAATGAGATGAAAATGTGATGTAACCTATTCAATTACAATTCCTGTGGATTGGTGAAAGACAATGAAATGTATTGGTGACTGGTGATTTAGGAAAAATGTTGGTGAATGAATTTTCGTCAAGGCTACATACCCCCTCATTATAAACACAACGTAAGATGACAGGATGTATAGAAAAGAGAGAAGAAGAAAAACCTATAGATCTACATATGGTGAAAAAATCATCATTTATCAATGCATAATTTTGTTCACTTAAAAAGACTGAGTTTTAACATAAATAATTCAACGAGAAGTGATTTTAGCTGAAACTTGAGGCCCAGGGGTGCGTGGGTGGGTGGGTGGGTGGGAAGAGGGGGGGGGGCATATGAGCATTAATAATAATTAAACTGCAAAAGTAACCATAGTTTCAATTAAATGAAGAGATCAAAAGTTATAGTATTATCATTTAGATTTACATTTTCAGACTTAACTTTAATACTATAAAAATGAAAGGTGATAAAAATGCATGTACATGTATATAGGCATGGATTAAAAAGGGCCGGTTTATATTAGGAATTATGTGGGATGTCGGGAAAAGCCGCCCCCCCCCAAAAAAAAAAACAAAAAACCAAAAAAAACAAAAAAACAAAACAAAAAACCACAAATAATAATGATAAGAATAAAAAATAAAATAATAAATGAAAAATTAAAAATATAGGGATATGAAAGAAAAAAAAAAGAGGGATATGGGATTTCATGGAAGTAGGGTTTCGAGAAAACACTATTTCTTTATTTTTTTCTATTATTTATTTATTTTTCCGGTGTTTTTTTTATTTATTTATTTTTTATTTTTTTTAAGGGTAGTTTTTTTTTGGCCCGGGTACATGGGCGGGAAGAAGCCTGCAGGAATAAGGTATTTAAAATACGCAAAGATGTCCATAGCTCTATGTGTTGAAAGGCCTCGTTAAACAAATATATATTAAGTATCAGTTCGGTATGATTGAAAGACAATATGAAATCCCACAAATATAAAAATATAGACAATTAGACATGTGCACGTCGTCAATTGAACTTCCGGGGGGGGGGTTCTTGGTCAGAAAATGGGTACGGACGTGCCTCGAACAGGTTGAAAACGGCAATCACCAATATACCTATTTTTGAGAAAAGTGACCCACAATTAATATACCAATATCCGAGAAAAAGGTGACACACAATATATCAAACTCAGATTCTAGTACATGAAGATATCAAGAATGAATATAATGTATATCAATATTTTTTGTCCTGATAAATAAATATACTAAAAATGTAAAAAGACACCCTGAAATATACCAAAAATGTGAAAAAGACACCCAGAATATACCTAAAATGTGATAAAACACACCCAGCAATGTACCACAAATGTGAAAAAACACACCCAGTTTCGAGGCACGTCCGTACTAATCGCGGTAGTGTGAGACCCCAGACCCCCCCTCCCCCGAGCTTCCGATGAACCTAGCTGCCCAATGACGTGCACGTCAGGACAGTTACTGTGCATCACGTAGGTATGAGGCCGTTGTAATATTAGACTAACTCCACAAACCGAGTTTTGAGTCAATGTTTACGTTGTACACGGAAGCGGAAGCAAAATTATTGAGTACAAATGACAGCAAAATGGAACAAAACCAGAGTGTTCATGAAGATGTGGTGTGCAAACCATGTCGGTGGATCACCACAATGTACGAGAGACGGAGGACGCGATACATGATGTATATTTTAGCACTTACATTCCTATTTGGTGTCATTTACCTGGGATACTTTTGTGAGGATAGAGTTTGTGCCCTTTCCCCTGGGTCTGGAACTCCTGCTCCACATTATCACTCACAAATAGATGCTTACCTCAAAGGAAGCTTAATTCACAATGACTTTGAAGTGACAGATCTTAAGAGGGATTACGACTTTGAGCCTGAGGGTAAAGGTGTAATAGTGTTTCTTCACATTCAAAAGACTGGTGGCACTACCTTTGGTAGGCATTTAGTGAAAGACCTCAACATACCATGTCAGTGTGTCAAAGGAAGGAAAAGATGTGACTGTGAAAATGACAAGAATCAGATTTGGTTATTTAGTAGATACTCTGTCGGTTGGCCCTGTGGATTACATGCGGATTGGACTGAATTGACAAATTGTGCAGAGGGAGTGTTAGAGTCTCGTGATGGCGAACCGAGATCTCGGAGGTATAGGTAGACCCATTTACTGTTTTGGAGCATCTTGAGACCATCATGAAAGGCACTGACACATGCAAAGTTTTGAATTCATAAATTAGACCAATCACAATATTTATCCTCTTCAAATAGTGATTTTGAAAACCAATTTTGATTTATGCACGTAACTTTAGTATTTTACAATTTTTTTCAATAGTACGGGGAGTAAATCAAATAAAGTATGTGATTTTGATATTTGATGTAGTAGGATTAAAATTAATCAGGTTCAGGAGTTGGGGGAAAGTATTGGTGGTCAGCAGGACAAGTAGCACTCAAAAATCTACCGGTCCTTCCAAAAAAGTGCTCGTTCTTACACAAACTCAATACCTGTATTCAAAAGTGAAAAAAATTTACAACTAGTGAGTAGTCAAAAGGATGAGTTGCTAAAATCTTTAACTTGTCCTCCAATATGCTTTATTGGTTAGTACAAGCTGACTAGTTGCTAATCCTGACCCTGTTAATAAGCTGAATTGTCTTGGCAAAACATGGAAAGAATGGAAGGAATCCATTTTCCTTTTTACACATAGTTAATTACTTCGTTAGCCCTTATACAAAAAAAAGTGTTGACATATAAATATAAGATACTTTTGCATTCATTACGTAACCTACATATTTTCAACATCCGGTACAGAAATGAAATGGTCAAACTAACTTCAGGGCAATAATTGATAACATTATTTCGTGCAATGTCCGTTGCATATGTCAGTGCCATTTTAGTGACAACATAGAAGGTGACTGGGAAACTATTAGCGTAAGCTTACTAGACCTTCGTTATACTCTCTCTTTATAAACCCATGTGAATTAACAACACAAAAAGCTAATATCATTATGCATGGCATGTAGCATGTATTTTATTTTCTAATTCATGTTAACTTTCATAGTTATGTGTAGTCAAAATAAAGTGGAACTTGTCTTAACTGGACACCTTTAAAAAGTGGAAATCTTCTAATCTATGTTACACAAGTATACTGTTATGAGTACATTAGGTACTTGGCTGCTGGTCTTGTTTAGTATATTCGCAGATATACCATCAGTTAAGCACTGGTAAAGTACTTGTCAGTTAAATAGTAGACAATATTAGGTTTTTTTCATGGTAGGGACATTTACATTTTTACAAAACTGATAACTACAGGTATAAAAGGTAACTTCACAGCCTTTTGTCTCACTGGAGTCAATCACACACAATGGTGCAGAGGATGGCTTCCTACCAGGGTTTAAATGATATTTTGTTACATGATATGATGTTATGCTATTTTTGCTGTTACATGTATTTAATTATATAGTTAAAATAATGAGGACTTGGCCAATGAGGAAATAAGTTAGGGTTTATTTTCTAGGAATAAAAACATAAATGGGCCTTTTTGTTCTTTAAATTAAGAAGAGAAAAAAGTATAGGTTGTCTTGAATATTTGATGCAGTCTCTTGATGTGCGTGTGTACGAAGTAAGAGGGAGCATTTTGGCATTTACCTCCAGCTTGGAATGGGCTGCAAAAGAGCACTTGCCCAACTACTAATTGTGCCATTTATTAATGGGAACAAGTTATGTGTTCTTTTAGAGAACTTGATGCCTTGTGTTCTCATTCAGCTGATACTGAAAATTAGATGATTGTTATTTATAATTACAATCAAATATTGAAAATTTTAAATTAGAGAAAAAAGCAATACATGTACAATGATAGTGACCGAGAACTGATTTATGATTGAAAATATTTGTTTCCCACAGACAATTTGTGAAGAGACCACAGACAATAAATGATTCACAATGCTTGTTATAGGAAAAAGGGTAGTTTATTTTTCTGCAAAAAATGAAAATGTTCTTAATATTACAAATAAATGTTTTCTTTTCTTTGCTTAAGATAAGTGTGCTCTACAAATCTGTTGTGAATATTACAAAATTTATTAATACATTTGTGTTTTTTTCTCATACACGTGCCATTACCTAACAGTTATTGTTTGTAATTAATTACTCTTTTTCTGGCATCACCACTGCTTTATGAATATATTGACTGGTGTTTTTACGTAAATTGCTCTCATCATGGTACTACATTTACAGCATAGGCACAGGCATTTATGATCATGGTAGCAAGAAAAGTTCCAACTTGCTATTGTTATTTATGCCTGTTCACTCAAAGTTATGTTATTTTTTGAAACATATAAAACACATCTGAAGATACATTCTTTTTGCAACAATTTATGCTTGTATGAAAATGCAGACAAACAGATATGATATGATAGTCACTAAGAAAAATCATTTTTTGAACAGATTTATCTTCCAAATGTCATTGTGATATTGTCATTATACCTGTAAGAAGCATCTTCACGCTTCACAATTTCTGCACAATATGCTCAATCACAAACCATTGAGAGGATCATGCTCTAAAATAAGAAGAAAAAACTTGGGCACAATAGGAAATTGTTACCGTATCACAGGAACAAGTTGCCCAATTTTCCGCAATTTCCCTGTACTTATGCCAAATGATGATGCCAGCTTTTTCATCCACATTTGGTTTGAGTTAGTGTCTGTACAAAGTGAGCTCCTCACACCTAATAATCTGCAGTCGTTTTTCTCTGTGCGAGGTGGGTCATCATTATTAGATGTTGGCCATATTTGTGAGATCGGTATTATATTGTGGGAGAAGAAGGATGGGCGTACCGTGGAGTGCTTTTATCTTATTAGTTCTCAATCAGCAACTACTGCATTAGTCTGTCATCACGGAATGTGCAGATCCCATTTGAAGTGAGCTTTATGCAATTTGCAAAAATTACGACACAAAGCAGAATGAATGTGTCTTTTGTATTAAAATAAAGATTAGAAAGCATCGCCAGTTTGTTCTGATATGATATCTGATTGTAATTTCTGTGCACATACCCAGCTTAACCATCATTTTTCATGTGTGATCTCCTGCCTAGACTAGAACACTATCATTTTCTCTGTACAATGCATAGGAAGTTAGTGCAGCCATACTTGTAAATTGTATATTTTGAAATACATACATGCCAAATGAATTGTTTGTGATGATGAGACACAGCTCAGTGATTTGAGGTTAATTTGATGAGACATATATTTTATTAGACAATGAGAAGCCTATTCACAAAATTAGAAACATTTATAATACATGTACATTGTATTATGACCTCTGCAGTCTAATTTTGTGCTTTATGCTTCCTTTCATTTATCACAATCATATGTTTTGAGCATTCTAATCCCTACAGCCCAATCACATCTGTGTGACTGTTTAATGAACGGAATGTGTTGAGATATAAAATGTATTGCATGCGGTGAAGCAGGGGCTGTGAATGATGTCTTGAGATGATGTTACATTGTAAAAATAAATGTAGATGTGCTTATTTACAGTTACAATTCAATGTTATCTTGATCTACATACTTTATATTCACACCATGGCAGATCTTTTGATATCATTGTCACACTATATTGGCTTTTTGAACTCCTTGGGGAGCACACAACGCTTGCTACTGAAGTGCATCGTGTTCATCTCTCACATTAGCGTTCACTCACACGACCGTTCCTATGTATGGGCTAGATACCACGGAGCAATGTACAACCTGATAGTGATGAGTTTGCTCAACAACTATGAACAGAACTGACCGGGAATGGAACCCAAGGCCTTCTGGTCACAAGTCCAAGTCCCTTTCCATTTTGTCACAGAACCAGACTTGTTCTCAGACAAGTTATGAAACTACACACATAAGTTGACAATACAGGGTCAGGATTAGCCACTCATCTTGTGGAAGACGAGTAGAATGTTTTAGCAACTCGTCCTTTTGACCAGTAGCAATTGTGGTCAATTTGGCATACACGTATAGAGTTTGTGTAAGGAGGACGAGTTCATTTTTTGCAGGACGAGTAGATATTTGAGGTTTACTGATCCTGCTGACGAGTAGCACTTTTCTACCTAATCCTGACCCTGCACTGTAGATAATTTGCTGTAAATAAAGTTACTCAAATGTGAAAAATACTTTATGTATGTGTAAGGTACATGTACATGTATGTGTAGTGTGCAAACAAACATAGAAACTGTGAACAATGTTATTAAAATCTTATCAAGTTGCTTTTACCCATGTGTAATATACCCAGAAGTAAGAAGTAAATGTAATAGACACACACATTCTTTATTATGTCATAATTGCAAACTTGCAGTGATACAGAATTTTACTACTGTTAATTTGATTACAAATATATCACTTCTAATTGTGCATGAAAATGAAGGAGTGATGTGACGTATTATTCATTGAAAGCCCATGACAGAGATAGATCACTCCGAATATTATTGTAAGGCTTTGCATCTAGTTTCCTTTGGCTTTACAATACCACATTCCTCTCGCACGACAACTGTCAAATGCCATAATGATTTGCTGTACTCTTTGCAGGCTTTCCATTAGTTTTATGAAAATTACATGCTTCTCTCTAGGTTTATCTATTTCAACTTGGTAAACTATACAATCAAAATGTAGCTTACTTGTTCATATAGTTCATGTCGTGTGCTGTCTGTCTAAAAATTTGCAGTATAGAATATACTTCTGGACTTTTTCTAAATTAGAATTTTGTAATAAGTAACAAGTTCATTGACAATAAATTAAGTTAAAAAATATGCTCAATTGAGAATATGAACTTGATGTAGCTTCAATCTTCAACAATAGAGGAATAGGCTATATTTCTAAAGAGCCTACATGTAGCAATGGTTCATTGCTTTTGTGCCTATGATACTAATATACATGTATTTACAAAATGGGAACCAGGATATTACCAATCACAGGTCTCTTTAAACAAATAGATGTTGAACAGCTACATATATTAGCCATCATAGAAGTACATTCTTTATCAATTTTTAATAGCAGGCATATGATTTTGCCTTCCAAGCCACAAGCAAGCTGCCAACTAACATACAGGTGCCATTCTTATCATAATTATAATCTACGTTTTAATATCTTCATCCAGCTGCCTCGCGCCTTCTACAATGAAGCGAAGGGTATTTAAGGGACACCACCACAAAGGTTCCCATCCAAGCCATGATTTACACTCTGGAGTGATACCCTACCCTATCTGCTGTGATGCATGGCCAAAACTGCAGCCTTGATCTCTAAGTGCCACTTCTAAGCTCATTGAGGGGCAGATGACTTTTTCAGAGTTTTATCATCCACTACCTGATTTCCCCATTGATTTAGAATGACCTGAAACTTTGAAAATTGTATGTTACACAGTTGCATGTTGATTAATTTTCAGATGTAAAATGATAGGAACACAGGGGAACACTGACAAAACAGAGATGTTTTGTAGCTTTTCTTTTATCTTATTATGAAAACCAAAGTTAATGACTGTAGGGGTGCATTTCAAACAAGAGTATAGCAAATCATTATCGAACGAAAGGTACAGTACGTATAGTGACTAATAACAAGTTATCTTAAATCTTCTGTTTAAATTGAAGGTCTAAATTGTCATTTAGGGGAAAGTGTATTTTTTATTGATAAATATAAACTGAATGTAAACAATAATTGTTGGTAACAAGTAGTGACCATGAGTCACATTACAAACAGTTCCATTGTTAACACTAACTGATGAATATAAACAATTTTCTCTAACTAACTTGTGCTCTCATTTTATGCATTGAGAATGTTGGGTCATCGTCGGTTTTCATGGCTTGATATACTGCCTTTACAAGTCCATGTTCATATCAACCTGTCGGCCCAATTGTGGTTTTTATGTGGAAAAATATTTTGTGTAGAACAAAATCACTACTTGTCTTTTTTCTCACTTGGCAATGTAAGATTGTACGTTTCATGTTAAAACTTTGACGTAGTCTTTGAACATTTGGGCAATGGGCCTTGTGATTGGTCGGATTTTGAGGTGGACTTCTGCGAATATTGGGGTTGTTGAATCACGTCTGTATATAGCTGTGAGATAAGACAATAATGTTGGGTATGAATTGACCTCAATTTTCTTCTAGTTTTGAATAACCTTAATGGAAAGCAACGGCCTTCACTTTTGCCTGTTGGAACAGACGATAGAACCGCAGACTAAAGTCAAGCCTTGTGACATTCATGGCATTATGACATTTTTGAGCTTCTTGCTAAATGTTGTATGAAGGAGTCAAAATTAGGTAGTGAAGATAAGAGAACATTCTTTTCAATTGTACAAACAAGAAGAGAAAGAGGTAATCAGAGTTTCTATTTATTAAAATGTCAAAGTAACGAAGAAAAGAACTCAAGAAATGAGTAAAGGATGTCTTTTATTGCCATGATTGTACTCAAAACAGTGATCACAGCTACTTTCCATGTTTCACATGGATGTTTACATTTTAATTTGATTTGTCACTTAAAGATAGTGACAACTTAAATAGTATAACGCATTGTTTAATCAACAAAACTCACCTTTTGTTGCATTACTTCCTTTAACTGAAACTGACTTCTATAAACAAAACATCGTTTGGTACTTAATTGGCGAGGGTAGTTAGAAATAGCTCAGAATTATGTATATAAAGTGTAGCAATCACAATGATGTCATGAGTCGTCACTGTGTGTTGAACCCAAGTATTTTGAAAGAGGAGTCAAGGAAGCCATGCAGATCAGAAAACTGAAGCCATCCCTGTTGATGGTGGGAGACATAGACTACTGGACATATGGACCAACATGCTGACCCACGTGCGGGGGTGGTGGTAGGGGGGGTTGGCACACAGCTTGGGACTTTCCCGCACGTACAGTGACGACTCATGACATCATTGTGATCAAGACAGGAGTTCCTGTTGAAAGCTCAATGTATTTAATTGAAGATATTATCCTGTTTAAAATAAATAAATATGTATGTATGTCTACATCAAAATTGTACCCCTGAGTATACATGTAAGTTCACATGTTCTTGAAAACTGCTATTTTAATGGTGTGAATAAAAAAGAGACAGACTATGTAAGAGCCTTTTCGACATTGCACTAAATGGTTGGTATTGGGATCCAATTAAGTGTATAGGGTCCATTTTTGACTGTTTCTCCTGGGGTCTGCCCACCCAGTTATTGTCCATAATGGCAAATCATGTGATGCATGTGCAACACAAGTATAGCCACTGAATAGAGACTAGTTGGAAGAGGTATATTCTGTCCATAAAGTGAAACAATGAATTCATCAAGAAAGAAAGGTCGTCAGAAAGGACATTGCCTATGATTTAAGGTGGCAAGCAATAAGTTAAGAGATACCCGTGGGACACATTCTCTAAGCTTTAAATCTCCTTGGTAAATGAGACATCCTTTTTATTGTGTCAAGTCCATATTGCATTTTCAGAGACTGTTTTAGAAGGAAAAAATCTCTATACATTTAGAATGATTGAGGAATATATACAAATTAAATTCCATGCTAAGCATCTTACTGCAATCGAATTACTCTCTGTGTCATTTGTCTGTCAAAATAACTGCTTTTTTTCTCGGTGCAGGAAATTTTGCTAGTAGGTTACTTTAAGAAATTGCTTTTATGACATGGCTTTATGTCCCGATGTGAAAAAGATATTTCCCTATAGAGCACTATTGACCAGAATATCTGCTCCATTTTATGTCACACACTTTACCATGTGGCTAGATTTAGATGGAAGGATTTACAAAAAATGGTTTAGACTAGATTTTATCATCTAGATCAGCACAATTTTACACTATTTGCTTTCCCATGTTCAATCAGGTCAAAACACATTTTCGTCAAATCTGATTTTCAGCCAAAACATGGTCTCCATTCTCACTGCAAAATGCATCTAGCTACAGAATTATCAAAACACGAATGAAAGTGATTATAAAAAGAGGGATGTTAGAGTTGACATTTCAAATGCAAATAAAAAAAATTAATTGTTTTAAATCTCTTACATTTATTTTCATTACTTACTAGCATAGAAAATTGTTAAAATGTATTTATGTACGCCTCAAATTAAGAATGTCCAACTACTGAAAAAATCTCTAAATATCAATCTTTGTTGTATGTATCTCCCAAATATTCATAGAGAACATAAATGTGTACATCCCATGGACAGGGGTCACTTGATAATTGAGTGCAAGAAATGAGAAATTTTGTTGAAAAAAAGTGTCATTATTGTGACCATACAGGAACTAATCAGGGCCTGTTTGCTTAGCATATTTGCAATGCTAGTGCAGTAGCAAAGTCTTGTTCAATCTATAAGGTTTGCCTACGTTTGAGAAAATAGTAATAAACCGCCACGATCTGTAAAACTCTGATGGTAAAAGGGCCAGTGGGTAATTGCTACCAGTAGTGCACTGGATTTCACATGACAGGATTGAACGAGTCATTTACCATAAATGGCCGTCGTGCTAACTCAATGATTGGACTTGAAAAGTGCCCTACTTTGCACTCTTTGGCAGTGTGTTGAGCTTGTTAGAAAAATGCGACTCGATCAAACAAGATGGGCTAAGATCAGACAATTCAATCTCTTCTGATCATGTCTTATGGAGGATTTAGAGATGGCAATTGATGTCGAAAGTAGCTATTTTTGGTGCTATTGAAGTATGTCTCTGTCGCCATTTGAATTACCAAATACTCCCAGGTGATGTATATAAACGACAGTCTGTAGTGTAATAAATCTCTACTCACTTTCTCTTTATTTTGTGAAAGGAGAAAGGATCAGCAATGACTTACTCTATAGTATGGAAGAAGCATTAAGAAAATTGAAACTTAGTTCACATGGGAATTCATTTAAGTTTTTGCAATTGATTCTGAACATTTGTGAATACATTATAATGATTCATTCTTCCATGTGGCTATCAACAAAATACAAACCGCAATTACTACACACAGTACGATAATTTAATCTCATATTAAACTTCTGTTGGAGACTGTTATTCCAAAATGCCATAATACCGCTCAAAAATAGGAGAGCCTGCATTTATCAAACGATCCATTTTGTAGGTGTATCACCACTTTTTGATAGGCGCGTAGAGAACCCTATTTCCGTACAGTGCATATTTGTGACATAATTTCTCCCCAGCTTAAGCCACCGTGAGATGTGAGACGTGGCTGCTGCTGGTTTAGCTGGTCAATACACATCGCGTTTTTATGGACGCCAAGGTGGTAGATAGCCATATACAAGTCGTTGATGACGGCTAATCGATGTTCCATGAATGGGGGGAATGGGGGCTCCTAGGATGCAGTGGCAGACGTCACTGCAATCTCAAGTGTGCAGATAGTGTGATCCCAGGCCCTAAAGTAATCATGTGCTGGATGTACGGTATATATACTATAAAGTTGTATTTTGTGAATATTATTAATGTTGTCAAGTATGTTACTTGTCTATCCACTGCATTCTGGTGCATGTCAGTAATGACTGTTACTTTGAGCAGACATGATTGCACCCAGGTATGTCATATCATGTGAATGGAGTTGTAAATAATTTTGAGGTGCTAGTTCACCCCACAAAGCTTTCAAACGAATCAGGTCCCATGCTCAGACGACTTTGTAGTCAGTCAGTTACAAACTGTTACGTACCTGGTGTAATATGAACTTATTCTAATGTCTTCTCATGGAATTAGCAATAGTGATTTGGACTTCAATTAATCACAAACTTAACTTCTAAGTAGCCGTGGTATAGCCATCTATATAGCTATGGAGGCATTTGGTAGAAAGTGAAACTGAAACCTTTTATGAGGAGGATCTTTATCAAACATTGGTATGTGGGACCAGGGTAGCAGGTTGCAACTAATTTTAGAGTTCATGGTAAGTGCGTGTGGAAGAAAACCACATGGATACCTATAATTCCGGTGAAGTGGTCCTAGAAGAAAACTAGCATATTCATCTGCTATGCATAAAGTATTATCATAACATACAATAAATTCGTTTTTACAACACTTAGAAGCTCATCAATTAGCTATTACAACTAGAAAGTCCTTTAAAACGATGTACATGTATGCAGAACTCATTGATCAACACTTTGGCTGAAGATTTCCAATCTTTGAGTGGTATGGTAAATGACACAGTATTGCTTAGACCCACATGTATGGACTGGGGTTTGTTGTCAATATTCTCCCAATAGGAAATTGTGTATTAATTTTTTCCTTTGTGTTTGAGAGCTTCATATAGCGCCCTGCATGTAACTGTTTTCTTGCAATTGCAGTGTACTGCATACTTTTACCCATGTACATTACATGGCATTTCAAAACAGACATGCACGTTTAAAAGGTCAAGTGGTGATAATTATGTTTCATTGGGGAACCTTTAATTAGGTTTTGTTTGAAATATGTTTCTCCCTGTGTCAGTGTCATTTAAACTGTCTTCATTTTAAATTAGATGGGGCAAGTGCATAATTGTATTAGAGCAGACTGTCTTGTTTACTTGTCTTATTTGTGTTAATAAAGAATTTAAAGAGCTAAGCTTGTGCATTAAAACAGTTGCCCACCATACACAGCTTTTTGGCAATGACTACCATGTGTTCCAATCAACCAATCCAAGGTATGCTTCAAATGTCTCCTGCTGGTGAACTAATCTGTGTCAGTTATTGTAAAACATTGCTGGTAGCCTATAGCAAGATGGTGTGAGCATTTTGGTAGGAATTGTACAAATAAAAGATAATTTTCACTTTTATATATTGAGGTCTTTATTGTGCGCCTGTCCTCCATTTACATGTGTGTAATGTTACTTGAACTGTTCGATGGATTATATATATCTGTTGTTGCCACTACAAATAATAGTTACATGCTTAGCAGACTGCAGGTAATGAGATGTACTGGTACATGTATTGAGTTGGTCCACAACTTTCCATACTCCATGTCAAAGCAATATTGTTTCTTAAAGGCATTGCGTTAGAAAGAATATATTGTCTACTTCACCCTGCCATGGTTATACCAATCTTACACGAATATAAATGTTTGAAAATTGGTCCACAAAATCAAGAATGCACAGCATTGCAAAACTCCCCAGCGTACACTGTGAGCCCAGGGATCGTGAGACAGTTCATTCACTGTGAATATCAGACCCTGCACATTCTGATTGCTAAGAAATGACCACTGATCTATAAGCTCTGCTGACTTAAAGACTTCAGAATTTTGTCCATTGTCTATCCATGTGGTTAAAACCTTATAAAAATATAGGAATAATATTGATATGTACATGTCACTATTATCAGAGCATACCAGAGTCACTACATTGTGCAATGATTGCTTCTTGAAAGTTGTAAGACAATCAGATGACTAGTAAAAATCTGTTGAAATATTAGTGACTGCATCAAAGTCACTGTAATAGTGACGAACATACAATTATGAAGTATTTTGAATTTTGAAAACAACATATTATAAGAGCAACCACTGATACTACAAGTGGTACTTCTCCTGTACACCAAGTCCCAGTGACTAAAATACCAGAAATCTTAGGTCTGCAAACTATTCACTAAGATTCTTTTTAGCTGACCATGTGAGAATAATGAAAAGATCACAGTTACTACATGGTAGTAAGGAAATGATGACCATTACTTGTCCCGGTCACTAAGACATGAATGATGAGCACTCCCTGTCCCCATTCACTGCTCATAGCTAGCTCAACATGACAGGTTAGGCTCATCTTCTTACCAGTTACGGGTTTATCTGCCTTGAAAAGCTTTTCCTTGTGATAGATGGTGGAGGCATTCATAATCATGTGCCACTACCAGGATTTATGGCATACTTCTAGGGACATAATGTATCACATTATCATGTAAAAAGTGCAGTAAATTTCCATCTGTTAACTAAGAGTGTTTCTCCTAAACCATTGAATGTAATTATTTTTTAAATGATATACATGTAATATACTCTCAGTATACCAGTAGCTGTATTCTATGAATTATGGTAAAAAATCAATTGAAATATTCATGAATAAATTCTTTTAATTAGATCTTTCGATGATTATTTAAAATCAGCTATTCATGCATGCTGATTTTACGAACCAATTTTCAAACATTTACCCCGGTATATTCATGTAAGATTAGTATAAATATGGCAGGATTAAGTATTTCTGTAGAACTATCTATTGCATATTGAAATGCTTCTATGTTGTGTTATACCTCATGCTACCAGTAGTAGCAGGAATAACATGACCAGGATCCTGGTTAGCTTATTCTTCATAGTAGATATCACATCTGTGGTATTCGTACATAGTAATAGTGTAAACGAATTCAGTTCTATGTGACTCCACCCCTACGGGTACAGCGACATGTTCGGGACATGTTGTCGTGTCCATACCAGCGCACAGTGTGGCCGTAGTCACCAGCCGTCCAGCCAAGCGTGTGGTGCGTGGTTGCATGTAGAACCAGTACAACAACACAACGAGGAGTAACCAGGGGTTGGTAACAAGTTCTTGTTGTTCGGGGTCTGTCCATACACAGGTGCCGTGGTCTGGAGCACGCCACCGTATCTGTGGGGGCGTTGTCGCGTAGGACTGAATTTGTTCACAATAACGCCTAATAATTGTTGAGGACAGATTAGTACTTTTACTGTTCAATTCTCATCCTCTGTTATTTGTCTAATAAGATACACAATACAGAGACAAATAACTACATGTTGTGGAGACTATCATAATATTGTCCAGTAAAAGAGCTGACAAATTGGACATCAGGAATTCCTGTTATTTGATTTATATTGTGATGGTGTCATTAACTGAATGCTTTTATCATTGTGTGAAGTGATTTGTATTAACATCAACACAGTGTCTGATGTGATCCTATTGCATGCAAATTCATTCTGCTTGGATGTGGAGTAATAAGTCATATTAACAGGATGCACTTGTAATCGAGAGCACGCTTTGTATCTTTTTATAGCGCTGAAAATTTAGACTTGCAGGAGACAAAAGCTTTTTTGGCGTTGTCAAAGTTTGTTGAATATGTTCACAATGGAAATTAATGGCAGATAGAATGTCTTTTCTACTATGAAAGCATTGTCAATTTGATGATGTAATGTACAAGTCAACTTCCTCACTTTGTCAATGCAGATTTTCATTTATCTTTCATACAGGAATCTCTACCATAATTTCCCCTGAAACTTATACTGTTTTTGATGTGTTTATTCTTAAGATGACTGTTTGTACATGTAGTTCACGTAAGCTATCATATATACCCTATACAACAATCTAAACACCCATGGGCTTTTATGTTGAACAAGTAGACCTTTACATGATTGTGTATTTGCTCTTGAAATTCAATGGTCCAGATTTAAGTATGGTCCGGAAACTGTGGTGGGCTGTTAAATTAGTATAGGCTATTAGATGGTTGTAAATCAGTAAATCTTTGTGGAGAAGGATCCATCTATGTCCAATCCCTGGGCGAGTTTAAAAGTCTTAAAATACCACCATGATTGGCATAGAATCCCAAGAGACCTATACTGGGAAGGAATTAGCACTCTCAGGCTTGGATGGCACAATTTGTGTTCTGCTTTATGGCCTATATGGTCATACTTGCCTTTTATCTCTCTGGAAACTTGCATAATTGAGTTGTCATAGTTAATTGGGGTGTAATCATAACTGTTTCTCCTGCCCTCAGTCAGCTGTGCTCATAAACAACTTTCTGTGCGAAGTACACCATAAAGAAAAGCTTCCTTTTGACGGGACATGGCCATTATACAAGGCATTTAGAATTGTTGTAAACATATATTTTAAGTTGAGAAGTGCAAACCAAAGTCTCACTGAAAGAGGAACAAGATAAGCAACCATATATGTAACAGATGTCTAGTTAATGCAGTACTTGCTAGATAAAAATGACTATTCTAAATTTTGTAGACGTTTGATTTTATAAACCGTTTGAAAGAGTTTACAACATATTTCATTTGCACACTTTTCACTTCAACATTAACATTGTTAACCTAAATGCAAAAATAACTGACATTGTATTTCCAATAAAACAAATTGTTTTCATTCAAGTCTATGTCAATACTTCGAGATACATTATTATCCCAAACCAAGCAAAAATCCATTTCATCCTTTGTTGTACAAATTCCTGTATTATCATAACAGCCTAAAAAGTAGAAAGTCTTTCACAGCACATTCAAATAGCTACAAAAGAGAAGAGTAGAGCAAATCAATAGTTTAACAAATGCCACCTGTCTTTTTCTGAACAAACAAGCTGTTATGTCAATTAATAAAAGACCATCCAATATAGAAAATACCATAGACATTTGCATGTAATGCATATTCTTCATCATTAAAACATGAGCAGAGAAAAAAGTGTGAGAAATAAATGCTAATGTTCATCAAGAGTTTCCCACCATTCCACCCAATCAAAGTAAAGATATCACTACATCTGTTAAATTTACAGGTATTCAAGAGTACTATCATCTAATCTACATGTGAACATGTATAAGTTGTAATCATGAATGTCTAATTCTGGTGACTTTCTAGATAACAATGTCTACAATAGGCCACTGAGATGTACAGTGGAAGGCTCCCAGGAATTCTAGTAGGCCCACGGGATCTATCACAACATAAATTTTAAAAGATCTTCTAATTGTTATCAACATAAGAATAGAATCTGTTACCATCTCAAGGTAATGACCTAAAGCTAATTTGTACAATAAACCATAATAGATTATAGAAGATAATTATACATATGTATGATACATAAGTACCTCAGAGGCCTTCCTACCTGATGTAGCCATAAGCAAATATATCTGAAAATCAATACCAATCATGGTATCATGGGGTGTGTGTGTGTGTGATATGCAGATGAATTTGCGATATAGTGGCTTGTCCCACTGGCATAATCTTGATATCTAAGCACCACATCGAAATGATGCCATTTGCAGGGCTCTCTGTGAGGTGTGGCCGTATATAAGTCACTGATGGCCCACCTGAGACAAGCACAAACGCTCACCCACCAAATAAATCGCCACGGCCACATTGTGGTTGTTGTTGCTTTTGAATTTGCATTGTCATTGTGCATTGATGTTTATGACCCCACACAGGTTTGTACATTGCATTGACCTTTAAGTATGTTCTTATCATTAATTAGAGTTGTTGATTACTTTAAGATGTGCATTGTTAGCGATGAGAAATGAAGTTCACTTGTTGGGCACTGCAAGCAGCATATGCTAGGAATGTGACTGCAATGATTATTGTTATAAAACTCAATATGAGAAGAAGCAAGTATTCAGCACACAGCAAAACTAGGGGCACATCACTTAGTTCATTTATACATTATATTGCCACAGAATATCATTTCAAATTCAAAAAGAGTTAAAAAAAATCCCCAACAAAAGCTTGAATCAAGAAACAAACCAATGACAGATCTTTACTCCATGGTTAGCTCTAACTAGATTATTACGTCTGTTTGTCGACATATGTTCATTGCGAGACCCAAATGCAGAACTGATTTGTTCTCTTACACAACTGATTTTTAAATTGTTAAAGATATATGTACTGAGCAACCTTCTAATAATAACATTATTCAAAAGCCACATTCCCTCTTGCTACAGAACCAAATTACAACAATCTACAAATGGAAGTTTCTTATAAAGTATATCAATTTATTTCCTCGGCCTTGAATCAAATGACTAATTCTTACAATCTAGCTAATCAACCAGCTTATCCACATGAAAAAGGGAAAGCAAGATGTTGAGAATTTCTTCACGTTTTTCTATCATTCGTTGATCACAAAAGATCAAATGGAGTTAAAGTTGCTTTCAAGTCACATCCTGATTGTGCATTTGCGTGAAATAACATTTAAGGTGTCCGCAATTGAGTTCTCCTTGCAGATCCACATTTAAGATATACATAATGATAATGATGAAAGTGAATTCTATCCCTTGTCACCAAGGTTTCTGGGTGTGGAATAATCGACTGTGAATTGGGTGGTCTTTACCCAGGGTTGTTGGAGAAACAATGTGTAGGGTGTTGGATTTAATCAGTGATATGTTTTCAATTCCTTGGTGAGGAATTCATGGTATTGAAAATCTTGTTTCACTTCAACATTGTTCAAAGTGTATTTATATTACATACTATTTCACATTTGAATTTGTTTGTAAAGATGTATTGTACAATTTTAAAATTGGCATGGGAAGATTTTGTTTTTACCAATATGCATAAGAGTAATTGATGCTTATAATGTCTGTAGCATTTAGAACATGTTTAATAAATAACATTAGTATATTCTGTAAGCATACCGGTTTTTAAGTTGAAAACTAGTTTTCTTGATATTCACATAAAAAAAAAGACTGTGGGCAGTTAAGGTAGTTATGTGATCCAAATAAAACAGTCATGGGTTTGTAAGTGTAGCACACACTTGTTGACCACATTTACATCAGTTCGGCAACATTCTACTTTCATAGCTTTATTGTAATCACAAAAAGATGAGTTTGGGATTTGGTTTGCATGAGTGAAGCACACAAGTAACTTTTTTCAGGTAAAATGACACACATTGGCTTAGTCCAACAATTTCTTGACTTTCAATATGCACAGAAAGCTACGCTCTTTGACTAAAATTGATAATGGAATGTTCAATGCTACTTCCACTATGTTTCAAAAGTCCATTTAAATCACATTTCTTAGGTATGTTACGCCACAAAATTCCGTGCCGTAATGGTTTGGTGCTGAACAAGCTGATTCCCTAGAATATTACATCTTTACCCCAAAATTACCATGAACTTTTTATGGTCCATTTGTAAAAACGATTTGTGAACATCAGTCTTGTGTAGCATTATACCTTAACACTTATTTTAATCACTTCTCAAATTATGTACATCTAGAACAAATTATGAATAGATCTCTATTAGTGTCAGTGAGTCTCTGTTCTATAAAAAGTACTCCAAACTCTTGTATTCATGTATGGAAATTAGCTATCACTTTTGCTAAAATTACAAGCACCACCCAGAGAAAAGCAGACTTGCATAGAAACAGCATTTTCGTCTGAAGGCTTTCATAATATGTGATTGCTGATTTGATGCCATATTTTGAAGCATGCAATTAAGTAAAGGGGTATGTTCAGTAATCGATTTGTATCCAAGCTCAGTTTCTCTTAATTAGCTCCACTAATTGGGATAATAAGATTGTAAAATCCATACTTGTTTATGATGACTTTGTGTTGGAGATTATGAGTGAATATAGTTTCCCTAAGAAAAGTAATGGGATTAGGAACTTTGTACAACCGTGCATATAATTATATTGTCTTGATTAAAATAAAGGGAGCAACCAATTGAAGACTTAAAGTGTAGAACTGCTGTATGTTTTACATCAATGTCATGTCATTATAAACTGACTGTAAAATTGATATTCACATTTTCAATTGAACTGAAGACTTCTATATATCCACAAACCTATTTACACTGATATCACCCCAATTGATGAACAATGTTATCTATATAATAAATAAGGTGTGGCGAGGTTAGACACAAATCTTATTAACAAGTCATTTATATCTGGGTTGATTGCAATCCCTTTAATCTCTGTTGATGCAATCAAGACATCTAATCTCAAAGGCCACATACATGTAATGACAGAGGACATTATGGCTCGTCAGATTTCTGTCATGTCTAAGTTGTAACGTTTAGAAATAATTCAAATTTCAGAAAAGATATGGCACTTATGCATATTAATTTGGCACTTCCTATTAACTAACTTGGCGTTTTCCCCTTGAATTATAGCCTCAAACAACACATAACATGATTGTATGCTCTAAAACAAGACTGGTTGATCAAGGGCAATACATAAGACAGTAGTCGGAAAAGATTCCTATAATACTTATTGAAGCAAGTAGTGGGAATGTTGATTCTAACATCCTATGCATCAGAATGAATCTGATTATAAACTGTTTATCTTGATCAGAAATCTGCAAACATAAATGCAAAATATCAGAGTAAATCACTTGAAAATTCTAGTATAGTGAAGACTAACTTGATTTCATAAGCAGTTACATGCACATGTACGTAGAATGTGTTGTTTTCTCACCTCCTATTCAAAGTTTATGAGGACCAACAGAAGACAAAATTCATGAGAGCCTAAAATTCAAGATGGTAGAATACTTGGGCAGAATGAAAGAAATGTTTAATTTAAAATGTCCAGCAATGTAAGTCAGTAGTAGTAAAACATATTTTTTAATGTCCTTAAAATATAAGAAGTTAATTTAAACTGAAGCACCACTGGATAGGAAACAACGATTTCAGGGGTTACAAAAATAGGAAGTGCCGGGCTTTTGATTTAGGATTAATAGCTGCTGGCCGCCCAGTACAATAAATCTAGAGACGAGGTACGCCAAGATGCAGATATATCATGTGAGTTCAAACAACTCTGTAAGCGGTTCATTTCTATTGTGCTTACAAGGTTTGCTCTCATATCATGTGTAGGAACTGACCTTATTTTTACTAAAGCTTCACTCAGAGGTATTCTTGCAGATTTTTTTTATACAAGCAAATAAATTTTACTTAATGCAATTTCCAAGTTTTTGGTATATTTGTGTCTGCAAATCAACTAAACAGGCAATTGCATTATGCAACACTTCACTTTTGTCTTAATTGTATTAACACAATTTTCTATTCTTTTTCTGAAAGAAAAACACAATAATGAATATTCCCTCGGAATAAGGCCTATATTGAGTCAACTTAATCTATACTAGGAAATTCTGTTACTTTCAGCAGCTTTCTGAAAATCAAATCTACCAGGGTTTTCCTCTTTGGTTTCAAAATCAAATCCCTTGCCCTTCTGAAGGCAAAACATTGCTCACCCTTAGATCTCCTGCGTCAGGCTGCTGGAATGAGTTTTACCGTCCCCAACGTGAACAGAACAATTGTGAATGTGTGATGTATTAATCTCTTGACACATCTTACTGTACTCAATGATTTAATTCTGCATGAAAATTTAATGAGGCAGAATTCAAGTGATTTTTCAGCAGTATATATTGGTGTATTTCCCCCAGCATTTAATATATTTTCAGCATTTCATTTAATTTTGGTCCTAGGTCTCTTTGGTGGCAAAAGGTTAAAGGGGCCACTTTTAATAAAGTTTTTCCTTTGTTTTATAACTGCTTTGGGAAAAATTTATTTGAAGGGTCAGAATTGATTAGAGTTTATTTTTGGAATATACTAAAGAAATCTATCTCCTGAGGATTGACTGTGTGCCTCTTTTAACCTCTTCTGTTTTGTATGTGCTTATGATTTATGTAGTATTCACAATGTAGATTTCATAATTTTAATCCATGTAATCAAAAGGTACCGGTTGCTCAACATTTTTAGAAACAAATGTTTCACCATAACATCGCATGTTTGCATGTGACAAGTTTTGTGTCAACTATTAGTTCCAATATACATGCTCACTCGTTACCAGATGCATGAAATATCACTAACAAATATAGCGCATGATTTTCAGTCACAAATATTCACTGTTTTTTTAGTTTTACCTATGAAATAAAATATGGACACATTTCAGGCATATTCTTTATGTCTCACTTTATGTATCCATTGTAAAAAAACGTCTTAAATCGTGTAGCATATTTCTTTGTCAAAAAACAACAGCAACGCACTGGTTCACATAAAAATTCTTGTAAAACGCTGTGTTTGTGTACAGTCAAAAGTGATCAGGTGGAAAAGAGCTGTGGGTCCCAGAGTCTTGATGATAGGGGTGGATAACAGTATCTATATGTAATACTATACGTGTGTATTTATTGATAAAACACTTCTTATTTTTATATTTCTAATTGTTATGGTAAATAGTATATATATATATATATATCACCCTCTCAATGCTGTTGCCCATGAAAAGAGCCTTATTTCAGTGTCAACATGGCCTAGTCATGATATTAGTCCATACTTGTAGTTTAAAAAATTTGCCTATGTACTTTGTGTGGGGTCAACTACAGTTTATCTCACCAATGCAAACGATAGTGTGTTTATTTTATATCTTTTGATGCACATGGTGATGAGGGTTTGAAAAAGATCATATCTGCCATGTAATGCCTCAGCAGCTGATTGTTTTGTGATAAGCTACTGCTTTAACTGGCATAACACTACGTCTCTGTACATGCATGTATATATGCTAATGAGTACAATCTTTATAACATGACCAATATCTTAGAATTAAATGAGAAATTAAGGTCAGGATTAGATGTTAAAGTGTTACTCGTCAGCAGGACAAGTAACTCAAATATCAACTCGTCCTGCAAAAAATGTACTAGTCCTCCTTGCACAAACTCTATAACTGTATGCCAAATTGACCAGAATTGCTACTCATCTAAAGGACGAGCTACTCAAATCTCTTACTCGTCCTCCACAACCATTTACAAGTCAATACGAGCGGACGAGTGACTAATCATGACCCTGGAAATTCTTAGGCTAAACTAGGTTGTGTTGAAAAGTATGCAGCGATTACTCCCTGCCTGTCTTCCCTCAAATTCTACCGTAATACTGAATCTGCTGCATACACTGTGAAACTGCAAACCCACTTCAAACAAATATCTTGGACCTGCCTTTGCAATTGGATCCTCATTTATCTGAGGTGGACATGTTAGAGAGGTTTTACTGTACTTCAATAAACATGATACATGTTAATATCCTTCTCTGCCTCAGGTACTACTACATCACGATACTGCGGGACCCCATGGCCCGCTTCCTGTCCGAGTGGACGCACGTGCAGCGTGGAGCCACCTGGCTGTCTGCAAAGCTCAAGTGTGGCGGGCGCGAGGCCTCGCTCACTGAGGTCCCTTTCTGCTTCGAAGGTATGTGCAAGGTTATGTAGTTGGCTTCTTTTGGCATATAGTGGGAACACATAGTGACATACGTTGCAATACATATATAAAATCCATTTTGGTGTAAGAATGTTTGTCAGTTATTTGTTATAGAGCCATATAACAAGCTGCATGTATGTGCAGCTGCCATGCATTATCATAGATGTTAATTCTGTACTGCTTTGAAATACTGTGATAGCTTTGATAACTCCCCAAAATTTGAGAGTACTATAATCCCTTGCACATCTATTAGATGGGCACGAGCACCATAGCAAATAAACTTTAAAATGTCTTGACAATGTTGACGCTTATTATCCCAATCCTTGTAGAGACTTCTGGATGCTGATGTATTATCATTATTTCTGTAGGTGAGGACTGGCGTGGTGTGTCCCTGGATGAGTTCATGGCTTGTAGCAGCAACTTAGCCATCAACCGCCAGTCACGGATGCTTGCGAACTTGTCACTGGTCTCATGCTACAACACATCTGCCATGTCACAAGAAAAACGCAATAGTATGTATCATGTGTATCATACACTCGGCTTTACACACCAACATCCATAAACATGAATGCTGCAACACTTTGGTCATGATACCATGCTTGTATAAAAGTGTGTATGGTGTGCATGCTCACAGTCTGATGCTCACACACACACATCCACAATGTGCATCCATGCATAAAAATGCCATTGCCACACATGCTCACGAGCATCTCTCATCTGCCTCTTTATGACACTGCACAAATCCAACTGTCTGTATTAAATATGTACACACACGGCTCTTTCATGCACTTTATCAAAAGTAAGACGTGTAATTGCCAAACCCAAAAGCATTACCACACAATGAACATTCAGTTACATACTGCATATGAAAACCAACTCACAAACCCGCTCAGATACAGTGGAACCTCTATTCCCTGGGACTGGGCTCAAAGGGGTCTCAAAAGTGAGTTGGTCTCTGTATGCAGTTCAGGGTTGGTCTCTATATGAAGGCTTGGGACTGCAAAAAATGGTGTTATTGTAGAAGTGGTCTCTTTGTAGAGGGGATCTTGATGGAACGTTCTACTGTTCATATACAATACAGTACTGTTTACATACTAATTCCTTGTGAATCTATCATAACTCAAATACAACTGTTAGAAATTGTTAGTTATGCATTTTAAATCAAATATTTCTTGATTGCAGGCATCATTCTTAAGTCCGCAAAAGACAACCTGAAAAACATGGCATTTTTTGGCTTAACAGAATTCCAGGCAGACACCCAGTACATGTTTGAACGCACATTTGGGCTCAAGTTCCTCACAGACTTTGAACAGTTCAATAGAACACATGCCACCAGTAAACGAACAGACATTACAGATGAACAAAAGAGGGGCATCATAGATTTGAATACACTGGACATACAGTTATATCAATATGCCAAGGACCTATTTCTTCAGCGCCTACGGCATATGCGTGCTGAGGATGCACGAATGGGCATGTCGGGAGCCACAGCAAAAGATGGTAATTTCAATGATATACACAAATATGACCATGAAGAGCTTGATGAAAATTATGAAGAGGAGGAAGATGACTATAAGGCATCATAACGTCTGCTGATTAAGTTTTGGGGGCTACATTTTCAAAATGAGATTCATTTGAATAATGCTTGAAATTTGTGATTGGTTGAGCAGGTGAGATGGCTTCCATGTGTTTGGTTGGTTATGTATGTATGAGATGTGTTTATTGTGAGCCTTTGTAACTACCACAGTCATTTGAACCTCTAGAATAAATGTGAAGGCAGTGCATTAATGATTTTTGATTTTTCGAAATTTTTGCTTGTTAGGGACTTGAATATTGTTTTGTAATTTATTCATATAGATTTGACATAGGTTCAATCAACATAAACAAGTTCATATGGATTAGCAGGAATTATTAGCTACATGTAGCTGTGTTTAAAGGAGAATGTCGTTCACTTTTTTGACAGCTGTAGTTAACATTGCATAATCATGTGTACATGATGTCCCATAAGTTATACATACAGTTCTTTTGATTATCTTAATAATTGTTGGAAGGAATCTTGAAGTGATTTTATCACAAATTTTGATTGATACCCAAATAATCAAATATTTTGAGTATTTTGATATATCACGATGAAAAATGTTAAAGTTGGTTTTACCTCTCCAATAAGATTTATGAAAATAATTGTACTCTCTTCAGCATAGGTCTTAAGAAGAAAAGAGTCGTTAAATACAATATCATGTTTACAAAGCTTGCAAATGCTACTTTCTTGGTCTGTATCTATTATATACCAAGCAGAGACGTGTTTACATGTTTTGTATTGTAAATATTGAATTTGATATTTAACCACCCTTTTTTACACACTGGTCCCCATGCTCATCATAGTTTTCAATATTTTTTTTGACAAAATGTTATTTTATGTTTAATCTTCAACATGCCTGTTGTTGACCCAATGTGAAAAAATGGTGTCTTAGAAGATCATGAATTTTCCAAGGCATTTTGAATTATAAGAATCTCATGAAATCATCCAAAATCATGTTCTGATGTAGCTTGTACAAGTGTCTGATATGTTTTGAATATACATATTTGATGATCTTAATAAAGAATATCTTGGTGCTTATTTGTATTCCTACGAAATCTCAAATCAATATCCCACTGATTTTTTCAACAACTAGCCAAAATATACAGAACTTTTATTTTAAAAATGTAGGTATACTAGCATGGTTGACTGATTAATGATATTGTGATATTGATAAATGTTTTGACTTACGATGTGGTTATGTACGTGTTTGATATTTAGTATAGAATATTATGTAAGATTAGTTTTATAGTATACCAATTGTACGACTATTTAGTATGAATTGTACTTCTTTAGATTGTATGAATGCGTAACAAGTCATGTGGATGATGTGTTGTGTATGGCAATTTATAATGAATATTGTACTTTGATACAGATTCACCAATTTAACATTCAGATTGAATGCAGGACTCCACTTACTGATGAAAGAAGTTAAATTAGTGTTATATTTATAGATAATCGATCTTCTAAGTATATTTCAACGTTTAAAGATTTTTAGTATTAAATGCTAATAGTAATTTTTGGATGTATATTGCAAATAAAGTTGAAGTGTAAAGATTTGTACATGTATATGTTGTACATTTAAACCAAAAACTAATAATGTAATAGATGATAGTGAGCCAAACTTTTAAACGTAGATTTAAAATTTGTATGAATGTGCGTTATGAATTGTTATACATGGATGTGAAATATGCAAATGTTAAAAGTGCTGTATACTACACCACTACAATTTTGATAAATATCTACTACAATTCCGAAAGATTTATGTTCTTATTGAAACAGGGCTATAACCTGTATAACTATATGATAATGTGCTAGCTATTTTGCCAAAACTAATTGTAGAGTAAAGTGCGTAAGTGTAAATGTTTATGTATTGGTAAAAGTGTATTTCTCTAGTCACTATTAATTATTCGCTATTCTTTATGTGGCACAAGCAATGTCATATGTGTAGCCTACAATATTATGGAAAACATTTTCTCTTCCGATCTTGACATATTTTTTTATATGATTTTATTAATGATTTACTTCTGAATTGAGTCATGATTTTCTTTGCAGTGGTGCAATTGGCTGAGTGTACATTTCATTGATATAGACGATGAAAACTGTGCGATATACTTGAAATGTGTATTATTTTTATATAAAGCAATAAAATATTTCAGTGAAACATATTTCTTTCTACAATGTATATATAAAATGTAATAAGCAGATACAAAATGGTATGTTCACCAAAATTAGAAAATTTACCCTGATAACTTTGCCCTCCTCATACAAAGGATAATCTTATCAGCTCATGACTCGCATAACTTATCTAATATATTTTCTTTATAATTTTGGAGATTTGATTTCCCACCTCCCCCAATTAAATGTCATTAACTTTGTTATCTCTAATTTTAGCTACTAATTCATTTGATACACAGCTGCAGCAGATCCAGATTTTTGGAAAGGGGGTAGGGGCACACTAAGGGGATCTCATGGGTTACGTATTTGCAGTCAATGCTGGACATGGAAAATTCCACAAAATTAAAATATATAGGTGGGAAAAAGCTGCCCCCCACCCCACCCCCAATCACCACCACCAGATACACCCCTGTCTGACTCCTTTTCACTGTGATAAAAAACGATCATTGATAAAGGAGTAACTATTTTTAAAAAGGGCACTATACTAGACATGAACCATATATAAATAAGTGTTTACAAATATAACGTCAGCGCACTGATGCGGCACTGATATACGTACAGTGGAACATCACACTCAACGAGTGTCTGCTTCGTATTCATAATAAATAAGTTATATCATAACGTTCTCATGAAGTGATCAATCTCCCAGATTGGTAAAAAGCATCTTACTGATAAAATGATTAAATATTACATTTTCATTGTAATATAACACATCTACATCATATCCATCAATATAAATTATAAAATACAATCAGACTAAGTATTATTCACACAAATAAATTTAATAAAAAAAAGGTCGACCTCTCGTAGAGAGTGGTGGAACATGTCTTGTGTGGACACCTTCAGGGGAAGTGTAGTGTCCACATATTATTATGACAGGTGTCCTTAAAAGGCATATGTTAACATGGGCAGGTTCCACTATACAATGTATTTATCGTTGCACGGGTTTTTTTCTTGTGCTTTTTGAAAGTAATATGATTGTTTGTTTGAAGGTGAACCCCACAATAAGTTGACCAGTTTTAAGCTGCATTGCTTCACCTATCGCATAGTTGACTAGTAGACTTACATATACACCTTATCTTTTAAACAAATCTTTTTTTCCATGCCATAATATCTCTAAGTTTGGTGCATAGACTTCTTGGTCAATAGAAGAAAGAACAACGAAAATAAAAGTCGCTCGATAGACTGGCAGCATTGATCTACGTGGTGCTCGTACAGAGATACAAGTGATGATCCTGACTAATACACTCCCAACGGACGTGAAATCCAATCACCGAGCAAGAAAACCTGGATTCTTCCGCCGAATCGTCGGCGAATTTAAACTCTCAGGTGGGTTGGGGCTGATTTATTACTAGTCGAGAGTGGCAGATACAGTGTCGATAGAACTATTGAGACTAATCACTATTTTTATAGGGTGGAAGTGTGGCAGAGCGTTTACACATCAATGATGCATGGTGGTAACATGTTTATTTACGTAGAAACATCGTTGATGTTAAAACCATAAAACATTTTGATTGATCGTTTGAAACCCTTTAAAAGATTACATTTCATTGAATTCCCTCACTCCGTATGGGAATAAGATGGGAATCCAACCACTCGTGTACTTTGGTAGCTTTACAGCACTAACTTGTTCAAAGCGTTGACACAACACGCATGTTCTACAAGCCTTGTTCAGAAACGTGAGGGAGAAACACTGCAAGGAAATGTAAGTTGAGATGCCTGCGCTTGCTAATAATATAATGAACGGGCAGCTAACATGCACGGGACCACGCACAGCCTTCAAATATGAGCAGTGACCTTCAAGAACTAATACAATGCACTACCTTGGTCATTGTCCTAAATCAAACTAAAGGTTATTTATCTCATGTGTAAATCGTATCCCCCTGCACCATTAACTTCAAACAATCCCGTTTCTCTCGCTAAAATTCGTCTGTCACTTCAAAACAGCCGACAAAGTTCGTTTTCTAAACGCATACGAGTCATTTCCGTTATTCATTTACAAATTCATCCCAGGCTGAGCTATATTCCTTCAAGAAATCCAGCATATATACATTTTCATCCTCCATTCTTTCTATTAGGACTTGTAATTCTTTTGGATACTCAAAGAAACACTTTAAAGTGTCTCATTGTTTCCTGTCTCAGATGCCATCTTCATTCAACGTTGTTTTCTTGCAAATTGGAGGAGGCGTCGCATTAGGATTGCTCACCGCATTCTTTAACTTCAATTGTCATTGCTTCTCTTTGAATTTTCTTTTTAACTCTGCAGGGTAATATGAGATTTTCTCGTATCTGCTGTCACACGGTTTTATGACTTCATACATGTACGTGTTCAGTATTGCCCCATTATCATGGGGCTGCAGCCAGCCATCTCTAATATTTGGGGGGACACAGGTTTTGGTTAACATTCATACGCGCGCATTTGTAATGCAAAATCACCAAATAGCAAGGAATCCCTAATAGTAGATAATATAGGGGGTCCCAGATTTTGCCAAAATTGGTTTAAACCTGACAACATCAAATCAGACGAGGACTTCAGCCCTCAGTAAATATATTTCTGATTCAAGATTAAAGCTATGCTGAAAGGTTATAACCTGCATAATATACAATTTTCCAGGGCACTCTAATCACACACATTTAATGATACCATACACACATATTAAATGATGCTGCGAGTAGGGACAATATTTAGTTTCGACTCGCGGGAAAAAGCCCTGCTTCAAATCATAGCCGGGGGATGGGGGCCCTGACTGAGCCCCTAAAATCAGGCACTGATAATCACATCTCATTACGTACATCAATTATTTTGTTTACGTCCTCTGTTTCCAACATTTCCCATATATTTTTTTTACATTTTGCTGATTGTATAACCTTTATTGTATTAAATGCTGTAGTATACATGTACATATGTAGTCTCATTTTATATACAACTTTTGTTTTCTGTGCGCAAGTGTCTTGGGATTACTTGGAAATTCTAAATTTTATTACAAGCGTATTTCTAAAAGCTACAGTGATGCTAAATTATTGACCCTGGAATTATACATTATGGCACAATCCACTCAAAATGTAGCACTTAAAATCATATTAGGAAAAGTATGGCTAAAGAATGAGCCATTTGGTCTCTGGAAGTGTGGGCATAAAATGGGCCGTCTTCACGATGGACACTTATACATTGCACTGTGATATGTATTTTAAAGTTGAGGAGCCCCAAGAAATTAAGATATTAAGATATTATTATGTTAAACTTTCTTTAGTTTCACTTCCCCTAACTTTTAGATCACATACTAATATGTAAAAGTGAATAAATTTATGCTTTGTACACCCACTCACTCTTCATAATATATGAATTTTAGCTCACGAGGCCGAGTTTAACTAAAACAGTATGTACTATAATAAGTTAAATTTCATGACAATCTGTTTCTTTCCCTTTGCTGTTTGCTATCCAGATCTAAAAAATTCAAAATGTGTACTATATATCTGCAATAGTAGGTAATACACGTCGGATTTTTGAAAGACATACGAAATAAGCACTCAGAAAGAAACAGTGACGTGTGCACACATTTCCTAGTACAAAATAGATGGAAATTTTCACTTTACAATTATTACATCTCGATCATCAATCGTGTGCACGAAATAAAACATTTGCACAGTATCATAAATAAATATCCCTTCATAGTCAACGTGATGGTGGTGCATTTGGGATGGTCACGCACTCCTTTATTGTATTTGTTATTCTCTACCCGTCATTTGACAAATCCTTTTCGCCATTTACAATAATAAGGAAGACAAAAAAATGAAAACATATACAAGAAACATTGGCACATTACATTTGATAAAAGTTGAAATACACGGAACTTCTGACCCACGGTGCTTCTTTTCAGCTTCCATGTAGGGTCTACCGTTGCGTGGGAAGGAACGCACAGCCTATAGCGACTACACCCGCTCAAATTGATCTGTCACAAACAATTCTCACATAAATTGCTGTGTTTCTTCATGTCAAAACCTCATACAGTGCCGGATAATAGCCACAAATTGTTCATTTAAAGTTTCTTTTAGTACTTGTTGTGGCAACTGCCCCGGGAATCGCCGAGGTGAACAATAAGAATGAGAGCTGTTTCGCCCTTTGTGAGTCAAGGTTTCTCGTCCGTTTTGCACTTTAGGCTTTCACAAAACGATTCTCGGCTGAGTCATACGTTTTTGCAAATGAATATTACTAGTCACTGATTAATGGGTTTTATTACCTTTAGACACCCGTTTTTATTTGGTCACAGTCTTTATGCGCCTATAACCATAATTGTGTGAATTAGGTTTGACCATGCATCCAGTTTTTACACCTCACATTCCTAGCTAACACAGAGCGTTCCTTAGAGAACCACCCTGGCTTTCTCAACACCTCCAAATTAGCTAGTAATTTTTGTTCGATGTGAAGTGTACACGTCTACATAATGGATTAACTCTTAATGATGGATCTGTTTGACCAAAGGATGCGTACTTCAATCTGCACCTCAGTGCCCTTTGGAACCTTCACTAGTCCATTGGCAGATATAGGTTTTCAGAAAAGGGGGGGGGGGGGGGGGGGAACTTAACGGATCTCAAGGGTTTTGTTTTGTCAACAGCGCGATCAAAACCCCTATAAAAAAGCCCCCCCCCCCGATCTGTCTATGCTAGTCCTACGATGGTCAAATTGCATGAAAGAAAGTAAGATATACATCTTGTTCGGGTAATTTTTTCTAGTCAGGGGCTAAATCGATATGAACTTGGACACCTTGCTATAATGTTACGCTTTAATTGTTAGGTGGAGCGTTCGTTGCCTGTTGTTAGGTGGGTGTGAAACACTTTTCGGCAGATGAGTAAAATCACACTACCGACGGGAGTCTCTCTACAATACGCTAAAATCCTCTAAAATCAATTTTGCAAACTAGGTCTCTATAATATGTAACAGAACCCCATACAGATTTTGTCATTTTGTCTATGAAATCAGCATATATCCATTCTCCCACTGTATAGTAAGTGTACGGTAAGGTATGAAACTAAGACATTTGCAGGGACTGGACTTGAACGACATCAGACGTTTAAAAATCATAATGAGCACTCAGCGTTTGAGAGAGAAGATTTTTGTAGATCTGCCTTTCATCAGATTTCACTGATATATCTGGCGGGTTGATTTCCCTGCCAATCTCGGCTGGTGTGTGTACATAGTTTTGTTTGAAGTGATGCTTGTTGATGTTGACAGATGTCTGCATCTGTGATGAATGTATACATGTTTGATTGGCACCCAAAGGTATGTAGACATTATTGCTGCGGATGCAGCTTAAACAATGGTAGGATTTACTATTATGTAAGCAATTAATTGAAATGTTGCGTGTTAAAAAACATCAAATCTATTGTCATCATGGCTTTTGATATCACCCGGGCCGCCGCAATATGAACTTCATCGGCTATAGGTTTCTTGACAGTGATGCATATTCATGAGCCAATAATTTATTGTGAATCCTGATATCTGCTGTAACATTGCCGTGGATCATCCTATCGATTACCTATATCATCATAAACAGCCGTCAATTGTAGTATAAATAATTACATGGCTAATTAGCACATCAAACACGCGTATGCGTTGCAGTGTGTTTATATTGGGCAATTTGAATCACGCGACGGAAATGCGTCACTGTGACTACTCACGTGTAATTCTTTGTTTTGTTTTCGTTTAATCATGTAGCTTGTACGTTGTTGTTTACTCAAGATGGAATATTAGCAGCAGCAGCAGCAGCAGCAGCAGCAGCAGCAGCAGCAGCAGCAGCAGCAGCAGCAGCAGCAGCAGCAGCAGCAGCAGCAACAACAACAACAACAACAACAGCAGCAACAACAGCAGCAACAGCAGCAGCAGCAACAGCAGCAACAACATTATATCAACTTTAGTGTGTGATTTTATAGTTCATGGGACAGTGTCAATTTGTATGCTTTTAACTGCATGGCCTTACAACTATTAACAGACCTTTCCAAAATACAACAACTATGGGTCATTCTACACAGGAAAGATAAATTTCTGTGTAATGTCAAAGCATCATTTAAAAGACTCCCTTTCATCTGTAAAGCCCAGAAGCAAAAGAGAAAGCTCTTTTTATAATTGAAAATTATATTCATCTACAGTGCAGCGTGACAGTAACATTTCTGTGGAGCAAGCGATACATGCAGTGTCCACGAGAAAGACTTTTCCACTCCTAACTACCTATAAGAGGGCGGTGGTGTGGGCGGGTTGGGGGTGGTGGATTGGAGGGGGGGGGTAGTAATTTCAGTATAGGAAGCTATTTCAATAAAGTCAATAACATGCTATAGATAGCGGATAAAACGTACTACAAAATTTGATCAAGAGCCGAATATGCAGTTTCTCACATGCAGCCCAAAATTGTCGGCTACTCTATCGTCGCCCAGTTTAAATGTAATGTACTTATTCTGGTTTACTGGCACATAATAAGCAGAAATTATCATTTGGAGGGGAAAAGAACAAACGAAAACCAAATTGATTATTTGCGCTGCATTGTAAAACATACTCAAAAGTGAAAACTATATATTTCTGTTGCGATTCTTATCATATACTGACAGTGCTCAATCCATCCTGATAAAACATGTTTAGTACACAAATCCACCGATTTTCACTGGATAAACCCCCACAGTAGCCAAATCCGGCCTCTCGTCTCCGCCAATGAGCTCTATTGTCACTGGTGTGAGTTGCACGGGTACGAAATACGCCTAACTAAAACTTATTGGAAATTGGAGCCGCTTACAATAAACTTCACATCGCTTCATTGCATATTGTCGTGAAAAGAACGGATTCGTTCCACAATGAGTCGATTTTTCTTTCTTGCACCAAAGCATAATTAACTGCCTTTAAAGACGTTTTCTCGACTTTGATATTTTGTTTCACAGTCGGCCGGACGTGAATGGCCTGTGAGCTACTGTGGTTCTTTTCGAAGCAAGCTGGTTGAGAAGAAAGATATAAACATCGTTGCACATATCATACAAAGTAGGCCTACTTCTTGAAAAACGTCACAGCTGTTTTGCTCCTACTGTCTAGTTTGGGGTCGTCATGAAATGGCGGCTTAATTTTTCCAGTAGGGTCTACGTTATGTTTTGTACAAAAATATAAACGGACATTCTTTAATCTACTTATTGGATTAATTTCACGTAAAAACAGAAAGATTCACATGGCTACGACAATCAATAGAATACGATTTTAATATTACGCTGTTCGCCCTGTTATTGTTGTAAAAACAGCATTAAATTTTGCCAAAACACTGCCAATCTATCCACCGATAGGCGAATGCGTACCGAGATCTATCACTGTTTAGTTCGGGCAATATTTTCTCTGAAATACGGAAATTTAGATAACATTAGGTGTATCCCCAAAAAATGTTCCTGATGATGTGCACCGAGACTCTCAAGCTTTTGACGTGTAGAAAATTTGACTTCGGGTGTTATGCAGTCGATTCTCAAGTGCATGTACATATGCACCGCACACATAAACGAATGTAAATATTACCCTCAAAGAATCTCAAAGATGCTTGTTAGCGATCGCTGTATATTGGAATGAACGGGAAATAATGTAATGCTTCCATTGGTATGTTAAACACTCAGAATGATTGCGATTCAATACTGGGATCATAAATGATATTTTCGAATGCTAAAGTAATCCGTACTAGCTTAGTATGCCCGTGGGGACGAAAAATCAGCAACGGCCAATCAAGTCTCATGCCTTATTTCTCAAGTCAACACTGCCCATACCCACACCCCACCCCGCCCACTATCCAACAACAAATATTAGATGCGTAGTTGGGGTCTGCAATAGCCGCACTGTCTTAACACCCCCACCCCAGTACTCACCACTGTACTACTATTCTAACAGCCACCTTGGCCTCCCACACCCACCACAACGCTAACTTCCAAACAGAATGTCGACACCGTACATTTCTTGTACTTTACTATCGCCCTATGTAATATAAATAGAAGTATTAGGGTGAATAAAAGAAATATACGCCTTTATCTTTCGAGACCGGTGTTGTTAACTATCGTATAAACATAGTCTTGGTAATACAAGAGAATATAAACAATAGTGCTAGTTAATTTATTACAATGTTAACACATAGATACGCCCCACAACCGCAGATATTTTAACGTGTCCGTCTGCGTGCACTGATGACCATTACAAGACCAATAGAAATTGAATTTGACTTTTGTGGCATCGGTAATTCTATGTATAGATGGGATTAACGACTTTCAAAGCTGTAATTTGATAACCGCCAAGTGGCCTTGATTGAGAGCATCGTTCAATCTACACATGTAGGATAAATTGACTCCCACAGCATCATCTCCTCAATATCAATTAGCCGTTCGATTATCAAGTCAACAATTGGCCCAATGTTTCCTTCATTTTATTACTGCATGCTCAACGTCGTGACATCGGTCACGGACTAGCTTTGCCAAATTCAGTAGTTTTATTAGAACAAAAATGTTGGTGGAGGCAAAGGACATGTAATATCTCTTGGGAATTGTGTGCTGAACTGGACGTTCCATTTGCATGCAATTTGCATGTTATGGCAAATTTAGATATTGTGCAAGTAATGAAATAGATTTAATTGCCATACAATGTGCAACATTTGACATAATCAGTCATGAAGTTCATAAATTGCCTTTCGTTATGGTTCACCGATAAAACAAACACAACAAAGACTTCATCGTTCATTTTCAACTGATTTCTGATTTCTAACAGCAAGACGTCTTGAAAGTTCAGTATGTCGGCAGTTTCAGTAGCCATTTGTTTGTGGTTATGGTGACGTCAATAGTTCACGGCGTGAATGTAAACTAATGACGTACGTATAACTTACTGGCAAACTTCAGTAAAGATCTAAAACAATAGTATCATGACCACACAACATCTAAAATGAAGTAACAAATCTTTTTGCCACAAGTCTACTTGTATTCAGCAGCTCAAGCTGCCACCAAGCAGTTTTGGCGGTGCTTTAGTATATATGATGGTTTACCATCATCCAATACTCTCCTCACACTCCTGCCTCTGCCTCTTCAATCACACGTTCGACACAGTGGCACAAGGCACAGCTGCATCTTAACGGAGACAAAGGTCTAAAAAAAGTGTCTGTGCTGTGTCTCAGATGACCTATTCCTCTGAAAATAAGGTCACTGGGTGTTGTCATATAAGAAAGAACCTATGCATTATGGGACCTGTATAGCTGTAAGAAAAGATGCCGCGAGGACCCAAAATGCAATGCCATAAACTGGAAGTGGGGTACGTGATTGTAACTTACAGGTATGTGAAAACAGCAATCTATATTTGTACACCACCCAAGAGGCCAGCCATGATCCGGGTTACACAGTCAACCAGAAAGAATTGAAAAATCAGCTGTTATGTGATCACCCCTCAATCATGACATTATAGATATTTGTGCCATGTCTCAGATGACCAAGTCATCTGACAATCTGATCTCTGGTTGTTGTGGTATAGCAACCCTTGATGTACAGGACTTGGATAGATTGAGATTGAGATTGATTTTATTCAATATCATTATGGCAAACAATAATAATACAAAATATCTGCTTATACTTACATTAAAAATAACAGCAATGTTATGGTTTCAATATACAGAGGTGACAAAATATATAAATACTACTGAATCTTTGGAAATACTGAGTATGGACTACAATATTGAAATACATGTGATTCTGAAAAATTACAAATACAAAAACGTGAAGAAAAGATAAATTGTGAAATTATGCCTAATGATAAAGAATATGGTTAACACCAAAAAGTTTAAGATATTAAAAAATATCTAGCAACTTATTTCCATGGTGGACCTAAAAAACATCATATCTTTCAAATTGGCATCCAAAGCGCATATTTATCTGATAATAAATAATCCAAAAATAATTACTATTACTGTTTACTTAGTATAAATGCTATTTTCAACTTTGATCATTTCATTAAAGAGATATTTTTTACATTGGGATTTAAATTTGTTTTTGCTATCACATGATTTTATATAATAGGGTAACTTATTCCACAGTTTGACACCATTCCATTTTAAAAGTAAGCTTGCCATGATAATTTACCTGGGGCACAGTGAAAGAATTATAACTGTATCTTGTATTGTATACGCGTTTATGTTGTTCAACAGATGGGATTAATACCTGTAAGGAAAGATGCTGTAAGAACTCAATGGGAATGGCATCAACTGGAAGCAGGGTGATTGTACGTTAAAGGCATGTGGAAAAAAAACAATCTTCATTTACACAGCAGCCACAAGCCCGGTTACACAGTCTACCAGAAAGACATAGATGAGTGTAAATCATTACCGTGTCAAAATGGAGGACAGTGTATTGATAACATCAATCACTTGTACTTGTAATGATGGATACGAGGGAAAATTTTGTAAACTGACATAGTTGAGTGTAAATCATCAACGTGTCAAAATGGAGGAAATTGTACTGATAATATCAATTACTTTGATTGTACTTGTAATGATGGATACGGGGGGAAATTCTGTCGAACTGACATAGATGACATGGACGCCTGTTTCTCCATTCCATGCCAGAATGATGCCAACTGTTTCAATGAAGACAACGACTACAAATGTTCATGTGCACTCCGATACAAAGGAGGAAACTGTGAATATGCTGTGGGGGTATATTTGCTGTTACCAAGATGGCGCTGGACTGTCAAGAGACTTGCAGCATTCATAATATAATTAAGAGAAAAGATATGCACCACGAATTATGCTCCACACATTGTGTCACCAAGGGTTAAATGTACACCGGTCTGCAGTGGGGCAGATAATGCTGGTGTGGAAACCCTTCTGGCCTCTACGGGAAGAAAGGGGCTGTGTCGATAAGTGTCTAGGAAACAGAACTCAAATATGCGGTGCAAATTCCAAATACAGTGTGTTTACCACGGGGCAAGACTGTTTAGAAGGGCATTGGCGATGTGCAACTGGGTGTTGAATTTTTGTACATGAGAGATGTGATGGTTTCGTTAACTGTCAGCATTCTTCTGATAAGGTTGGCCGTCATCCCCTAAGTGGAAGCCTGGGCTGTTTAAAGGAGCATCAAGGGAAAAACCTACCATATGCAAGATTCATAGTTGCAAGAGGCCTGCTGCATAAAAAATGCATCGCACACTGCTACAAAAAGGGCTACAAGTTTACAGGGCTGAGTAGAGGAGGCGACACCTGTGCTTCTGCGGAGACAGCTATGGAGGGAACGGGAAGTCTTCAGACTGTGACATGTGGTGCTTCTGCTACCGAAGAGTGATATGTGGTGGGCCGTCGCCCAATAGCGTGTATTGGGCCATCAGCTTGAACAATATATCCAAAAGTGGGTACCTTGGCTCTTTTAAGGACCACGCAGTGAGAGATCTGCCACATTGGGGAAAGGAAGACCAAGTGAACATGCACCCATATCTGTGCATCATACAGTGCTACAACATGGGTTACAAGTTCGCCGGCTAGCAAATCGGCAGATCCTGCTACTGCGGAAACCTCATACGGACGTTACAGGACGTCTTTAGCCTGCACCATCCCGTGCCCAAGAAACAACAGCACCATCTGTGGTGGCTCCATGGGCAACACGGCCACTGTATATGTACCGACAACTAAACGTGCGGCTAAATCCTCTGTGATTATACCACGATTACCGCAAGGTCTCCGTACAGCCTCCTTACGGTCAGACCATGACGTAGGGTGGTCATAGAGGAAATTTGGCATGCAAAATGTCTTCTGCGGCTACGTACTGCCTTGAAAAAAAATTGCGTCTAGGTCTAGGTGATAACTGGCAGGAAGTTTCCTTATCACGCCAGTGGAGTGTGTGGCTGCTAGTCCAACAGCTCCTCAGTAAGCCGGCTCTTAAACTGATCGATAGAGCTGGCCTCTGCGATGGACGCAGGTAGCTGGTTCCACTGAGGAACTGTTCTGTACACAAAGGAGTTTTTCAACTCCTCAGTCCTGGCTCTCTTCACCCTCAACTTCCGATTGTGCCTGGCCCTTGTCCTTTGATCACTACGATCCAGATGTAGTTGTTCCGGTGTCAAGGCTATCTCATTGTTCAAGATCTTGAACATGTATGACAGCCTAATGTCTTTCCGACGTCTCTCCAGGGTGGGCCACTTCAGCTCTCCTCTCAGGCGTGTAATGCTGGTGCGTTCCCGTGGTCTTAGTCCGCAAACCCAGCGTATTGCCCTGTTCTGCACGCGTTCTAGTGCCACTTTGTCTCCTTCCAGGAAGGGATCCCATGCTGCTGCACCATACTCTGCGGCTGACCTTACGAGGCTGAGGTAGGCTACTTTCCGCAGCTCCTGTGGGCAGTTCTTGAGGTTCCTACGTAGGAACCCCAACCTCCTGCTACACTTAGTAACTGTGTTCCTGACGTGTTCGGTCGATCGTAGACTTTCATGGATCAGTATCCCAAGGTAAGTAGCGCTGTCCACATGATCCAGAATGGTTCCATCGAGCTCATAAAACCTTGAAAGAGGCTGCTTCTTGTTGGTCACTGTGAGGATGTGACATTTCTTGGCATTGAACTTCATTCCCCCACAGCTTTCGAGCTCTACAAATAATGGGCTAAAACTGGGGCCTTAGGGCTAAAAAAAAGGGCCTTTTTTCAAGATACCTAGCGAAAAAACACAAGCACCGTTATGCCTCATTATGTTCCTGGGGGTCCCTACCAAAAAAATAAGCCACGGTGCCATATCGGCATCTGGTGGCGAGCCGAGAAAACGGCGAAAAATGGCGGCCATTGCGCAAAAATCTATTTTGGGCCATAACTTTGTAACCAGACATGATATCATCATGAAAGTAGTGTCTAAATATATGTTTTTAAGGGTGTCTTAGATGAAGAAACATGTCTCAACTAGATATAACAGTATTTGAAGCATGAAATTTACTTAAAATGGCGGCCATTACCAGAAAATCTATTTTGGACTATATCTTTTTAACCGGACATGATATCATCATGAAAGTAGCATCTAAATGTATGTTTTTGAGGAAGTTTTAGATGATGAACCACATAGAAATTACATATAAAAGTATTTATGCCATAGAACTTACTTATGGTAGCTATTTGAAATGCATTTGACTAGACAATGCAACTGCACTACACCAATTCAAACATACAACAATGATGTTAGCATAGAAAACACTTGAGTATAACATTTGTTAATCTCATTTGTCATGTCAAACATACAATGCATTAGCTGAAACAATAATTATTAGATTTCTAGTCACTAAGGTCACTGTCTATTGTTTTATATAATGCATTTTAAGTAAAGGGGTTACAACAGATGTCGTCATCATTTCCTTGCCATAACAAAATTCTGCCCTACAGGTACAAGCTGCTGTGCTAGACTGATTATAATTTGAGCTTGTACATTTATTGTCACAGGACACACAATTGCATATTATGTCATTTAGCAACTCTGGAGCTGCTGTTGGTTGAGTCATCAGTACTGGTTGAACATTGTCATTGTCAATGCAATATCCACACTCTGTCACTTCCGGCAACTGCACATGAGTGTTAATCATGTTTCTCCATATTGATAGTTGGTAAACACAACGAAGCAGATGTTAATGAAAAGAATCATCTGCAGGTGGCAATTTTTCACTGCTATGTCTCTCCTACCTTTTTCAGTCTGTAATTGATTTAATGATGCACATCCAGCTTTGCCATATAAAGCACCAACAAATGCTGTTGCTGCAGCCTTTTCTGCAATGAATTGTCAAGATCTTCTGACATTAGGTAGTCAAACATTTAAATGATATCATGTCGGAAAAAAACCCAAAATAGGCCCGGAATCCCCACAAAAATTTCAAACTCTGTTATATTGGGAGAACATTTTTTATCTAAAGGGTCCCCCAAACTTTTTTGAACCCCACTTTCATGATGATATTGTCTGTTAACCCCAAAAAAAAAGGCGCGTAATCCCCACCCTTTCGGCTCCCCCTG
>CM032667.1:42810082-42907340 GCA_019095985.1 Streblospio benedicti | reverse complement strand
CTTGTTCAGTTCCCGGTATTGCAATCTGATCTCTGGTTGTTGTGGTATAGCAACCCTTGATGTACAGGACTTGGATACCTGTAAGGAAAGATGCTGTAAGAACTCAAGTTGCAATGGCATCAACTGGAAGCAGGGTGATTGTACGTTAAAGGCATGTGGAAAAAAACAATCTTCATTTACACAGCAGCCACAAGCCAGGTTACACAGTCTACCAGAAAGACATAGATGAGTATAAACCATTACCGTGTCAAAATGGAGGACAGTGTATTGATAACATCAATCACTTGTACTTGTAATGATGGATACGAGGGAAAATTTTGTAAACTGACATAGTTGAGTGTAAATCATCAACGTGTCAAAATGGAGGAAGTTGTACTGATAATATCAATTACTTTTATTGTACTTGTAATGATGGATACGGGGGGAAATTCTGTCAAACTGACATAGATGACATGGACGCCTGTTTCTCCATTCCATGCCAGAATGATACCAACTGTTTCAATGAAGACAACGACTACAAATGTTCATGTGCACTCCGATACAAAGGAGGAAACTGTGAATATGCTGTGGGGTATATTTGCTGTTACCAAGATGGCGCTGGACTGTCAAGAGACTTGCAGCATTCATAATATAATTAAGAGAAAAGATATGCACCACGAATTATGCTTCACACATTGTGTCACCAAGGGTTAAATGTACACCGGTCTGCAGTGGGGCAGATAATGCTGGTGTGGAAACCCTTCTGGCCTCTACAGGAAGAAAGGGGCTGTGTCGATAAGTGTCTAGGAAACAGAACTCAAATATGCGGTGCAAATTCCAAATACAGTGTGTTTACCACGGGCAAGACTGTTTAGAAGGACATTGGCGATGTGCAACTGGGTGTTGAATTTTTGTACATGAGAGATGTGATGGTTTCGTTAACTGTCAGCATTCTTCTGATAAGGTTGGCCGTCATCCCCTAAGTGGAAGCCTGGGCTGTTTTAAGGAGCATCAAGGGGAAAAACCTACCATATGCAAGATTCATAGTTGCAAGAGGCCTGCTGCATAAAAAAATGCATCGCACACTGCTACAAAAAGGGCTACAAGTTTACAGGGCTGAGTAGAGGAGGCGACACCTGTGCTTCTGCGGAGACAGCTATGGAGGGTACGGGAAGTCTTCAGACTGTGACATGTGGTGCTTCTGCTACCGAAGAGTGATATGTGGTGGGCCGTCGCCCAATAGCGTGTATTGGGCCATCAGCTTGAACAATATATCCAAAAGTGGGTACCTTGGCAGTGAGAGATCTGCCACATTGGGGAAAGGAAGACCAAGTGAACATGCACCCATATCTGTGCATCATACAGTGCTACAACATGGGTTACAAGTTCGCCGGCTAGCAAATCGGCAGATCCTGCTACTGCGGAAACCTCATACGGACGTTACAGGACGTCTTTAGCCCGCACCATCCCGTGCCCAAGAGACAACAGCACCATCTGTGGTGGCTCCATGGGCAACACGGCCACTGTATATGTACCGACAACTAAACGTGCGGCTAAATCCTCTATGATTATACCACGATTACCGCAAGGTCTCCGTACAGCCTCCTTACGGTCAGACCATGACGTAGGGTGGTCATAGAGGAAATTTGGCATGCAAAATGTCTTCTGCGGCCACGTACTGCCTTGAAAAAAAACTTGCGTTTGCCGCACTGCACGTTACGATATTCTTGCGTATTTGGTCGTAGACTGGCTATAGACCCACTTTGCGGTGGAATGTGCCCTTGGCATTACTCGTCCAAGCACTCCTTAGGGAGCGACCATAATTGTACAGGAGGGGGCGGTCATTTGGTATTGACGAGATCAAAAAAACGACCTCTCTAACGCTCTACATTGAAATTGAATGCTTTCCCCATATGGACATTAACAAACTGAGTGCCCCCCGAACACACAACCGGATAAATAGAACAATGACATACTTTTATATACTAGAGCAAATAAGGGCTAAAAGGGCCTTATTTTTCAAGATACCTAGTGCGAAAGAAACGCAAGCACCGTTATGCCTCATTATGTTCCTGGGGTCCCTACTGCAAAATAAACCACGGTGCAATATTGGCATCTGGTGGCGAGCCGAGAAAACGGCAAAAAATGGCGGCCATTTCGCGAAAATCTATTTTGGGCCACAACTTTGTAACCAGACATGATATCATCATGAAAGTAGTGTCTAAATATGTGTTTTGAAGGGTGTCTTAGATGAAGAAACACGTCTCAACTAGATATAACAGTATTTGAAGCATGGAATTTACTTAAAATGGCGGTCATTACCACAAAATCTATTTTAGACTATATCTTTTTAACCGGACATGATCTCATCATGAAAGTAGCATCTAAATGTATGTTTTTGAGGAAGTTTTAGATGATGAACCACATAAAAATTACATATAAAAGTATTTATGCCATAGAACTTACTTATGGTAGCTATTTGAAATGCATTTGACTAGACAATGCAACAGCATTTGTTGGTGCTTTACATGGCAAAGCTGGATGCACATCATTGAATCATTTAAGGACTGAAAAACGTAGGAGAGACATAGCTGTGAAAGAATTGCAACAGATGATTCTTTTCATCAACATCTGCTTCGTTGTGTTAACCAACTATCAATATGGAGAAACACGATCAACACTCATGTGCAATTGCCGGATATTACATTGACAATGACATTGTTCAACCAGTACTGATGACTCAACCAGCAGCAGCTCCAGAGTTGCTAAATGACATAATATGTAATTGTGTGTCATGTGACAATAATTGTACATGCTCAAATTATAATCAGTCTTGCACAGCAGCTTGCACCTGTAGGGCAGAATTTTGTTATGGCAATGGAAATGATGACGATATCTGTTGTAACCCCTTTACTTACAATGCATTATATAAAACAATAGACAATGACCTTAGTGACTAGAAATCTAATAATTATTGTTTCATTTAATACACTATATGTTTAAAATGACAAATCAGATTAATAGATGTTATACTCAAGTGTTTTCTATGCTAACATCATTGTTGTATGTTTGAATTGGTGTAATGCAGTTGCAGTGTGTAGTCAAATGTATTTCAAATAGCTACCATAAGTAAGTTCTATGCCATAAATACTATTATATGTATTTTTATGTGGTTCATCATCTAAAACATCCTCAAAAACAAACATTTAGATGCTACTTTCATGATGATATCATGTCCGGTTAAAAGGATATAGCCCAAAATAGATTTTCTGGTAATGGCCGCCATTTTAAGTAAATTTCATGCATCAAATACTGTTATATCTAGTTGAGACATGTTTCTTCATCTAAGACACCCTCAAAAAACATATATTTGGACCCTACTTTCATGATGATATCATGTCTGGTTACAAAGTTATGGCCCAAAATAGATTTTCGCGTAATGGCCGCCATTTTTCGCCGTTTTCTCGGCTCGCCACCAGATGCCGCGATGGCACCATGGCTTATTTTGCAGTAGGGACCCCCAGGAACATAATGAGGCATAGCGGTGCTTGCGTTTTTTTTCGCGCGAGGTCTTGTATTTTTTAGGGGTCAAATTTGCTCTGCTTTGATATTGGACAGATTCCCGGAAAACTGTTTAGAGTGTATTGCAATGAATCATTCACTGTCAAAGGTCAATGATTACATATTTAGCAATCTATTTGACTTGTTGACAATACAGTTAAATCCAAAAGCATGCATGTTGCAGGAATGCATCAATTCGCGACAAAAGTGCGAAAAGTGCACCTTTTCAGTTTGGGAATTGAGTGCCCTCCCTCTCACTTTGAACTAAAATTGAGCGCCCTCCCTTCCATGACCAAAGAAAATTGAGTGCCCCCCTCCCCAACCAAACGACCGCACCCCTGTACAATTAATGATGGTCGCTCCCTTGCAAGACCTAACGACGACGTCTTGGACGAATAAAAGTGGACATGAAATTAGTGCAGAGGTCCATGGATTTGTATTCTGCCGTGTGGCCGCATCACCCTCCCAATCTGTCTCTGATAAACTAATTACAACACTTCAGGGACTGGACGGCGGTTATTTCAACGCTAAATCTGCTGCACTCATCCACAGTTGTTGAGGATAAGGTCGATGTTGACTGAAAAATAGACTGTTGTAACAATCTCCTTGTGTTAAAGATGTTTGTCTACTACATCTTTATTGTTTAGTCATAATTCATACTATGAGAGAAGTACAACACAAAGAATACAGAAAGTGTATGACTATGGGAATATTGAAAATGAAACAGAGTAAATTGTAACTAAAAATGTAGGCAGCTGTACGAATGCCACTTGTAAAGTATAATGACTCAAGCTACGTAGGGTCTATCACTGATAGAGTCAGTATGTTTTAGTAAAGACCGCTTTGAGGGGATCTCATGTGTTTCGTATACACGATTCATGGTCAACATGTAAGTTGTAACAAATAAAAATTAACTATTATGGTACGTAAAGGTGTATGTGTTGTGGGAGTTGGGGTTAGAGAGACGGCTCGTTATGTGTGATTCACCCCTTATCAACCAACTGTGCCCGCCTTTTTCTTCAACGATGTGAGATGATAAATCGTGTCAAGATTAACTAAGTCCACTATGAAATAGGATTGACGGTGCAAAAGAACTACATAGAAACTAGAAAATAAGAAAAATCTGGAGAAAAACCTTGACCATTAATTACTCTAGCATTATTAAGATATACAGTAGAACCTCTCTACAAGACCACCTTTGGGACAGATCTTCGGTGGTCTCAATAGATAGGTGGGACTGGTGGGTCTCTATACACTTAGTAGCTTTAAGAAGGTTTGAGACCGTGAAAAGTAGTCTTATTGTGGAGGTGGTCTCAATGGAAAGGTGGTCTTAATTGGAAGATGCACTGTATGTCAATAAATATCAATGCAGCAGAGCTAGATGCCAATTTTAAAACAATGTGCGTATATACACTCAGACTAAAGAGTTATTCCAATTCCAAATCACAACAATAAGTACCTGTATCATCCACTAGATAGTCTAATTGCTTTGGAAATTATAAACGTGGCATAATTCTGGTCACCCCCGGCGATAATTCCGTGCAGTATTAACAATTTGGACTCAGTCAACAGTGAAGCAAATTTTCAATCATAAATCCCCTTCGGGAGTTTCTCCATGCGCTCACTCTTGCTTTGCAAAATGGCAACAAAGGAAAAAATGATCTTTGTTGGAAAACTTCCTGTAGATGCGTATTTTCCTGTCCACTGGAGTGCTCCCCTATAACGTATCATCTAACATGTTTATTGTTTCCAACAATTCGTGTATATCGTAGTAGCTGCTGTCGTGTTTTAACGCACGTACCCAAATCAAATGGTACAACGTGAACGTCATTTGTTGTTTACTGATAAGTGGTGCGTGATCGGACATTTCTGACCCTTTCCGGAAGTTTAGTTTTCTGTTTGTTGAAGAGCTTAGTACGTACACTTTGTTTATAGATGCACTGTATTATTAAGATCAAAAGTGCTCATAGATCCCAGCGTTGCTAAACCAACTTTGACTCAAATCACCTCAATAAGTTGCACTCGACTAATGCCTAGGGCACATTACGCCGCAAGTGCTGTCTGCAGCTAGTCTACGACCAAAAACGCACGGAGATCGTAAAGATCCGCGAGTGTTAAGTGCGATAAACGCAGCATTTTTAAGGCCGTAGGGTCGCCGTAGAAGTTTGGCTTGCCAAACTTCTTCTACGACCACCCTACGTCATGGTCTAACCGCAAGGAGGCAGTGCGTCGACCTTACGTTAAACACAGAGCATTTACCCGCACGTCGTCGGCATAGACACAGTACTGGGACCGTGCGTTCCCTGTACCATGAACGTGCGGATCCCGTACTTTTGTAACCACACGGTGCGTAGAACGTAAGTTATAAGCAAGTACAACGCATGTTCTATGCATGTTGATCGCACGGCCACCTCAATAAAACACACCCCTGTGCCGACGCACTCATAACGCATGGAGCCCGTGCGTATGTGCCCACAACTGTAGACGCCGTAGACGCCGCAGACCTCAGGACAACTTGCGGCGACCACGCCCGCAAGGTCAAATGTGCCCCTCGCCTGAGATAAGATTCCCTCTGTCCCGCACACCTTGATAGTCTTAGTTCTATTTCATTATACGGCCATCATAGGATTAGTGAAAATTTACATATATAAATTAGATAGATTTTCGAAGGTGCTGAAACTAATTTTCTCCAATGAGTACTATTCTAGATAATATAGAAATATAACTTCTATTTCTATATGTATAAAACTAGTGTTTGTAGTATGTATAGTTGCAGTATATAATAATATACCACTCTCTCTCTCACTCTTGGCTCCCTCAATCATGATGCTGGGGTCCATGATCACATAGATAAAGGCAACATTCACTCACTCGCTCGCTCACTCACTCACTCACTCACTCACTCACTCACTCACTCACTCACTCACTCACTCACTCACTCACTCACTCACTCACTCACTCTTTCATTCATTCATTCATTCATTCATAGCAATTTTGATTTACCATCAGTTTGGACACAACATGCGTGTCAAATCGATATCAATCTTTTTACCAACATCCCCACAGAAGTAGGTACTGGGTCCAACAGCGTGATTATTCCGCTGGAATGCTATACCAAAAATGGAAAGCTTCTCAATGTTGAAACCCTGAAACTGTTTGCGCAAGTGCTGGTTTGTGGCTTTCACAAGGATTCTATTATTTATATCCCTAAAACCAGTCTGAAGAAGATCTGGCATTCATCCAAATAATCCTAGCGTTTTGCACCAGTCCGCTACTCCCCTCAACGTGTTCTTAGAGCGATTTCCTCCCTAAGTTCAAAACCTGAGTTCCAGGCACCAGTCATCATTATTAGAACGTCTCTGGGGGTTCTTCCTCACGTGTTGAGGACTTTTCACTAATTGGTGTATATTGGATGTGAGTTGAGATAGGAATCCAGCCCATTTGAAGGTGATGTTCTCATAGTTGCGAGATTTGTGGTCGATGTGGTGGTAGAATGGCGGCTGCCTTCCCAGCAGGAAAGTGTGTGACGTCACAAACAGGTAGTTGTGTGACGTCAGAGACAGGTAGTTCGCGATGTAGCGCAAGTCACCGTGATGCATCCTCTCAGGAAGACAGGGTGGATGCCGTACAGACAATGGTTCATCTCACCCGGGGTCACGTCGGCAGTGGAGAAGCCACCTGAACCGATGCATAAACACCTTAAGGTGATTTTAGCATTTCACTCATTGAAACATAGGCTTATAAATACATGCTTTCTAACTTGTAGTAGTATTCGGCGGCATTACACACTATAAAAATTATCCTTGTGTGCCTTATGCACAGAACCACTATCGTGCCACACGCCCATCATCAGTACTACAGGGGCATGCAAGCTTGACAAGTGTAAGTCATATAAAAGTCAAATGATCAAGACGTTTTGCTGAGGTTGCAAAAGCTCCAGGTGGAGGTCTTCAATCCAGCGGAACCTGAAAGCGTTGGTGCACAGTTTGGTGCAATTGCAGCTGTACAAACTTTGTACGAAATTTCTCACTATAGCGCCTTCCAGCTGACCACTCATATTCGGCTGGGGAAAATCATTCGAGTATGCAACAATTATAGTGTCCTTGTGTTTTAGTTAGGTCTGAGTCATTATCTAGTGAGTGGGGGTGTGGGGGGTTAAAAATAGAGGGAGGGTCATATCTTTAAATTTGAATGTTGTGGGGGAGGGGGGAGAAGTTTGAAAATATATCTTGAAGGGGGAGGGGGCAAAAGTTTGAATTAAAAAAATGTGTGTGTGTGTGTGGGGGGGGGTCAAATGTTCTTATTTATAGAATTTTTAGGGGTGGGGGATCGGCGGATCGTGCCTGAAATATTTGTGAAACGGTCCTTATGGCATCATCAAGTCTCCAGTATATTGTACATCTTACATGGATGTCTATAGAAAACAATTGAAATATTCTATCAAAAAACAAAAACACACAAAAAACTTCAAGTCTATTTTTTCTAATTTTCATATAGTTGACGAGCATCATCAGATTGCATATAAAAATATTCCATATTAATGAATGTTGTCAGCACAGCTTTCTTTAGGAAATAATGAAGCTTTCAGGCTACACCGTTTATTTGGGGGAGAAGATACCTCAATGCCCCTCTGTTGGCATATAGCATGTAGATTCTCACCATATGCAAGAAAATAATGGCAATTTTCTGATCAAAATCCTTAATATCTTTATAAGGCTTGTGGTGGCCAGCGAAGACTTCACACATTTATATTATTATTAGCCCTTGATCCGCTTTTGAAATCCTACATCTGACCCCCGGAGCTAGCTACAGTACATTGGGGCTCTTATAGTATTGCCTAAATAAATTCTTCCTTTAAATATAAGGCGTCCACCCCATCACCCTCAAACAACTCCGCATCACACTTTCTATTTGCCTCATATGCCACAGAGTTTCTATTTAAAATAGATGTTCATATATGCAATAAATCTGGATTTTCTCATTTTGCTCTATTATTTTTCTTTTTATAAAGTTCATATCATTGATTATAGCTACCAGGACATAAAAAGACATTGGGAACGATGTTTTGTTCCGTCACATATGTACATGTTTGTGGGGGAGGGGGGTCGGAAATTCATATTTCAGGCATTCTCTTAAATTGTGGGGGGTCATATGATATTAGATTTGCAAACGCGTGGGGGTCATATGTTTTCATTTTCGAACCCGCGTGTGTGTGTGTGGGGGGGGGGCGTATAATTGATTTGCTCACCTGTGTGTGGGTCAGAAGTTCATAACGGCGCCGTCTAAAAAACCACTTACCCCCCACGGCTTCAATAATGACTCAGCCCTTAGCAAGAGGGCATGGTATTTTTAATCAATACGAAATGTGGAGATTATAAACATTTTTGTCTTTTCTTTTAAAATCTTCGCAAATCAATATATAAATATATGATGCAGTTGCATTTGGTCACTAACTTTTCCGTCGTGTTAAGTGTCTCGAACGCAGTAGTGTCAGTCTGGTTGATCGAGACTAATAACATGCACGATTAGTCTCTTTACAGCACTCGGATCTACTCGGAATGTTTCGGAGCTCAACTCTGTTGTGAGAGTAGCGGAAACATACGAGGATTGCCGAATGCTTTTACAGCCGCCCACTGACTTTCGGCGTAAGGCTCTCAAGCACTCACTGGTACAGCAGCCCACTGACTGTCGGCGCAAGGCTCTCAAGCAAGCGTGTGTGGTAGAGACTAATGCACGATGCGCAACATAGTCTCGATCATCCAGACCCTGTGGTGGCTAGACTCGACCAGCCAGCCTCACTTTGACGGGACCACGCGCTGTACGTTGGTCTGTGTTGCGCGAGACTATGTACTGTATGCAATACAGAGTCTGGTTGAACGAGGCTATGCGCAACATTTCCTTTTTTTAACCGGAGCACGTCTATCGTAAAATGGGTGTGTGAACGTCAACGTTTACCGTCACACTTACTTCACGTCGCTCGCCTAACGTTAATAGTTCGTAAACTGTTTACAACACTGCAGCTGATGATGATACAAGTTACGAAAATAAGATGGACAGAGCTATGAATATAGATATGAAAATATACTGGACTCAAAACTCTTATTTATAGTCCAAAAATACTGACTATGGAAACATGTGAAACAGTTGCGCTTTCGCTACATCTGCTCGCCTTATTATCATTCAGCATGAGTAAACACGAACAATCCAAGAGAGTAAAAATAGAGCTTAATTCGAGATCGTCACAGAATGATACAGTTGTATCACAGAATGATACAGTTCTCCCAATGCGGTTGACAACAGACACATGCATATATGAACTCTTACCTAGTTATAAAGAGAAATATGGATATGGGTGTCAGGATACATACAATAAGTTGGAAGGAAAGAAAAGTGCAGCTGAATGTGCGATTTCGTGCTGCGCTCTAGAGACAGCTAATGTATTCATGTGGCTTGAGGGAATGGAGCAAAATTTATGCTATTGTGATACTTGTCCACAAGAATTTTTTTTGAAGACAAGGGAAGTCACGGGAACTGCATATAACTGGGAGGTGTACTATTTAAAAGATAAAATGCACTGCGGGCAAATCGTGAACAATCGCACGGTTATAACGGAAGAGCATGACTGTCCTGACACACTTACGAGTAAATGCACATTCATTTGTGCACCGGGATACAAAACAGCAGAGGAGTATGTCCCGTCTGAATGCAAGTTGTTTGAAGATAGCAAACGTGGAGACAACACAGAACAAGTATATCAGTATAAATGGGTGCCCGACCCTCCCAATTGTCTGGCAGTGCTATGCAACAACAATGAACTGACTACATCAAATGCTAGGATTATTGGGGAGGACTTTGAAACTGAAATGTGCAATTCGTCTATCCATACCGATGGACAGATACAAGCCGGTCTGAGTTGCAAGTTAGAATGTCTTCCCGGTTTTAATTTCTCTGATGGATCGACAAAAAAGGTGTTCGATTGCATAATTGAGACGGGATGGAGTTCAAGTGATTGGTGTCACGACCCGAACGAGAATTTAGAGTCTCAGGTTTTGGTAGCATCTCTGTCCACTTTGGCCGTGATACTGCTCATAGGCGCAGGGGTGGGTGTCTATTTTGCGTGGAAACACCGCATAGAGCTTGGAAAACGTGGCTGGATCCCAACGGTCTTAAAAAGGTTGCCTCTGGAAAAGGAACCTGATGCTGATAGAGGTGATTCGTACAACAAAAGTCCGTTATCAGCAGAGACAGCAGATATGTATGAGGGCGCAATATCAGCAGAGACAGCAGATATGCACGAGGGCGCAACGAGTAAAAAATCATCTGTAGATTCTGAAGACGAGAGTGACTGAGAAAATCCATACGACTGCGACTACGATGATTAATATTGAAAATGTGACTTAACCGCGCGTAGCAGTATGTGATAGATATATATGCCTCTTGTTTTGGTCATAAAGCAATTTGGTTGATTTGTGACAACTTCAAATGAATGTTAAGTTATGTATAGATAATTGTATGTTGTGGCAAATATCTAAGTTACTAACGATATCAGAAAAATAATGTATGCAAATTTGTAAAAGAATTTAAAAAGTAGTACTCATTTTAGACAAAGCGCACATTTCTTGGTTAGATGTTTGTTATATTGCATTCAAATTATATATTAGTGCGGTGTTACAGATAATGATACTTTGTGAATAGTTATTCAAGTTACTAATCACTATCGGGTAAAAAGTGATAATATAATGTATACACCTTTGTAAAATGATTTCAAAATAGTATTTATCGAGGGAGCTCGAAATTTTTACGTTTTTTTAGCTTCCTCCGCAGGCCGAGTAAACTCGTGTACCGAGCAAGCCCGGAGCCCAAATCCTGCACTAGAACCCACATATTTTATACGCAATTACAGTAATGTTAAAACATATAAGATAGTAAATTCATTTATCACAAAAAAAGTTTAACTACACTTAAGAGCTATTAACATTTACATGAATGGACTTCAACCATAATCATTATGAGGGAACAAAGAATGGAGTTTCTGTAAAGGAAACATGTTTGCCTATGATATTGTTTGGAATGTTAAGTAATTTAGTTTGAACACATCTATATCAACTATGACCATAAATACCAAGACGTCAATCACATTCCTGTCTGCAGCATATATGATTTACATCGACTGCACCTATTCAATGGAATATATACACATACCATTACATTGTACACAGCATAAAAATGCTGAAAGATTAAAGTGAGTGAAACATGGAGGTCTCTTTGCGGGCTCTGTTCAAGATTTTAAGCCCGCAAAGAGCCCACAATGACCACACCCACGCCCACAATAAGTGACAATACGCCCGCAGCCAGCAAATGAGGTAAGGGGTCTGAAGTGATATATAGAAGTTTATTGCAAAGACTTTATATTTTTTTTCCAGACCATAAGCATCCCATCCGCAGTAATGTTCTCACTTCTCCCCCAAGGATTTTGCAAGAAGATAGTTGGAACTTCTCACACTTACATTAGATAGCCAATGTAAGAGGAGTCCGGTCATTACCTACCTCAACATCACAACTCGCCTTTGACATTTGCGTGGACTTGAATATTTTAAACCTCATTTAGCAACACGGGTGTTCAATTGTTGACAACAATGCACGGTATTTCCATCCTCGAAGTAATAAGCATGCACTTAAGTCTGAAGTAAAAAAAAGACAGAAAAACACACACACACACAAACAACAAAAACAACAAAAAACAACAAAAACAACAACAACAACAACAACAACAACAACAACAACAGCAGCAGCAGCAGCAGCAGCAGCAGCAGCAGCAGCAGCAGCAGCAACAACAACAACAACAACAACAACAACAACAACAACAGAAAACAACAACAGAAAACAACAACAGAAAACAAACAAAAAACAGTCAGCACTAAACTATAAATTACAGTTAGTTTATGTAACTTACTATGTACGAGTATCTAGATCTAAAACTGTTTTATGTCACATAAACGTACGTGATGTTTCTTCAGTGTCACATGATTAAGATGACATAGCCCGAAGATGGCATTGGACCATCTCCTGCACCAGACAGTGGCATCTTAGAGGGAGATCCAATAGTGCGCAAAATTAATGAAAGGGTTTCAATACAGAGTGTAGTGCATGTAGATCCAATATATTTATACAATCTCAATTACGAACAGGCTCAATATCACTGTCACCGGGGTAAAGCCGATGGGGTAACTCCAGAAGTTTATGGAAGTTACCCCATCAAAATGGAGGACGGAGGAAAAGGTCAACACGTGTTTTCTCTTAGTTTCATGTATTTAGACAGTATTTGGCTGTAGTAGTTATGCTAAATTAATAATGTCTAATTCAACAATAAATATGAATCGGGCAGCTTTTTTAATAATCAGTAGATAGGAAGCAACTTAAGCAAAATAGAAATATGGAATGATATGGGTAACTCCCAACTTTGATGGGGTAACTCCAGTGATAAACAAATCGGGAGTTACGGGCCACATTGTGGAAATTTTAAAACCCGATTTGTGAACTCTTTGATGAGTTTGACTTGTGTTCAATGTGAGTATTCTAACTGTACACGCATAGTGTTTATACATGCCTATTAATCCACGACATTTAGTACCAGACATTTAAATAATCAACAGATAAACATTTGAATCGACAGACTATGCCTCCATCTTGACTGTGGAACCGTCACGTACGTTAGACCCAGTTCAACCTAACGGCAGCTGCATCACTTTATGTCTTTCGAATCGGGCTTTGAAAAGATGTTAAAATATTTGAATGAAAGATAGGTAATGATCAAGGTATTAGAAGTAATGCTTCCCCAAAATCTTCTATTCCACATTGTCCTCGAAATCAAACTCCTTAAAAGTGCATTACCGAAACTCTTAGCGCTTACGGTTTACTTTGAAAAGCTGAGAAAAAGCCTGAAATATAGATTAAGATGACACAAAATCTGGTTGGGTAGGGAAAAGGCTTATCATCTGGGGTTTTTACCTTATCATTCTATCTTTTAAATTTTCTCAAATCTATACATGATACATACATTAACTGATGCAGTTGCCTTTGGTCCCAACAGCAGATTGTTGTGTTCCTTCAGAGTAATTGCGTGTCACGTACTGAAGAAATATGGCAGATGCCTCACTGTTACGGAAAGTCTGGGCAGTTTGAAATTTCAGTAGCAATGACCTATATTAGTTCTGATATCGTAAAACTTGAATGTACGTGTAAATGTATTTATATAACATTGAGCGCTACCAACATTCACGTTAAGTACTTAGCCACGAAATCCAGTGGTACTGACGGCTCATTATATTCATATACATAACAGCAGAATGATATATCACAATATCACAGAATCTCTACATCACATCATACAAATATCTGATTGGGGTCAGGCGCCCCAGGAGCGTATTCAACACCTCCCAAATCTACGACCACAAAAGCACTCACTAATCATACAACAGTGGCTAACAGCACTGTGCGATCCCCGCAGATCCCGGACAATTGTGACGACGGCTGGAAATGGCACGACGGGCCTCTGGAGGGCCTGATTTGTACCGCTGAATGTATCATTTGCATGCTATTTGCATGGCACACTCAAGTGTGGCGGATCTCCTCGTGTGTGATGCTCAGAGTGTAGTCTATACAAGGTCGGGCTTGCTATCGTCGTAGCCGGGAGCTTGATACATATATAGCTTGGATCATATCGCCGATGGTGATATAGAATATTTGTGTACATTCACAAAGATAAACTGCCCAGTTTTGTTGTTGTTGTTGCTGCTGCTGCTGCTGCTGCTGCTGCTGCTGCTGCTGCTGCTGCTGCTGCTGCTGCTGTCGTATCACCGATGGTGGTACACAATATTTGTGTATAATCATGAAAATAAAATGCCCAATTTTGTCGTCGTCGTTGTCAGCGGCGGCGGCGTTGCTGTTGTTGTTGTTGTTGCTGCTGCTGCTGCTGCTGCTGCTGCTGCTGCTGCTGTTAATTTGTACAATGTATTTACATACTTATTTGTTGGTGATAACTGCATTCATTACAATGGACGACTGCATTTATTCTACTTTATAACAGAATATGCAAATGTTGACCACTTCTATGCACTGGGAAGTGATCTGTTAATGATTGTGTAGCCACAGCCCCGCTGCCGCCACCGCCCGGCTATTTGATGTCTTCGCCTACGATGATCACTCAGACAATGTCAGGGGCAGACACACATAATGCACTCATCATTCATCATGTAAAGGTTCACTTGCAATTTCATCACGATGAGTGTGAGTGTACATTTACGATACATACCACCGCCCGCTTCACCATTACACTGTGTATCAATATGTTAGACTGGAAAAAGGAAAATAAATGCAAGATGAATAAAAGAAAATACTCGTCACAACGAGCACGGTAGTGGCGTCCATTAAACGCACCCAATTTGGTCCTAATAGATGTACACCCGAATTCTGTATGAAATTACGGCCAAATAAATTCCACGGTAATCCACGATGACAATCAACTTCCCTCTTCAATCCGCAACTCCAGAGCTAATTTCCTTTGAGGATACATGTTCATATTAGCCGATATGAATATCAGTAAAGCATTGTAATTGATTTTGAACACCATATTAAGACCGTTGGCGTTTCCTTGCGGGATTCCATGGCCAAATGAACACATATGCCCACCAATTCTGCTGGATTTATCTTCTGATTATTCACTGCTGCTAATGGCATATATCACGGTGCTCTTTTCAATAATTATGTATGAGTTTCTTGATCGCAAATTCGTATTTGTCCAAATGCACACTTGTGAATGTAGCATCTTAACATACAGCCTGTAACGTAATGGGTGTATGCGCCTTGGGTGTGATGCCATAGATGCCGGGTGCAAGTACAGAAAAAAAATGAAGATTGCATTTTAAATACACTCTAAAATATGTCTGAACTTTCATTTTCGGAACACTGTACGCGGAGACAACCTTTCACGCCGTCGCTCTAAAATCCCACTGGGCGTTTGCATCGGCGGAACAAATATGGTGGTGGATGTAGAGACTGTATCCTGGCTCTGCCCCTGCCTATGTTTCCGTATGTATCCCAGGTGGTTCATAGGGGAATGTTTACAAATAGGGCAGCACTAAATATGCATGCCAATTGTGTAGAAATTGTCCCTTGAGTACTCTTGCATTACCCACTGGATTCCTGACCATGCCAGCCTCAGCTGACGTCTACATAAAATTGCATTTGTACAGTGGTCCTGGGTGACCATACACCAACAATAACTGTGTGAAATGTAGGGATTTACGTAATTTGTGTTACAAAATTTGAGGGTCAATACGTACACACGATTTGCCTATTTGTGTCTAAACGAAATAAGCTCATAACTCACAATATAACGCGCTGAAGCTTGACCGTCATACATAACTCTGCTTTTATAATTCGGCAAACACTTGCAGTATATAGAAAGAAATATGCGGATTCACCGCCAGCTATCCCCAAAACCAGACCCCGTGATCGAGAGCTCTATTGACATAAACAGAACATCCGCTACAGGCGCACAGACGCAAGACACTGCACTCCTGAATGGAGGGTCGCAGGGGTCAATTAAGACACCCCTGGGGGCGTATCGACAACAGTTGTGTCGCTGGGTGGTGGGTAGCGTTATTGATGTTTGGCCGCAAACATGAAGCACAATACAATCTATTAAGCACAAACCCATTTCCCGACACATGCCAATATAATGTTTGCTTTGTTGTTACTTAGTGAGCAATTTCTGTCAATGAAGGACATGACTGACACCATTCCGTATCTTGGATATCCTGAGAGGCGTGATACGGTTTGTATGGTTACTAGTATCAGCCACTTCTGCATCATGCTAATCAAAGACGTCGACATTACACATAAATGAGTGATAAAATAATAGTATGTTCACATTAACATGGCAACGACAAGTTATTATAGGAACATGTATTTATTTCCATAGGGCAGGGGCAGATTAACCCCCCCCCCCCCCCCTCTGGGTGTGAATGTATGAAATAACATGTTTTAAGTCAAGATGGTATGCAATAATTTTGTATAATGCGAATAGTACACACCGTTCTTGCACACAAAGCTTGAGACACGGCCAGTTAATATCACATTTGCTCAACAAACCACCGTGCAATATCTTGGCCAACCCTTGAACATATTCGGTCGTGCAACATTTTGGTTGCATCCATTTGGGATCAATTGCGAAAAAGGCAGCAATGTGGTGGCCATTTGGAGTTTATCACGGCTATGTTTTTATATAGGTTTGCACAATCAATTGCTTCACCACAATCTGTCTTCAAAAGTACATTTACAAATGTATGCACATTGTATATACAATAAATTATACTTATAAAGGTTTTATGAGTACACAAGCTTTAGGAGCAAACAATGTCCGCCATCTTGGATTTTGATGGACATTTTGAAAAGAAATTGCGATACCCAAACAGTTCAAATTAAACAGCTATATAGAGACAACGTATGTGCCATGCTTCTTGCCTTTATCATCATTTGCACGAGTATTCTGTTAGCTGATCCACTATGGTCATGAACCCACTGCCCGTGCGCATCATTCACACAGTTAGCTTTGCTCACATTTTTAGTCATCTCAGCGAATTCAAAGAAGTACAACAACAATCCGGTTTCACTTCAGATATTATTTTCTACGTGAATTAGTACATACGGAAAAGTAAGAAAAATAACAAAAAAAAACAAAAAAACAAAAACAAAAAAACACACACAACAAAATACAACAAAAACAACAAAAAACAACAAAAACACCAACAACACTTTATTGCACAATCACTAGATATAGGCAAAAAACATGACAACATACAAACTATTTTCTTTAAACATAAGTACAATGGATTATATGTGAAAAAATAACAACAACAACCGTAAATCCACTGCTATACAATCACATTAGAGTAACTCTGCCGTAGCCGTGTGAAATATGAGGAAGCCTCCGTGTTTATTTCAAGTTGACGCCCTCTCGTGGACATTTACCACACCACAAGGCCAATTACGGCGTCTTGACGGAGCCCCTGTATTTTATATTTTACAGGGAATTTCTTTGAACTGAAATGTCAGCGTAAATCCCACGTTGGGAAAGTCCATTCAGTTGTACTAAATAGGCGATTTTTTATGGAAGCATTTCAGAATCCTGAATCCCAACCTAGTTTATTAGTAACATTAATCTGTAAACATTTTATCCAAGAATAGACATTGTAAAGACGGCGTTGACTGATTGGCAGAGGAGCTACAACTCTCCACGCTGTTTTCTCTATTTAGTGACCGATTAAGGGGAGGGTGGGGGGGGGATGGGGGTGAGCCGGCTGCACCCAGCCCCCCCGCCCCCACCCAACAGATTTTTCCAACATTTTTACGCGCGTAATATTTTGATGCACAAGATAAACAATAAGAGCCCCTAGTACATATTTTAGGGGAACCCAGATTTTGCCAGTTTACACACACCAAACTAGAAGAAACCTGAAGCATATGCATATTTTCAAATTAAATACAGCATCGGAGGCCCAAAGTTACATTAAAACTCATAAACGACCCCTATAGTGCAATATAAAAAGGGGCCCATGGTAAATATTTTTAGAGGCCCCCAAATTTCAGCGGAATTTTTACATGTATTTGGTTTCACACGACAGCAAACGAAAAGAAGATTCAAGCATATATTTTCAAATGGAATGGCGGACCAAGGGCCCCAAGTTACATTAAAAATAGTAACTGCCAAAAAGCCCCAAATAACAAGGGGCCCCTATGATAAATGTCATGAGTCACGACAAAGGTTGCAACTTGCGACAAAATTACGCGACTAGCGGCAAAGGGACCCACTTAGAATCACAGACAGTGGCCCCATCAAACCTTAATCACGCACTGTCTCTAATAACTAATACGAGTGCGATAGTAGACGGCTTGAACTACATACCATCTGAAGTGACCAATAACAGTGGAAAACTACATCTACTTCATAATGCACTTGGACCCACAAAGAGACACACCAAGAAAGATTGTTTCTCATTATCAGCTGCTACAACTGACTGTTCGGCGGCGTCACCTTGACGGTCCGTAATCTGCATGTATAATCCCGCTCGCTAATTAGAGGGATGATCCATCGCTACTAATTATTGGCGCAGGCGACACCTTGCGGGCGGCGACAGAAACACGCTCTGTGTTATCAGGAGCACTGTCCTGTTGTTTTTGATACTCGACTTAGGACATTTGAATATAGGGTGAATATATACAATATATACGGGACTTGACGCAGGGAAACGTTATATTAAGATTGTTATTACAGTGTGTGTGTACCCACATCGCACTATACCACGCACATGTAGGAGATGTTTACATTAAACTAAGCATTGTTATTTAATATAATGTGATAAATAGATGTAGTATGACGAATTTTCATACTCCATCACCTTTACTATGGTTATATCTAATACAAAGAAAGATTAATCTATTCCATAAAAATGGTCGTGTTCATAGGCAGATCCAGGTTTTCAGAAAGAGGGGGGCGCACTTGAGGGATATCATGGGTTTCGTATGTGCAATTGATAGCGAAGATACCCCAAACCCTACGAACATAGAGTATTTTGGTGGGAAAGGTGGGGGCGACCCATGCACCCCCTGGATCTGCCTATGGATTGCAACTGTAATCTTTGACACAGAGTAGCTCACTATAGTCCACCAGCAGATTTCGTAAATCAAAGGTTACGCCAACATAAAACAATGACAACAACAACACAGCCCCAAACGGTTTCTTTGCTTAACATGTACAAGAAGTCTGTTATCAGACCTATCAGGATTTGTTCTGTACTAGATAATGCATGAAGTTGAGGTTGATATTAAAATCTAAGAACCTGCAGACGCTGTCTGGCCCAGATGTCTCGAACCGAGGCGCAGCCGAGGTGAGGGACATCTGGGTCAGACAGTGTCTGCAGGTTCTTAGATTTTATTATCAACCGAAACCGAATGCATTATCTGACTTAATGCTTGGCTTACACATATTAATACAAATCCTTTGGGCCACTTACACTATTGCAATTACTGTTGCTAATATGCCATAAAGGTGTGAACACAAACACAACACCTACAGCAGGCATACGTGTGCATTCAATGCTGTCTTACATTATGGATTCTGATGTAGAAACAAATACACCGAATGGAGCAGCAACATCTGTTTTAAAAGAAATATTGAAAATGATAGGGAAAGAAGTATACTCCATAGATCAGCACTTTATGTTATAAACATTCATGGCGGCAGTGTCACATTTAACCAGTAGTTTCACTATATACTTATGAACGACTGACTTTGGACTTTTAACTAATGCACGTGTCATTGTTACTTGTTATTGGCACATTGTATTTGTTAAAGATTAAAGTTCTCATTCATGTTTAATTGTTATTGACGAGCTTCCATGATCTCCATCATAAATTTCAATTTACAGATTCATGCAACAAACTATAATCCACATGGTTCAAGTACTGCCTCTTTTTATTATCAGTTCATGTTGAATATGGTGTGGTGCCTGTGTACATTATGACATTCATTTGCATAAACACGCACTTTTAGTAAATGTAAGTGGACCGATATATAAACAACCTGAAAAGTAGTAGCTCTTGTAAGTCAAGCCTCTGTGCATGCATCAAAATGTCAACCTGTATATCAAATGTAGGTCAAAAATATCAACCTGTACATTAAATGTAGGTCGAAAATATCAAAATATCATCCTGAAATCAAATGTAGGTAAAAAATATCAACCTGTACATCAAATGTAGGCCAAAATAATCTACGTCTCACACTGTCTGGGGGTTAGTGTCAAATATAGCAAACCACAGCAGACAATAGAAAAACAACACCGCCATGCATTAATTCAGTATATCAACATTCATTCCAAGGTACATACCTCATTAAATATACCAGACTGGGCTTAACTTGATTGCTCTCTGCTATAAGTTACACTAGCATGCCAAATACTATGTATTATTATCATTTTTAATATATAGTGATATAATTACAGAGTTCAATGAAATCATCCAACGCTACACATCGCAAGACCCCTGGCAAGACGAGTTGCAGGCCCAGGAGACGCCACACTCATCCACTGGCCCATAATGACTTAACAGATCAAGCATCTTCGATGTACACATTCGCATTTGCCCCCCCCACACACACCAATAAAATAAAATAAATAAATAAAAAATGAATAAAACAAAAACAAAAACTAAAAAAATATAAGAAATAAGAAGGAAAAAAAAGCAGTAATAATAAAATGAATAAAAGTGATACCAAACACCCATTGCCGCCGTTATGTTTCTCACTAGGAGCAGGCCCACAGCTGGTTCGTGAGTGTGTCAGTTTCGAGTGCGCCTACGGCCAGGGGATACGCCGACCACGCACCACCAAACCCGGAGATTTCTGCCACGGGCTTGTAACTGATAATTGATTTCACTGCACTCATTCTCTAACCTCTAAATCCCCTCTCGCCTGCTTCTGCGCACGTTGTAAATTCGCCGTCTTCGCCTCCAAGGCGCTGTAGGTCTCAATTTGCTAGCTTAAGTCCATAATGTTGTGTATGTGAGCACACACCGCCACCGCCACCACCCGCAAGTACCGTACGCATTTACTGCCCCACATACCGCGGAGGGCAGACGTGAGGGGGGGAGCGTCGTACAAATACTTGTAATGCCCTCTGTACCTTTGGTTTTGGCTAGCTCTAGCATCTAAGAGAAATTGCACAAGACAGAGACTATTGGAAAAGCCTAACAGAAGAGATTGTGAAAGCGAGGCAGGCAGAGGTGGTCATTGTCAACTCAGCGAACGCTTGATGAATGAATCTAGCTGGAGATTGGCTAGCTCCAGTTCCTATATCTAGTTTCAGTGATGCTAGCTCCGCTCTGTTCGTACAGTTGTCCCTATAGAGGTACATGTATTGAGTTCCATTTCAATTCATTTACAAACAGATGAACAAGCACACATACAAACAAACGAAATATCTAAACAACATGCAAATGAAAACGGAAGACATGATAGAGAACCACCAATAATGAAGCTTAATAAGACGCCATCCCAGGTAATATAAAATCATAAAAGAGGTAGAGCTGTGAAAATAGTTTGAGGGAATGTATAAAGCAGAAAGAAAACAGGGAGAAAAAAATAATCTTAATATATGTCACTACGTTTATACGAGTTCCAATATAATAATTCCTGGCCGAGTTCCAGAGGTGCAGGTTTTTTTTGCGGAGACGAATATATTAAGATTCCTATTACCATTTGACCTCTGCTGTCTTTTAGGGGTCAATATCTTCTTATGACCATCAACTAGCCTAAGGATAAATTTGGGAGAAGGAAGGGGGCCTGTCCTACTAATTACGCCAGAGACAAGAAGTACTTAGTCAACACATCGATTGGCACAATTAAGACATTTCTGCTGTCATAAATCATAGATGAAACAGGGGGTAATTGGAAGACTCCGAAAATTGTGATTGCTGTGTGTAGCTTCCGGTGACAAATAGAATTAGTCAACATGACAGCGGTTTGAGGACATATGTGTGCTATCGGCCTACCACTTGATCATAGTAATAATACACTAAACGCATCAGTTTAAATAGAATAAGTATCTGCCCGATTAATGCAATACAGGGATATCTATGCAAGAATTGAAAATGCACTATTAGATGCATATTGTTTCCTACTGTGGTTTATTACTCACTGATATAACAAAAGAAAGTGATGCAATTTAGTAAGATTTATGGGCGAGAGAAAATCCAGCCTCCTTCATATTAAGCTGAGTGGTTCTTATTCAATTATGACCTCTCATAATTAGGATGTATCACATGCGGTAAAGTGGCACAATAGCTGACTAGTATCTAGAACTTGGAGTTCTCAAGCAATGCATCAATCTGTTTGCGGAAAAAATGATTTTAATATATTGCCATTGTCTTCACACCCTTATGGAATGGAATACCTTAAGCTGATTAACGCCATGGAGGGGTTCCATTGTGTTTGAGCTGTGCGGCATTTGAATCCCAGTTTACGCTTAAGACAGCCGGAGTATTCAAACCCCATATTGTTCCCCGACATGTAGTTAACTGTCCTTCCAAAAAAAGTGATTCCCACAGGGACGGAGCGTAAACATTTTCACGCCATATACATGTACGCCGGTATAGTTTTCAAAAGTCACCATAAGTTTTGTAGGGACTACCTTAATTGGAACATGTTTTTTGTGTGCAAAATTCGTAAAATTTCATTAAAAGATGAGCACTCACACTAGTGTATCATCAGATGTGAAGTATGAGCATCCCAGGAATCGCTTAACACATATCTTTTCAATTCAATTGTTATAATAGTTGTAATTGTGGACAATTCGAATGCTAACATAGGGGTCAGAATACGTGTGCAATATATGACGTACGTATTTTCAAAAAGAAATGAGTCTATTCCCTAGTTTCCAGATATTTTTTTACTGTGTTTATCGGGATGATTACAGTTTTAATATAAAAATGACTAAATCTTTTCCAGGACGGCCTCTTTCATCCCACTCCCAACGCATGGCTACACAATTTCATATGGACTTGTAATTTTCACGGACAGACGATATAGAAAATCTAATAACGGAGAAGGAAGTGCAATTTTAGTATTGGATGTCATAAAAAGGGTTGAGGGGACGCGTGTAAGTGATAGATTATTGAGACACCCAGAGTGAAATGGAAGAAGCTCTTCAAACGACAGTGTGAAAATGTCCAATTTGGGAGGATAAGATCAGATTTCGTAACATGAAAGGTCAACATCTGAAAAGAAAATGATAAATACTTGTCCGATTTTTGCATGTGATTTTTTATTGATATTGCGGGGATGATTTGCGGGTAGGAAAATGACACATAAATACAAACACGCGAGTAAACACGTTTCAATGATAACACAGAATAACTTGTTATGATATCACCCATTATTGGACAACACACTCGCTGGTCATTGAATGAAGTTATCGCTCGAGTTATCGCAGCGTATTGAGAACCGTGACCCTGTCTTACGGTGTATATACGTGTATAAAGACGTTTGGAAATGTAAATTCCGACGCTAAGTCAGTCCATTTTAGCTACATTTACATGTTGCACATCCACAATCCCAGTCTCGCAGAATCCCGCGCCTCTCGTCCGCCGCGAGATTCACGAGAGATTTCCCGCGGGTGTCGTCTGTTTTCTAGCCGCGTCAGCAATGACACGTGATAAATTAAATCAGGACCTTCAATATCTTTATGCAAATGAGATTAAGTAGAGCGCCCATCCTGTCTCGAACACGCTCCTAACATGGACAGGGGTATATAGTACAGAATATCCATAATAAGCACCCAGGTCGAACCTGGTATTGCATGATCATCATCTTGATTCACACATGGTGCAGTAGTCATGTCTATTCCTATTGCGTAAAAGTACTAGCACCTTCCCACGGTTTTGTTCGTCGACACTTTATTTGATGAATGTCATAGACGATAGCTAATAGTGGCAAGATGACATTCTTCCAGCACAAAGAGTTAAGACATAAACATGCCAATTGCAGGGTATTGTCCCACGGTTATTTTCGAAGCTCATACATCATTAACATGCCGTGGTGCTATAAAAAAGAACAAAACACATTTCTGTGAATTATTTCTTTATAAACCAGCCGTAAAGAATTACATTTGTAAAGTAGGTTACCATATTAAAAATCTTGGTAAGTAAAAGTGTGACATCGGAACGACTAAATCATGTAGGGGGGAAGAAGAAGGCGATTCAAAATACTCCATGATGCCAGAGATAGTTTAATGCTCTTTGATGATACCGGCAATCTTGATAAAGCAACAATAAACATATAGCCATGTGCTTGGGCGATGTGACTACATGTTACATTGTAATTTGAAAATGTAAATGTGATGGTTTATAGTCCTGATTCAAATCTTGCTTTCACGACTTTACAATTTACACCAGGTCATTGCCCACTTGTTGTTTATCAATTGATCATTTATCATATGCTTGCAGCGCACAATGCTAATCACCCACACAATCAATCACTCACTCATTCAACCTAATGCCCTGTACCTAATTAACGTGTAGGTGCCACGGAGCACCTTTAGGGATGCGTTTGCTCAACACACACCACCAGACCCGACCGGCAATCGAGCCCACGACCCTCCGGTTATGCGTCCATCTCCCTAACCACTCGGCCACAGAAGCACACAAAATCGCTGCAATCCTATGAGTAGACGTGGCTGTTAACTTGTTAAGTTTGTCTGCTGCCCTCCACAAACTGACAGTGATCCCAGGTCATCTACTAAGAGCTGCAAACACTTGTGGTGACGTCATTGTCACATGTGATTTACCACTTGGGTAACTCCAAATGTGAGTATGTGGTGTGTGGTATGGATTTGATAGATATTGGCATGTTGTTTTCCAGTGCTAACTTTTTTAGCCCCATATGATGTAGTGTTGTAACAAAGGAATGAATTTCTTTTAGACAGGTTTAGGCAAATGATTTAAGACAAAAAGAAAAAAGGGCAAACATGTCTAACACATTTTTCATAGAAAAAAAACTAGGTTAACACCTCGACTGTTGGAAAACATTACAGGGAAATTTACACCCCACATAATTTGCAAACTTAAAAGTGGAAGACTGGTTTTGTAATTTATACCAATATTAACTTTCTGCGCAGTCCTTATTCTTCCTCTTTGAGCGTTGCATGCAAAATATCTATAAAAGGAAAGTATTAAGTCTGCGCTGTATTGCCAATTCCGAGGGCATATTGTATAAAACATACTATATGTAAAAATGTATTTTTTTTAACCAGTGGTTGTTGATAGGTTTATATGCCCCAGCATCGTTGTATAGGAGGAGGTGGTATAACACTATATTTACTATACAAACACCATTCGTCTCATAAAAATACAGAGGGAGCGAGGGCAAACACATACACATAATAATGTCATTCATATAAACCAAATATGCTTGTAGTTTAGCCCCATGTGCAGTTTTAAGATGCAATGGTTACATTATTGCCATTTTTTGTTAATTATACTTCTTACTTATGATAAGTCGCATTTTACAATAAAGCCTCGTTTTAGCAGTATATATAGGCTATTTTGTTTTTGAAAAAGTGACATGAGAAACTACTGTTGTGCCATTATGTGGGAAATGTTACAAAATAAAGACATGTAATGCGGTGTTTGGAGACATTCCGACATTCCTTTTACACATTCATAACACTGTTTTGAGCTCCTATAGTAATGTTGAAGGAGATTCTTTCAAACCTTTTACAGAATGACCAGTCATCAGCATGCACAACGACATGCCTTATTAACTAAAGTATGCTTTCTTTAGGCTTACATATGCGTTGTTTGAGAGATAGATGTTTGCTGTGGGTTTGCTAGCCACGGTCTACTACGTAAATGTATAAACATATGTTATGGAGTCCATCGTTCCCCCATGTTGTTTGGATGTCTTGAATAATCTAGGTGCATTCTGTATGGTCTGTGAAAACATTCACGCATATGCGTTTAACCCTTGAACAACGAGCAACTATTCCATTTATTTCTGATTAAAAAATGATAGTCTTACTTTACATACATGTATCCACATAAGAACGTCAGTGTTTATATACATAAGTTACATAAAGATGACATCCAGGGGAGGTTTGGGCTGTGGGAAAGGAATGCAGGGCCCTGTTGCATAAAGCAATTTTACAGTCGTTATCGTAGAAATCCACACGATAAGGCCCCCATTTCACATGGCCGATCCTAGCTCCGGATCCTCCAAAACACACCCGATCTGTCATTTCGGGGTGGATCGGCGGATGTGTGTCAATATTTATTACGTAACTGTCTGAAGACGAAGCTTGTCATAGTCACTGAGCCGTACAAGCCGTCTGAGTCGTTGTAGGTGACGGGAAAGGGCCGAGACAGACGAAGCATTCTGAAGAGGTGTGATGATCGGCTGCCAGAAATAGCGGCTTCGTGGTCATTAAACCGTGAAATACCATCAGCTTTGGTCTTTTAACACGCGTTTCTCTTCAAAACAGCAGCATAACGGACCTAGGGCCGTATACACAATCTAGTCTGTGTATATGGTCGTCTCTGCTGGTGAGCATCAACTTGAACATCTACAAGGCCGCCTTCTGAAGCTTCATAATCTTCATCTTCTACAGTCTCTTGTATTATTCTTTCTTCTCTCCTCCTTCTGGTGTTGTTGTTGAGCTACAACACGATTAAGTGCAACGGCTGTCATTGTTGCAATTAGTCGTTTCCTAATTATTGTAAATACGTCTTTGAGTTTAACCCTTCAAAGACACAATGAACAATGATCTTCCCCCTCCCCCGGGCTCACATGTGACCTTTCTGATGGACTGGAGGCCAAGGCAAGCTAATGGGACCATTCAGAACTAGTACACCATAAAACGGGAACGTCTTTGTGGAAATTGTCAGCAAACTCACATGGCCGATCCTAGCTCCCGATCCTCCAAAAGACATCCGATTTGTCATTTCTGGGTGGATCGTGCGTGATCTAGCCTCAAATGTGGAGTGATTTGGTTGGTTCGGCAGGGAATGGGCCACTTTTGGTCGGTTCTGGACTGACATTTCTTTTTTCGGTTTGTGTGCTCCATCGCCAAGCTTTTCGGGGCTGTCTGGGGCTTTTTCTAGCATTTGCAACATCCTAAGGTCCCTTTGCTTAACTGTGGCCTTGTCTGGTACTTTGAGAAGATGTATTGTGACAGATGAAACCGTAGGTGCAGCCGCTACCATTATAATCTGAAGCAATGGAAGCATGAAACGGAAGCATCTTTTTCAACAGCGCGATGCTCCAATACAAATGGTGTCCACCTGGGGAAAACGACACATTTCTGCCGGGTTCTGGTCCGAAAGGTGTTATCACTTCTATTCTCTGGAGAAGTGATTTTGACTTTTTTGGACTGTGGGCTCCCGTTATAGGATTGTTGAGATGTTGATCTGGATCTACGTTTGGGTTTTCTGGTTCGTCTGGAGGACTAACTTGTTCATTGTTAGGTCTCTCTGCTAACGGTGGGTTTGCTGACAATTTCCACAAAGAAGTTCCCGTTTTATGGTGTACTAGTTCTGAATGGTCCCATTAGCTTGCCTTGTCCTCCAGTCCAGAAAGGTCACAATGGGGGGTGGGGGGGGGGAATCATTATTCATTGTGTCTCTGAAGGGTTAAACTCAAAGACGTATTTACAATGATTAGGCAACGAATAGTTGTAACAATGACAGCCGTTGCACTTAATCGTGTTGTAGCTCAACAACAACACCAGGAGGAGAGAAGAGAGAATAATACAATAGACTGTAGAAGATGATGAAGATGATGAAGCTTCAAAAGGCGGCCATGAAGATGTTCAAGTTGATGCTCACCAGCAGAGACGACCATATACTCAGACAAGATTTTGGGTACGGCCCTAGGTCCGTCATGCTGCTGTCTTGAAGAGAAACATGTGTTGAAAGACCAAAGCTGATGGTATTTCACGGTTTAATGGCCACGAAGCCGCTTAAATGTGGCATCGCTGACATGTTTATGAAGATGCTCCCGTATTATGGTGTGACATTTTCAAATGGTTCCATAAGCCAGCTTGCTCATCCAGTCTATTAGAAAGCTCACAGACTGTTATTCCATACGATCTCGTGCGTTTTGGCCACACAATATGCACACGAAGCGCCATAAAAAGGGTGACAATATTGTTGTTGTTTTTTCATTTCTGGCGTCTTTTGGAGCATCTGGAGCTAGCATCGACTATGTGAAATTGGGGGTTAACAGGTTAATTACGTTCGTCTTGTCCTATATCTGCTGTGCAGAGCAACAATAATTTATAGCTACACGGCGACAGTTTAAAAACCTGGTGCTGTTGGTATAACCACACTGACTTGGTGGAGCGTGAATCGCAGACACGATTTATTTGCACCTTAGTCCTCTGTGAGTCATCACGCAGCCATATAAGACCTCGCCAAAACTCGACGACATTCAAAGACAAGCAGCACTCAAGCAAGATGGGGCGTTTAAATCTCCTCACATTATTATCATGCGCGTTCATTTTATTCCCGGAAAACACTCTCATGGAAGAGTACGCTGTAAAAGAGGAATCGTTCATCGAGAGGCCCTACTATCCTTGCTTATAATTCTATTCCGTGGGTTTTCGATAAGAAGACTGACTTTCAGTACAGCAGAGCCGATAGGTATGACAGGGAAGTCTACATCTACAACCTCCCTGACGAAAAGAGGAATTTCATGCGGGACTGGTTTAACACCACACGTTTCCCCAAGCTGCAGCTTACGGATAAGCAGTGGACGTGGTGGCTTGGCCTGGGGGCACAAAGGGTGAGTGGAAGCTATCTTCTAATAATTTCTGATAAACACAATGTTTACTTCTACAATTCAAAGTTGTTTGTCTTTACATCTGAAGGCCATTGCCAAAAATGATGTCACGTGGAGATGTTGCACGATGTGACGTCGCAGAAGATTCCTACTTCAGTGGCCGGCAGTCCGTTGCTTTGAGAGGTCTTCGTATGCATGTGCAGTTGGTAGACTCCTTCATCTCTGTTCATAGTTTCCAATCATTTTCTGATGGTGATGGCATCCTTAATCTGTCTAGCCTCTCTCACGTAGATGGCTCCTCTCAGCACCACTCTACTGTTGTCCCAGTCTGAGGAATGATTAGACTGGACTGCGTCGTCTGTGATTGCCGACTTGTGTAACTTATTTGCGGGGGGTCTGGATGCTCTGGTCCCCATGAAGTGTTCGTGTTCACGTCCACGTCCTTCTTGGTTTAGCCATCCTGACACGGGATTTCCGTGCAGCCTCTTCTATACAGGTCCTTTTGCAATTTATGAAACCTATACGGTAACACAGTCGCATGTGTCTTGAGGCTCATTTCTACCCTTAGGGTGAACACGAATGCTATGCGAAGTCTTATATGGTCTAAAAGCCGCACTGATGTTGAACAGACTGCAAACTCTACCTGACGTCATTTTGGCGATAGTTTAACCTTGGTAACGTTCTTTGATCGTCTTCAAATGTAAAGAGCGAAAACTATGTCTGAATTATAAGTTTAAACTCTTGATTTATCAGAAACTATTCTATCATATATTATCATAAGAAAATTCGATGAAATTGTATGATGCATTAGATAAAGGTAGTCTTTTGTTATGGTATATTTTTATGGACATTGTGTGTGTGCAGACGGTTTACATACTTTCAAAATTGTAACAAACCATTTCATCAGGTGCGTGGCGACGAGAGGACATATGGAGAGGGGTACCGCCCCGGGGAGAGGCGCGAGAAGCGCCAGGCGTCGTCTCCCATCGTCCCGCTGTGCACGCGCAAGGAGTACCGCCAGATGACGAGCGCGGAGCGGAACGACCTCCACAACGGCTACCTGGTGAGGGGAAACAATGATTGTTCACGCACGCACATGTTTTAGGTTTTGATTCTGACATGTTGCTATTGTGTCGTATGTCTCAGATAGCAGTTTAGTTATGTGTAAATGTAAATGTGGTTATTTATAGTCGCAATTCACTGTTATCGTGCTCTAGCGACTTTACATATTTACACCAGATCATTGGCACCCTTGTCACATTATATCCTTCTCAACTCCCTGGGGAGCATACAGCACATCGCTACTGTAGCGCAGACGTGCTAATCACTCACATTAGCATTAACTCGCCTGACCTGTACCTATTTAACGTGTAGGTACCACGGAGCAGTGTGCAACCTGTTAGAGGTAGGTTTGCTCAACACCCACCATCAGACCCGACCGGTAATCGAACCCACAACCTTCTGGTCACGAGTCCAACTCCCTATCCACTTGGCCACGGAAGCACACCCAATGTGCGAAATAACTACAGTGTGTATGAAAAATGGGAATTAACGTCACTGCGAGCAGTAACCATGTCTACTTTGTACTGGCTGGCAACTCCCAGTATCTTGTGTAGTGCATCAGACCAACAAATCTCGACTAACCACCATTTTTCATTTCCTGATTAATAGCCTAACAGTTTGGGTACCAAGTTTTAGTTCTTTTGTTAAACTGCTTGACATTATCGCGATCATAGACATAGAGCATGAAGGCAAACGTTGACGTCAAACGAGACGACATTTCTGTGTCATCAAGTGCGAGCATTCTTCATACTTCTGTAAGGTGCAAGTTCACACGGATGTGATCAGAATGTTGGTTAGAGACTACATACGCTATTGTATATTTTACTGAACGACATTAAAGACATCTTTACTCATGTAGTAAGACGTTGTGTAGTTGAAGCTCAGGAAATGGCGGCTGGGGTGGGGTGCGGGTCTCACATTTTCGCGTGTGGGTCACGTTTTCACGAAAATTGGTATATTGATGCGTGCCATTTTCAACCTGTCTATAAGAATTGTAGCCAGTCACCCCAGACCCACCGTTTACCGCTACGCACACACCCATACACTCGGTGGTCGCTACTGCTGTAGGCGCTGAAGTATAGTCTGGTGGACGGCGTCAGCGAGTACAACATGTTCGTCATGTGGCACCGCTTCGTGGAAGCGCCAGGCGCGCACGGCGGACCCAACTTCCTCACGTGGCATCGACACTTTCTCTGGCTGTAAGTGCACGTAAAACATGTAAATGTAAATGTGTGAGGTATTTTTGTAGTCTGCTTTGGGTATCTTGATTTCACATGCTGTAGATCTACAGCAGGGGCATTTATGACACAAAATTCCAAATTTACTATACATCCTAGGTGCTTGTACATGTAAAGGCGAATAAAAATAGCTGTACCTTCTTATTAAACAGCGCATATCCATTTAAAGATAAACATGCACGAATATCTGATGAAAATTATTTTAAGAAATGGATGTGCACCTTTGTTACATATGTGTTATGTAATATGCTTGCACCAATATTTGCATGATGCAGGTTTGAGCGGGCCATGAGAAACCATGTTCCAAACGCCTGTCTCGCCTATTGGGATTCAACACTGGATCAGGTTAGTACCCGGTACTCGACGTAGTACATTTGTATTACACAATGCGTATGCCTAGCAGAAAGAGTATAACGTATGCCTCGACATATACATGGTAATTCTATCACTAGGGCTATGTTTAAATATGCTGTCGTAACCTCAACCAATTCGCTCACAATGATGAGTGCATTGTTGTTAAATGAGTACATACACACCACGATAGATGATGACTTTTTTGTACTTCAGTACCTGCCTGATCCGTCTGATGCCGAAATATGGACAGATAGCTTCCTTGGTGGTAACGCTGGCACCGTGTCCCCGCCACCGTTTGGAGCAGCCAGCTGGGATATCATCCCGGACTGCATAGGCATTAGTCCATCATTGTACAGAAATACAGCAACAGGTACACATATAAAATCATTGGTAATTTCAGTGGTGCTGATGATTATGCACTGATTGTTAGAAAAGTAAAAACAATTCGATTGATCAAACTCATAAGCCATTATAAAATATATTAAATATTATATTATATATCATATTATATTATATATAAAAAGGTTTGACTGTATAGCTGAAGAGGGTGCTTGAGCACCGAACACGTTCATAAGACAATAACTACAACTTCCGTTTTTGGAATTCATCATTACAGTAGAGAGCAGATAATAATAGTGATCATTTAACAATACCAAGTTAAATGATGTAATTTTCACAAAGTAACATTATCACCCAAAAGCCTATACATTTTAAATGTTCTTCCCTTGCGTAGGATATATATGTGTGTTTAACCCTTTCAGTCAGTAACCTCCATCGAAAACTGTTGTTGTTATTCAGGTACGGCTGGCCAATCAATGCTCTACAATGACGCAGACATCAACTGGGTGATGAGCCAGACCAGCTATGCCAAGATTACCTGCCCCAACTCTTTTGACACCTCGTGCAAGTTCGAGGGGGACCACGGCTCAGTGCACGTCTTTGTGGGAGGTGGGAGGATGTTGATATCTTATCGTATGCCAGTGGGCATTTGATATAGATAACGAGCTGTCTTATTCGATGTATTACGTGACGTGCCATCAGGCAATCTAAATCTTGTATATTATGAGAAGGGTCCCTCAAAGGTGTTTTTTTTTTTTTATGTATGTCGGTACCTTCTTATGAAAACTTTGAATGTAGGTCACAATATTTCACTGTGACATCGTACAGTGACGTCAATTAATTAATGTTTGGATCAGAGTGATTTATATCCATAAAGACGTTGTGTTTGGCACAGTTTTTACACTGTTTAAAAATAAAGAAAAATTGTTCTGCTATCAGGTCACATGGGGTCTGTGACGTGCTCGCCGTCTGACCCTGTGTTCTTCATGCACCACTCTTTCGTCGACTGCACGTGGGAGAGATTCAGAAAGAAGGTACGTGCAACTCATACAAAACACTCTCCGCCACAATGTCGGCCACATGCATGTCATTACCACGAACCTCAACTTGTATGCCCAATTTCAATATACATATAGTACACATTTTAAATTGGTTGACATTCTATCTTTTTAAAAATTACATCCAATTTTTCAAGTGAACATAAATTTGAAGGCAAGTCCCCAAAATGCTCCTTATGTGTGTGCATGTAGATATGTTAACAAATAGGGTACAGTAGGCTGATCTTAGATAGACACACATATACACCCAACTCTATATATAGGCCACCCACAGTCAAACACCTAAACTGACTGTACGTGCCAACCACCATTGCCACTGTTGCAGTCCCCGTACCCCGGACCGTACCCGCCCCACTTCGACTACGACTACACCGCGGCGACGGCGAATCAGCAGTGGGACGACGAGATGAAGCCGTTTCCGGGCATCATCAACATCCAGGGCCTGAGTAACCACTACACCGACTACTATTACCGCTGCGCCAGGCCGCCGCAGAGGTGCAACCCCAACGTCCCCAACCCGTGCGAGTAAGTATCAACTACAATCAAACAATTCGTGTGTTCTTCTGTTCAGATGCAATTTCAAACCAATATGGAAGTCAATAATCTGAGGGCCAAGACATTCAAGTTGATTGGAGAATCAGTTGTGGTGGTATTGTTCGCGTATGTAGTTGTCATTTGTCCACTTGCACCACAATTTAGCTGCCCTGGAACTGTGAGCTACAGTTGTATGTAATTATGTTGTTGAACATCTCTAATCTATGTAAGTTTACTTCTGGTTCCAGTTCCAACAGCCCCAACCTGCTGTGGTGCGACTCTGACTGCAAGTGCAAGGCCAAAGTGCGCCTAGGCGGCGACTGCACCGGGCTGCCCCACCGCGCATGCGCAGGACCGTGCACCGGCTTCATGGTAATTACCCACAACTTTGGCAGGGAGTTTCTTTCAGAGGTGGTGGGTGGCTGGGTGGTGTGGTTGCTGAATGCTGATTGCACGTGGAGAGACATCTTACTACACGTATTTCGGAATACTTGTTACTCAACGCGATTCACAATTAATGATAGATGTGTCATTTCTGTGGACAATCATATGATTAGTTCTCATCAAAGCAAAGATTTTGATTAGCGTCCAATGTTTCGTCAATGCATAAGCTATCATAAAATTGAACCGGTTTATAGGGCATATAGATAATGATTAGATTACGTGTTTTCACCTTTGAAGCTATTTTTACCGCACGATATCATGCTATTCCAGTTGGATGAAAAGTTACAAACTCCACCCTCTAGCTTTGAGGGCAAACTACATGCATGGTACCAAATATTGTCCCAATGCAAAACCACAGCGAAGTCTTATGACAATAGCATTAATATTTTGATAAACCCATATGTTTTTTTACGTTAGCAAATATTATCAACCTTGTCTGTCAGACAGTCTTTTTCAAGCTGACGTCAACCAAGTGGACACATTTGACGTGAGGAAATAGATTAGTGACCGAAGGGGCTATGTGACGTCAGCTTGAAAAAGACTGTCTGACAGACAAGGTTGAAAATATTTGCTAAGGCAAAAAACTGAGTTTATCGAACTATTAATCTTTTCATAATTTTCATAGTGCAAAAGAAACCCAATGAATTCATTCCATTCACAGCGAAGTATATTCCTCTTTCAGAAAACCTTGTATTTTGATCATAAGTGTATTAACTATAAAACATATACCGTGTAATTCCCTTCATACATTACACATAGACCGCCTCAATAAAGTAATAACAAGACCATTTTTCAAGGACCCAAACATCCGTAAAGAGACCTATACGAATCATCATTATCATCATATCATGTAACTAGCAATCTGCTTGCAGCTATCGCATCAGTGCCCGCACCCCTCACCATCGCCATTATTGACGTTGGACTTTTTTTTTATTACAGTACCAGCCGCGTTGCGTGGCTAACGTATGCGGCTGTCACATCATCGGGCCGGCCCCGGCCACGGGCTTAGCGGAGAGGATCCGACAACCCGAACGCGCGGAAGAATTCATAACGCCAAGAACCAGAGACGACGTACGCTAAACTAAAATGAAGTTCTTTGGGAAGATATGAAACACTAAAAATATAAAATAATTTATAAATTTTGTAATGGCAAGAGGACATGAAATGAATCGCATTTTATTTCTTAATGTTCTACATGTAACAGTTTTCGTGCATATATTTGTACTCAACCATATGTCAATAATCTTGCTGGTTACTCATTCAATGTTAAGGGTATAAACCAACTATTTTTCAATGCTATTGCGCACACGATAGTTTTAGAGAAAAGAGGAGATAAGTTTGAAATATGCCGCATGTATATTATAATAATATCTAATATATTCCTTCCGATGGACATGGTAAAAGACTCGACAGTAAAAAATTCTCCCATGTCACTAATGAGCACTGAATTTTGTAATTGATGACGCACAAACTTACATAACTTTCTAACATTTTGGGGAACGATCATAACTAATGATACCGGGGGGTCGTCCAAAAAGGTGTGTGTGTGTGGGGGGGTCATCCAACTTTTCTGATTCCTTTTTGGGGTGGGGGGGTCGCTGAACTTTTTTTTTATCATCCTACGGTATATTTTTTCAAATATTGTTATTAGCAATTGTCCAAAAATGCAATGACTATGTATAGTAGAGGACTTTTGCTTTAACGGAGGGAGCTGGGGTCACTCAATTTTTAAAATGTTGATGGGGGAGGGGGTGGTGGTCGGTTAACTTTTTCTTCAAACTGAAAGAATGGACGCCCCCCCCGCGCAGTATCGTTATTTAGGATTGTTCCCTAGCTTGATGCTAAAATAAAACTATACGTGATAACAAACTTTGTTAACTTGTTTTTGTTTCAAGCATGTATGTCTCGTCTTATTTCAATTGTTCACATTTTTATCGTTTAAACCATAGTCTAAACATCATAGCATTCTTACGATTCTTCTATTTCTAAAGAAACGCCATATATATATACCCTACAGGCTACACATGTTCTCTTCAGTATCTGTCTCCAAACACAATAATTAAAAAGATATATTACTGAAACCATAGTGGAAAAAACTTATCTAAATTCTAATAAAAAGGGAACTGTTGAAAAATAAATGTAAAATATATGGGGCCATATATAAATGTACATATCAAGAAAGCCAATGACCACCATAGCGTTCACATACAATACATATTACCCCGTGACCAACTTCTGTTGAGGACTGGGGTGGGAATCACGAATTTTAGTTTGCATTTTGTTTGTAATTCTGAGTGCGTAGCGCACTGCAGACAAAAACATTTTTTTATATTGTAACAAAATTAGATCTCATGTAAGTCATCCAGTGTACAGGAATTATAGCATTCTTGGATGTGCAAAGTAGTCTATAAAAAGTTGCACTGGACTATGTTTAGTTTCCCTCTGTTACACACCCCTTGTAAGGAATTGTCACCTCCTTACTACAAAAGGTCACTGTAGGATTAGAATAGACTTCAGTCCTCGGAAAAGAGACGCTAGGTCTCAGTTCTACCTTATTAGACACTTGTTCGGGCAGTAGGGCTGGTAACCTATTCTCGATGAGAATGGATTTTTTTTAATTAGATATCCTCCTCTTAAGACCGACCCTGTAGCTAGTTTCCAACAGCACCATGCACCTGGTACCTTGTGGAATTGTCGTCGGGGACGCTGTGGATCATCAGTTCGAAGTTCTTTGTTTAGGAAGCCTTTCATGATATCTGGTGAGACACCAGCCGTATACGCTCCACAGGGCGTGGGTGCACATAGAAGCCAAGTCAAAGATAATAAAACAACAAGGAGTAAGTAAGAGTTGGTAATAAGCTCTAGTTGTTTACGACGCGACCATCCGTGTGGTGGGTGGCCATTGTCGCGAGGACGTATTGTCCCTGCAGGTCCTGCAGGTCCCGAAGCTCAATATCGCATACTACCTAATTTGTTTACAATAGTAGGAAAGGAAATCCCATTTTTATCTTACTAAGTAGCATTTTATCATATACAAATTAAGAACTTTGAGCTTCTTATTTTTTATATTCATATTATATGTGATTTCATGTATTGCTATACCTATTTTTTTCCTTCTTTTTTTGTTAGTTACACTGACCTTGCGTCCTGTTAAAACATAGATACGGACGGATAGTAAACCAATTTAATATTTTGTTCAATGCTATGCCATATATATGATCCAACTAATTGAAAATCTACAATTTTTACCACAATCTAATGTGTCCCGTTAAAGCCATTAATCTAATCTAACTTGGAAAGCAGTAACAATGGCAGGATAATAGCTGTATGATATAGGCCCTACCCACTGCTAGAATTGACATACATTGAATTAGTGATAAAGAAAGCCAGCCACGATCAATACAGTACATGCCCTGTTGATGAATAAATAGGCAGATGACAGAAGCCAGAAAAACAGAAAAACTGCCGTCAAAATGTCACCTTAGGGTCACCCTGTATTATTATGGAATGGGGGGGGGGGATATTCTGCAGATGTCACTACCACACAGTATCAATCAACATGCTTACTTTGAGATCTTTGCAACTATATGTTTTATGGTTGGATATTGACAAGGCATGATGAAATAAGAGTAGGCCTATCTTAGGACTATAGTCAGCTTATTATCTAGTCATAGAAAACAGCGAGATCTTACCGAACCCGGTGGTAAAAATACCCATGTCAGAGGTGCATGACCATCTGCATAAGGTAACATGCCATTAAATCCAATTATTTATTTTCAACGCGTGATAAATCGACCCATTTATTTTCAAAGGGCGATAAATTAAAATGCGAGTCCAACCATCTTCATAAGTTTTAACCGTGGCATAACACTTGGTCTCCATATAAGTAAGTACATATATACGTATCATAAAGTAATAGCAGTTGACTTGAATTATTACCATTTACTTGGCATATGTGTAAGATATACATCTCTAATTGAGCGATGAAGAATCACCGAGGAGTGTCAAATCGAAATTCAACAGTGTAGATCTAAATAGTTTTAAAAACGATAAAACTGAGTTCTCACATACTGACAAAACCACTCCCATCAATACAGTGCCATCAATAAGCAATAAACCAACTACATTGTAGTTTTTCCTCGTTGTCAATTTCAGCAATTTGCATTGCGTAAATGGATAGTCTGAGCACATTGCCGGAAGTGACGCATTTGCGCGCCAAATAAAGTTTGTTGCGCATTATGACGATTCGTCGCCGAAGGCTAGTCATTGCAGAAACAATTGAGGTGAAATCTCGTGTAAACGAAAAAAAAAAAAAACTGCTGCGTACTTTTTGTTTTTCCCCTAAAGCAGTTTCCTTTAAATAACATCTAGTTCAGAATGCGTGCCTGCATGCACAGGTACAGGGTTTGGTGGATTTTATATTTTGTAGATATACATGCGTTCAACATGTTAGGCCTACGTCTGATAACCGTATTTAACATGTCTCAGGATCATTTTAAAGTACATAAGTACACCCTACAACATCAAAGCCAGCGCAAGGCAGGACGCTTGTTCACTCACTCACTCACTCACGCACGCACGCACGTAGGCCTGCATGAAGTCCTACCTTAACTCCGTGCATTCTTTCGTATTGACAAATGCACTTCACTGACTGCTTTCTCTATTGGATGACATGTGCACACATAAACCAAGTTAGCTCGTCATAGTCCACTCAGAATAAAACCTATTGTGATCAGCGCAAATGGCGAAATTTGATTTACTGGTCTGTGTCAGATGGTTTGTATTGCCACCTCCTGTGTCCTCTCTAGGATTGTACAGAGACGTCACATGGAGTGAGCTGTAGTATTCCTGTATTTATAGTGTGTTTTTTAAATAAAAAACATCAACAACTAGATATTCGACCACCCGTACGTATGTTTGTGTCATTATATTTCGCTATCACTTCATGATATTTTTTTTCATTGCACAATTTCAATTACTACATGTAGACCTTAGAAATTACCATGTTCACAGTAAACTATCGCACACCAGATTCCTTAGAATAAAATTGCTCTTATGGGTTTCTGCTAATATTTTTACAGCCTATACATATATCGTATCACACGTATCGCATATAGCTGGCTTTGGGAATATCATTGAAAAACATTTCTTGTAACCACAGCCTCTTTAGCCAACATGCCAACAACCACAACAACATAGCGATAATACATTACCAAAATACATTTGTATTGTTGGGCAGCATCAACAACTATCATTTTATGATTTATAGGATCAAATTGGACTCTGATATGCAATCTGTATGCCTCGCCGAGTATTCAAAACTCAATTTGAATGATCATCTTTGTACTGAGCGTTTCTGTTGACAGCGGTGAAACTTGAACTACACCCTGCTAAGAGCTATCAGAAGCACCTATATCCTGCAGCTAGTCATCTCCCTAGCAAAATTGTCTGTCAGTCTTGAGATGTTGGACAGTTAGAGGCACGGATAATATCCCCGCGCAACGGGAATATCCCTGATTTTCCCCAGAGGGTGGTGTCGCTAGTCAAAATTGTTTGTCAAATCGAGAAGTCATTGTCCTGCCCCCCTCGGGCTGTGAATATATGATATGAGATATGTGGACACGACGCAGCAAGTGTATATTGAAAGGCATCTTGCCACAGCAAGGTATCCTCTATCAAATGTTGTTAGAAAGATGTATATTCGGGGTTCTAGCTATATACTATATGGCTAGAACCTCGAATTGGTGAAGATGATTGAAAGGAGAATAAATGCGCTTCATAAACAGATTGAGCAGATAGAGCTTGGGCTGGTGATTGGTTGATTGATTGATTGATTGATTGATTGATTGATTGATTGCCCCGCGGAAACCGACGCCGCCGCGACGGTCTTGGTTGCAGACTGCAGGTAGACCCCCGACGTGCAGTGAGTGAGACAGTGAGTCAGTGCATGGGTGGGTGCGTGGGTGCGTGGGTGGGTGAGTGAGCGGGGGATGGCTCAGTATGTTAACAGTGAAGAGTGCAAGTAATCAATTTTGCTGTGGATCACACAATAAGTATAACAATTCTACTCTCACTGTTATGGCAAGCAAGCTCCTACCATTGTATTGATATGTACAGTTGTACAGTTGTTCATAAATATAACAATGTTCTACTATTCACTATTGCTCCTCAAAATTATGTCGCCAATCTAAATATAAATAGGACCTAAAATGCTGCATTAATCTGGTAACGTTACACGTCAACATAAAATGATGAGATGCATGCAGCTGTGAATGTTTTATTGCATATTTACAGTTCTTATTAAAAAAAAAAAAAAAAAAAAAAAAAAAAAAAAAAAAAACTACAGTATATACTGTGATGATTAGGATCATATATTAATGGAAACTTTTATACGTTGAATATGATATATTTACAATTAACCATAGTGAAGTACAAAACACCGGGCATCTTATTTTACAGTCATTCTCCATAGAAAAAAAAATAAAAATAGGGAAAAGAAAATGTGCAACTCCTAAACAGGCACCAACGAAAAAAAAGTCCTTTCAAATATAAATGGTTGAGCAACATATAAATATGGTCTGGTTGGACGTTCGCTTTATGCAGAAAGCAAATGAGACGAGAGGGTCTGCGGGGGATAGCAGGCAAGTGACAAATGACGGAGTTATGACACGTGCTGGTGATAATGTAGTCTGCTCGGCGCGCATCCGTCATCGTCGTTATGTCGTCATCCTGTCGCCTCTCACACTGACGCTATGCATAGAGATGCGCCGCAGGAGCCCGGCCACAATATGCAGCTGACCACCGAGGTCACGCAGAGAGCGGCACTCCTAGCGACGCTCGTAAATGATACGTCACGTTGCAAGTGGGAAGTCGGACACACAAGAGCCGCCTTACGCATTAGCGAATGCCACCTACTAGTTAGTATAGGCCTACTATACGTGCACTGGACACACGCACGCGCACAAGCCCGTGCGCAAGCACGCACGGACAAGCACATCAAAGTTGACAAACGTATGCGAACTGATTAAAATGATTAAAAAGCTTCGCATCTGTCGTTCCTGATTTCTTTTAGACGTACTACATGTATATACTTCGAAATCAAGTACCTGTTAGCAGCTGTGCGCTATTATGTTGTTGTGCACCAGAAAGGCAGCGACTATCGATATCTTTGTACGCTTCTAAACATATTTCTTTTTAGTTTGATGGAAGTTCATTTATCCTGGATCTGATAGATATATTAGTTTATTTCTTAAACAGGATAACAGATAAAAGTCAAAATACATTGAGCTTTCGGCAAACTCTCTTGCCTTGATCACAACCGAATGACGTCATAAGTGACGACTTATGACGTCATTCGGTTGTGATCAAGGCAAGAGAGTTTGCCGAAAGCTCAATGTATTTTGACTTTTATCTGTTATCCTGTTTAAGAAATAAACCAATATATCTATATTTCTTTTTAGTTAATTAGGTCGCAAGATTCTATATTAATCTAAAACTTCTATCCGAAAACATCAGTTCTTGTGTATATGACCAAAAGTGTGCCCAACACATCTCTTCCTTCATGAGACAAATACACGCATGTACAACGTTTCATAATGAATCATCCATAGACCTATTTCATACTGCTCGTACAAGAAGAGAGCACGAGATTCAATGAGTTCTAATTCATGTACGACATTAAGCTTAGCTACACAGCCTCTATGATAGATAAATTGCATAACTGATAGATCTACACGTGCCCCGAGTATACGCCCACTCATATAGGTTCAGATTCGTTGTGTTACACTGAGCCGCGAGACTAAAACAATATGCAGGCTGCAATATATTACCAATTTTACTTTATAGCAAACAAAGAAATGTAAAGGCTCAACTGTTATCACATCGTGTCTTATTATCTTGAATTTGCTGTTTCCAATGCCACATGTCTCAGGCCATTCCCAACTCCGACGACCTGTATTTCTGCCTCAGCAATTCCAGTTGCTGTAAAGCTTGGGAACAGCGGGTGACGAACACAGCAGAGTCGGCTTTCTTACAGCTAATAACCACCCGCTCCGTCAATATTTGATGAACACGGACGGCCAAATTGAATGTGAGTGTCAAAAGTAATAGGTAAATCTTCTCTTGCAGGACATCCCCGTTTTGCTTATTGTTTTTCCTACCCACTTAAAAAAACTCCTAGTTGCTCTCTAAAGCAGCGCGGAGCAGTGCGGTCAATGGTATATGCAGATCCAGGAGGGCAGGACACAGCCCCTCTCTCTGTTCCCCCACCAAAATATTTCATTTTGATGGGGGTTTTGGGATTGATCACACGCAAGCTGGCCAAGTCGTTTCCACCAAAATGTAGGTCTTCGTCTGAGGGTTTATTATCAATAACGTCTGACTGATTATAGCCCGAAATAGACGAGGATGATATCAATGTTCGAGTCACCATGGCTTAGATCTACAAAGTATAATTAGTGGTATCTGTACTTCACTATGATTTTGGATAAATGTAAAAGTGGTGTTTTACAGTCGTGATCCAAGTCTTGCTATCACGACTTTACAATTTACACAAGGTCATTGGCCTACTTATTGATCTTCAATTGATCATTTCTCATATGATTGCATCGGCAACAGATTGGATTCAGCGCACAATTCTAATCACTCACACGATCACTCACTCTTTCAACCCAATGACCTGTACCTAATTAACTTGTAGGTGCCATGGAGCCGTGTGTCACAGCTTTAGTGTGCTCAACACGCACCAATAGAACCGACCGTGGATCGAACCCACGATCTTCTGGTCACGAGTCCAACTCCATGTACACTCGGCAACAGAAGCACACAGAGGGTGAGGGGCCTGCTTCTTTTAAATGCTTCATTTGTACTCCTGTGCTCAATCTATGTAACAGACCCCTTCGCGGGTGATAAGTTTGCATCCACATCATTCACCCACGTTTATATGTGAAACCTGCACCCAAGCCCGAAACAGCATGTTTAATAAAAATAGAGCCTTCACCCACGGATATTAATGGACGACAGACACAAAACAAGCAAAAGTGTCCACACTAAAACCTGCATATTTTACAAACATTCACAGTTATGCTTCAACCTATTTTTTTCAACACATAGTGACACATTTTGCCCACATTTACAGATATAGTACAGGAAAGAACTGCACCCATAATCAATGTGAGGGATGAAGAATATTTCTTGGATTTCGTTCAAGGAAACACGTGCGCCTATGATCTTGTGTGAATATAAAATCAATTGGAATACATCCAGATGTACTATGTCTATGATGACTATAAAACCAATCACATTCCTATTTGCAATATCAATATAGTGATTTATATTTGCTGCACATTGAGATATATACTAGTATACAATTACACACTGTAAAGCTGGAGAAGATGCTGGAAAATTGTGACAAGTCAAACACGTAGAAAACGTGGATTTCTTTGTGGGTTCTGGTAATGATTTGAAGTCCACAATGAACCCAAAATGCAACATTTTTTAGAATTAAAATCAGCACCCGCTTCCGCAGTAAAAGTGACAATTCATCTCGCAGCCCAGAAATGTGCGGGTGCAGATAAAGAGGGATCCCCAGGCTGTGAGGCCCTGCACAGGGCTCTGGTATATAAGTAAACGAAATACATATTCTCAAGTTTTAAGACTGTACTTTGAACCTGCTTTTTGTGAAAGCTCACCTGAAGCTTTCGGATAATCTCGTGTCCTTTTTCCCACAATGCACCCTAGTCTTCACCAGATTGTGGTGTGAAGATGTCGGCCCCCTGGATTTTGTTATAGTTTGCTGGAAGTTCGTGCGCCCCCCACATTCGTATTCAGATCTGGTATGAGGTCCCGGCTGTAAATGGCCTCGCATACTTTTCTTTCAAATAGATTGTTGTCCCCATCCGGCATTTTTACATTGTCATGTGTGATGTTGTGCTGTTGTCTATCCGATGGATTGAGGTGAAGTGAAACATGTGATGAAGTGTTACTTGGACGACGGCGTTGGTCAAAACGTGTCTAGTCTTGGATGCTTCACCAATGTATGAACTTGCACAGCTCTTCTCTTTCGTACCACCATATTGTATTTCATACAAAACTCTGCATATTTCTTCTTTCTTGGCAGCGTCTTTTGGCACACACAACAACGTTAACTGTCTAAGCGTGTTCTTCGGTTTGAAATACAAGCAGCACCCATAATCCTTCAGACCAATTCTTGACATATGGAATGCCTGCCATTGCCTTCTTCTTATCGCCAGTGTCTTTCTTTTCATTCCTGGTGTTACTTTCATCTTTCTGAGCTGAGCCTCGAGTAATAGATCAACTCGGATGCCCACATTTTTTCTAGAGCTTTTTTCACATGAATTAATTCTTTCTGCCTACTTGTCAGTTTCATCAGTCACAACCGTTGTTGCTCTGTGTTGCAGTGTTCGGACCACACTCAATTTATGTTCTAATGCATGGTTTGAACTGAAATGCAGGTATTGGTCTGTATGAGTTGGTTTCCTACAAATCTTCAGCTTCAAGCTCCCATTGTTTCGGTTGGCTGTTGAGATATCAAGAAAGGCTAATCCTCCGTCTTCTTCTCCCTCAGTGGTGAACTTTATATCTGAGCCGAGTGAATTCAGATGGTTAGTAAAACTGTAAACTCCTCTTCATGTATCGAGTCCAATTTGGTGTGAATGTCATCCATGTATCGGTACCACCAGTGTGAAGGATGAAGTGAAGTGAATGGCCCTCTTTTCTATTTCTTCATTCATAGCATTGCATTCAATCATGGATACCTGGGAGCCCATTGTTGCCCGGGCCCATGAATTTGCTGGTAGAAATTGCCATCCACCCGAGTAAGCCTGAAATCACTTATGGGGACAAGGTGGTTCAAAAGTGCAACTCATGATCCCTCTCAAGTTTGGGCTGTGTGCACTTCACGGCTTTGTTCAATGGCACACTGGTGAAGAGTGCCGTCACGTCTAAGCTTATAAGATCAGAGTTCTTGACCTCCTTCTATCTTGCATTTGCTTATAATGTCACTGAATTAGAAATTTTTATGTGCTTCTTTGTTTCGCCTATTCGCCGAACTTCCGGCAAACTATATCAATATCCTGGGGGCCGACATCTTAACACCACAATCTTGTGAAGACTAGGGTGCATTGTAGGAAAAAGGACGTGAGGATGTCCGAAAGCTTCAGGTGAGCTTTCACACAAAAAAAAGGAAAGAAAAAAAACGGGTTCAAAGTGTAGTTTTCACCAATTTAACAGGTTTTATGTTAGGTAGATATCATTAATCAATCAACTCCTAAATTCATTTCGACAGGGCCGTATTGTTGTTGGGGGGAGGGGAGAGAGGTGGGGCTTAGAAGGGCTAGAATGGTGAAGAAATCCCAAGTCACTATTTGTTTTGGTGTTTTTTTTGGTCTTTTTTCCATATCCCACACTTTTTCAGGCTTTCCTTTTCTCCCTTATCGCACTTTCTTGAAATCCCTCCGCCCCTTTTTATTGACCCTTTTGGCCTTCATCCCCTTTTCTGTCTTTCCCCCTACCGCATCCCACTTCCTTATAATCTGATAATTAAAACCATTCCCATTCCCATTCCCTTTTCATTTTTCTGTTGACACTGCATTGACTAGTCTCTCTGACAGGGTGAGACTGAATATGGATGATGGCCTCTATACTGGGGTCGTTCTCATTGATCTTCAAAAGGCATTTGATACAGTAAACCATCAAATTTTGACCACTAAATTAAAATCCATTGGTATGGATAACACAGTAGTTTCATGGTTTCAGTCTTACTTGTCAGACAGGCAGCAATTTGTCAGTGTCAATGGCAGGGTCTCAGCATACAGGAGGGTCACGTGTGGTGTTCCACAAGGATCAATATTGGGTCCACTTTTGTTTACACTGTATGTAAATGATATGATTCAGGCAGTCACATGTGATCTTTTTCTGTATGTTGATGACTCTGCTTTAGTTGTCAGTGGGATGGACCCAATGCAGATTGAAATAACATTGGCAGAAAATTTAAAATCACTTAGCTATTGGTTGGAAGAAAATAAACTATCTTTACATATCAAAAAGGCTCCTGCATATTTATGTGATGTTAAACTTGTGAGTCATTCATACAATACTAAGAAGAAAGCAATAAATATTGGAATAGTCTGCCTCTACCAATACGAAAGTCAAACTGTTTGGTGTCTTTTAAATCAAAATGTAAGAAATATTATATGGACCATTTTATAAGAGAGTAATAAGAATATATTTGTTAAAAGGTTAATCATTAGTAATGTAATTATTAAGTTCTATGGCACCAATTCTAGACAGTTGTTTTTCCATGTTTTCATCGATAGAACAAAAGTTATAAATAATTTGTTCTCTATCATTAGTCTCATGATGTTATCATATTAAAAAATAGTTTGTTTTTGTATTTGTGTTTTATCTTTTACATATTTGTAAATATTTCTTTAAATCTGCATTGCACCTATTTCCTAAACCCAATCTCCATGTTCACCCCACATACCCCACCCACCCCCACCCCACCCCACCCTCAAAAAATCTAAATAAACAAGAATGATGGCTATAAATCGTATTTTATAAATATTTTTACTTATAACATCATTAAATTTATATATAATAGGTTTTTATCTTAATACATTGAAAATAAATTGATTATTGTTCAACTAGTTTTCAAAATCTCAAAATCCGCATTTTTGGGGTAGGGGTAACTTGTGTCATTATACTAAAAAATGTATTGCATATATTCAAGCAATGAGTTATTTGTATAGGAATGGAGTATTCAAGGAAAATGTATGTGCAATCTGAAGTCATTTAGGCTATTACTTTTCATCTTATGGTCATCCAAGTGAGAGTGCGTTTCTGAAACTGATAGGATTTTTCGACCGAATGACCACATAATTATGTGATATTTACATTCTTAGATGAATTATAATAATGAAATTTGCATTACACACACACAAATATGTATACAACGTAGAAATATATTAATATTGATGATTAGTATTGATGATCACCTTTTAAATCCATGCAAACAATATCTAGTGACGCTTTGGAAAACGCGTTCACCTAAATTGCTAAAATGCTTGATAAAAATATGAAAACCACGCGATATGCAACATTATATATCATTTTGGAGCTCTATGTAATGTTCTTAACCTAAAAATCAGTATGAGACCCGGGGCCTAAATTTATTCCCATTTACCCCTTGCCTCATGGACTATATGGAAATAAGCCTCTCCATTTTAAATGGTTATCTTTTTAGTGCTCCTTGTTTGTCACATGGTTCATTTTTATTATATTTGTATATCTCTATTCAATTTTACTTCTATTTATATTTTTTACTTATTTGTAATCTTTTATTTACTTTGTAATTAATATCCCTGTGATAAACGAAATAAATCAAATCAAATCAAAATTCCGCATGTCCGGTTTCATGGATTCTGCCAACTCACAACTGAACAACTCAGAAAAGGCAGTTTGCGTTATGAAAAGTCGTGGTAGGGAGTTAGCCTCGGACACACAGGGTGGTTATGATATCTTGGTTGGTGGCAACCACACAAGTTTTTGAATGATTGAGACTAGGCAGGGAGTGTGGTTTGATTGTTACTCGATTGAACCTGTCAGGAATCTGTCAAGGTATCCGGCGCATAGCGTCATCCACTATACAGCCAATTGCAATCGAGAAAGCCTTGTTTTCCTTAGTTTCAAAATGGCGGCGTCGGGCATAAAATTTGACGATGGCACAGGGGGATTTATCTCTAATTGCTTTCCTGTACGAGGAATTGCCAATAAACTTGAAGATAGTAAGTGCCTATATACCAAAGTATATGTATTTGTTCAACCATGATCGACACGTGAGGTTCAAGACAGTTTATTGTAAAAAGTGTCACATTAGACTAGACTAGTCTAGCGATCGTCATGAGCCTCATGTCATGTTTTGTTGTCCTCATGGCCGCAAGTGGACCAGTGATTATTATTAAAGTAGACACTGATTCGATCTACATCTAAAAGTAAATGTTTGATATATAAGCTCAGTATTTGATCTGCAGCAGTTCCCCTCATATTGATAAACATCTAAACACTTACATGCTGTTGACAACAGTTGTAATGAAAACCAAAATCCAAAGTCTTCCAAAATTTTGAATTTTTATACTATTCATCATTGTGTGTAAATTTAGTTTTGGAAACTTTGTGTTTCTTATTTTATTACCCCTCCGTTGAACTGTCATTAGCTGGAGGAAGACTAGGTAACGACTTGTCATTTCTGCGTGGTCACCATAGTGCGTACTATATTGCCAGTAATTTTACTTTACCAAGTTGTGATCTAGTCTCTATAGTCGGGAGCTAGTTGTTATCTAGTCTTTGATAAAAAGTCGCGGGCACTGACGATTTTGGTGGCGACATTTTAGTTCCACGTGCTGCATGTGGAAGTTGATTTTTCGCTGTGGTTTGATGACGACTAAAAAAATCAATACTAGATTAGGACCAAGTTGGGACCATCTCTTTATCAAGTCTGAACCATGTCTGAACCAACTCGGGAACTTGTCGTTACCTAGTTCCCGTTTCAATGTAGTTGGCACCACGTCTTCATGTCGTGATCTGGTCCTAATTAAGTCTTCCTCAGATCGTCATCAAGTCGTAACCAGTTGCTGTGGCAGGACCTCAAATTCATTTGTGGCCATCTTCACCAGGTCTTTACAAAGTTGTAGCCTATCGCGACTGTAGAATGGGCAGCTTATTTATGTGGCCAAAAATTTGCATTTTGTCGTCACATAGTCGTTGATACCCACGACTTTTTCAGGTCCAGAATAGGTAACGACAGTGCAATGGGGGAGGGGGTATACTACAACTTTAGGTAGAAAAAACGTTTAGATTTTATCAACATGATATAGATATTAGACCGGGTAATAGACCCCCCTCTATTAATTATTGGAGGCATGTATATTTTAGGGGTCTTTCTTATTCTTGTACAAAGAAGATTGGTGGAAAGGGGTGTGACATGAAATAATGACAAACTTGTAATGTTTTCCATCTGTAAGCTTTGCAATAGTATAAGGCTGAGCTCGGGATGCTTGCCTTGCATAAAAGAGGTTGCACTGGGTATTGGCATTCCCTATTTAAGGTTAATAATGTATCTTGATTTACTATTCAGCTGGTGGTGCCTGGTTAGTAGCACAGAAGGTAGAACAGCGGCGGCGTTTCAAAGCAGTATTATGTGCTAAACCAAGAGATTATGAAATGATAAAAGAAGAAAGAAAAAGAGCAGAAAAAGAGGGAACTGCTATGGTACCACCTGTCATATATGATGAAGATTTAGACGATGGAAGCAAAATACTGGATGGCTTCTTTCTGGTGACTATTATGTTACAATATTTATCTGTTTGAAGAACATTAACATGCATAACAAATGTTTTACATACATTTTTTTCATTTGATTTTCATAATGATAACATTAATAAACTTTTTAACAATCTAATATATGTTTTAAAGATGAAGCACTGTTGTGTGGAAGATCCTGCAGATTTATGTTCCATGAATATTAGTGGTCAGGGTTTTACAGAAGTCAAAGAAGAAGATTTCAAATTGTTTGATAGTGTTGCATATGTAAATGCGGCTGAAAACTTTTTACCATTTGGTATGTATTCAGTTATTTATTACATCAATTAAAGAAATACACGCAATAGCAATCGATCATAATAAGTGTAATGTACATGTACAACCAGTGAATGAATGAAACAGATTTCTATAGGTACGATATAATATGTCTTAATTAATAAATATTATATCACATTAAATGAATTACATTTTTATTAGTGATGTGGTACACTTTCAAACATCCCAAGGTTTGAATGTATGTTTAGATCATCCTGGGTTTCTTTATTCATGATTCAAAGAATTTGATGGATACCAATAGAACCAATACCATGTCATTTTGTCATGTCACCTTGTTCCATCGCGCCAACAACTTAGTCACCACTCCTGAAGACTAAGTCAAAGAAACTGAACATGTGAAAGCAGTGCTCAAAGACAATGAGTTACAAACCGTGGATATTTAAATTACCTAAGCCCAAGTCCAAGGAGAAGCCAGAGGACACCACCAGTGGGGCGAAGGCTAGTTTTTCGGTTTGCTTGCCATACCTTAGAGGTTTGTCTGAAAAACTCACCCACATTTTTCGAAAACACGGAGTGAGCACGTACCATAAACCGTTCAACACCATCAAAGCTCGGTTACCGTCTCCGAAGGACAAGTCACCGGATGGCTCCAAGTGTGGGGTCATCTACCAAGTTCAATGTCCCCAGTGCATGTACTCCTACGTAGGGGAAACTGGTAGAACCTTGGCCACACGCATCAAGGAACACTTCAACCCTAAACGGACCCCAACTGCCATCGGTGAGCACATGAGAGACACAGGACTCAAAATTAGTGAAAAGGACTTTAAGGTTGTGGCAAGGGAGGATGAAGAGTTCCACAGGAAAGTGAGGGAGGCCATCGAAATCCTAACGCGCCGACCTGAGCTGAACCGTGACACCAGCTACGACTTGCCCCCCGTATACTCGACTCTGCTGTCACATGACTGCCGCCACCATGGTGGTCATGTGACTCTCTGAGATTTTCATTCGGCCAGAAGAAGTTGTTGCGAAAACAACGAAAGTCTCGCCAAAATGACATGGTATTGGTTTCTATTGGTATCCATCAAATTCTTTGAATACCAAGGTTTGTTTACCTTTTAATACCTTCAAATGTTAATTTCCACCTTTGGAATATTATGATGACAATGATAAATCTTTTTATAGATTGCTTCAAGAGTTTTCCTATCTTGCGAGAACTGGAGTTACCATTGAACGGTGTGCGTGGCATTAAGTTGGAACTGGGCGAACTGAAACAGCTTGAAATTCTTGATTTGTCCTACAACAATCTTTCATCAGACGATATTCTTACCCTTGGATTATTGCCATCGCTACGTGTTTTACATCTAACTGGAAACAATTTGAAAATGCTACCATCGGACATGTCTGAGCCATTTGTTTTGGATCCAAATGTGATTGGGTAAGATTTGGTAGTGATAGTACTATATATAGAAGAATGTTCTAGTTTTCAAGAAAGATTTTGTGAATTATCACAAAACTTTGCCCACTGATCGATAATAATTTATAATAATGGAAAAAAATAATATTAACACACCTTTTCCGACTAGATTTTCTTTATAAAAAATATTTGTGTCAATATTTTAATAACAGATAAAGATACAAAAAACAAGTAGATTTTTATTCACGAGATTTAAAGTGTAATATGCCCCAGATGATCAAATAAAACATACCCATACAAAAATAGTTAAACAATGTTTCATTTTTCAGTTCTCCAAAAATTGCTAGGTTCCCATGTTTGGAAATTCTCCTATTAGATGATAACAAATTATCTGATGGCGAAAATTTTGCAGCATTGGCTGGATTACCAAGGTACGCGTAGTTAAATTTTACGTGTTCTATGTTCAATGAAATTGTAATGAAATTACTTCATTTAGAGTTTGAATCTTTGAAAAGCAGTATGATTATGTATTTCAGGTTATAATCAGTCGACAAACAAGTATGACGTAATAGAAGCAATATGATCTGTTTTGTGCACTTTGAAAGTTCCATTAATTGATGCAGGACTAATATAGAAACTAGAACAATTTAGATATCCTGCCGTGAAAAGCTGGTTATGAAACCCTCAAAATCAAATTGTGTAGGCAAGAAATGTCAACAGAATGATTTTCTTTAGACACAGCTTCACAGTGCACATAAAAAGTTGTCTATTTCTCATAATCTCTGCAATGTGATTAAATGTGATGTCTGGCGTTAGAAAATCACACTATCTCTGGCGAAAATCATCCGATTATGTAATATTCATGTGACTGTGTGTTTTAGTAAACAATAGAGGCAAGCATTTATTCAGAGTTGTATCATATATAGCACACAAAACTTATAAGTCTAAATTTCTCAATATTCGAAATTGAGAAGCTATCGTTCTTGAATACCAGTTTTTACATAACAAATATTTTTTTATGATGGAACATTATCTTTTAAAATGTAACTACCATATAGATACAAAAACACTCAAATTTCTTGTTCTTTTAGTCTCTTGCAGCTGACCTTGTCCAAGAATGAAATCAAGGCTATTCCGCAAATTGTGGTGGTGAATGGGCGGTTGCAGGCTGTCAAGACTGATGAGTCTCGTCCTAAGAGTGGTCGACGCAGCAGTCGCAGTGGGCGCCGCTCATCCAGGAGTAACAAAGGGAGGTACGGCACCAGCGTGAGGGAACCCATGTTATACTATATATATTCTTATTACATTCAATGATGCTGATGTAGTTCTGGTGAATCAATGAATTTGTTTTGTAGCAACAACTCTGGATGAATTGTAAAATAGAATTGTGATTAATAGAAGTGAGAAGTGGGCTATAGATTATATTAACGAATGCAATGAGTGATAAATGTAGTTGTTGAGGCTAATTTCAGATTTGAAGCTATCTCCTGTTTACAAGCAACACGTTTATATTTGTTTATCTGGCTAATTAATATATAATACTCTAACACTTCTGATTGTTTGGTTGCAAAATTGGTAGGATGTCGGGAAAAACCTATAATTCATTAGCATCCACCCTGACCACTCATCCGAGCGACAGATCACGGTCTTCCAGGTTTAATACAATTGATTTGAAATGTTCAATTGATTAAAAAATATTTCAATATTTTATGTTTATTTCGTTTTGTCTGCTTATCTAGTATCTTTTCTTCTATCATTTTCCTTTGATCTTCCTTTGTTTTATTCTTACTTCTATTTGCATATCTTATCCAGTGGTCTTATTTTCTCAATATTTTTTTCTTAATTCTATACAATTATTTTTCATGAAGTTTATATTTTTATTGTAATTAAACAAGACATCTAATTTATCATTTCTATTTTAAACTTCACCTGTGAATTGACCTAGAAGACCATGGGCTTTTTTTGCTTCATTATTTAAAGAAATATCTGTCTATAGCCACTGGATTATGCTACTTTTTGGGCATAGTAAAACTACTGCAAACAGTGGTGCAATGTCTAGTAGGAAAAACCGTAGTATGATAATCCATTTTTTATGACTATACTGAAAAACAAAAATGTCACTGAAGGGTTGTGGTTCATTTGAAGGTTAGATACATTTATGATTTTCTTTTTTCTGTCTTTGTAGAGGAGAGGATAACCTAGCAACCAATCTTGTTAACCAGCGAGAGGCGAACCAGGAAGCTGTCCAGCACAATCGGCCCAGCACGGGTGAAATCCAGGTATGCAATGAGAAAGACTCATTATGTCTGAATAGTAAAAGAAAGACATTTAGACAATACTACTGTAAACGCTGTACAGCAAGGATTTTGTTTGGATTTTCTTTCATTGAAATTGCATTGTGATGTACACACCATAACACGGCAGAACAGTCAATTTGATGACAGATGTAGTTTTTTGGTAGACGTGGAATTGTTTTCATTTCATTATGCATGCTTTACCAATGGTATCAATCTTGGTATTTTGCCCTACAGAGTCATGTTTTCATATTTTGCCAATCAGCTTTCTTGCCTTGAGCTACATGCAATCATTTTAGCAAAGCTGCATTCAGAGTGGCCTTGCAGCCTCAGTCTACTTATGTGATTATGTATCTAATCGTTTTCACGTGGGCAGTTAAATGTATAACACACATACTGACTCACTAAACTTTTATCCAGACTCATTAGCCATACTTGTATCATGCACCCATTTCCTGCTTCCAGTCTAACGCCCATGACCTTGCCATGGAAGCCATTGACATGGCTACACGCAGCCTGCAGAACAGCCGGGCTGGTGCACGAGACTCCCAGTCCAACACTACCGACGGGGGTGCTTCCCAGGTGGCTGTCACAGAGTCAATTTCGGCATCCGGCCTGTCCGAGACAGCCCCAGGAGTCAGCGAACCGCCAAAAGTGGAAACTATACCTGGTATGCCATGGAGCATATACACCTTGGGTGCTTAAACTTCTGGTTGGTCTGTTGCCACGTAAATAAAGGTCCAAATTATGATTCTGACAAACAAATAAAGTTAGCATCCTGGACTGCAGCTCCTTTAGATGTTCCTTTAGATGATAAAGGAGGGTCAAGATTCAGTTTTGATATAAAAAAAAGTTTATGACCCAGTCTGGTCAGTTATAGGGAGAAATGTTCATGAAAAGTGCTTGTTTAATCACTAAAGATAATTATGGGACAGACGATACTACATTTATTACATAAGTCGCTGTGTGATATAGAGATACCGACGGGGGCGGATGAGCCCCTGGACCTGGATGAAGACCTGGGTGAGCTTAACTTAGAGGAGGTAGAGGCTAAGGTGGAGGAGGAAATGGCTGCTGAGCGCCCACGTGAGGGTCCTGGTCATCCCCCCTTCCCAAGGCTTCGCCATGTCAGTCTTGCACACAACAAGGTAACATAAGCTCTCCGTATAGCAAAGTATGTCAGCTGAATGTGCAATGAGGAAAATGTCAGCTGAATGTACAGGGAAAATGGCAGCTTTTTGTTTTAAAAAGTAAATGTCAACTGACAGCATTAAGTGGTAAAGTGTAGCCAACTACATTTTCTGTATGTACAAGTACTTCTTGTTATGTTTCACTTATTAATTTCACCATCCCATTGAAACTTTATAAACTTGGAATTATAATCAGGGTGAAGATATTATTATAAACAACATTGAAGCAGACAAGACTCCACAAACCCGGACTCCAATTGTATCGTCTCCTTTTCCAAGCCTCCTTTTCCTTAACCTAACATACAACAAGGTAGAACAACCATGCCCCATAAAGTTTAATGTTTAACATTTATTTTGTTTTTTGTTACACTGTTTTCTGTTAAGTTGAGTGTTTCAGTTTGAGAATGAATTACATGTAGCTCCTCTCACTTGTTGAATGCATTTTGATTAGAAATTCTGCATCATCTAAATTAAATTGTTAAAGCCATCAAAAACTAACAATAGTAGTAAGAAAGTTACAATGACAAAGTTTGCCATGTCATTGATAATATCATTTCTGAGAGGATAAGAGGTTGATAAGTATTATGCTAAATAATGAAATATATAATTCAATTTAATCATCATTGCACTACTACAGTAAACTGGTAATATTTCACTCTTTTTTATTTTGTCAGTCTTAAATACATGTAGTCAGTGGTTATTACATACATGTATACTCAGTAGTCAAAAATCCTTGTTTTTTACCTGTAATTTTCCATGTTGTTTCTCCATCATCAGATAGAGGATGAGGAGTCAGTTTTGCCTGTGGCAGCATGGCCAATCCTCTCAGAGATCGTGTTGCATGATAACCCTCTCACCATCCGCCATTCTGGAGACCCTCCACTGCTCAAACGCTTCCTGCATGACCGCCTTGGGGTGCACATACAGAGGTATGTTTTAGTCTTGGGGTCCATCTACAGGCCACAATGGAGGACCAACAATAACAGCACATCATCTTCTATCTGAACCTCTTGAAGTGCTAGCATGACATTTGGATAATTGATAGTTTAATATCTTGGCGTGTTTCCTCAAAAATGAAGTACTTTAAACATATGATATTTTCTTTGTCCTTGAAGAGTGGTTAATCCCTGCCTTTGTATTACAGGAAGCCACCACCTCCACTAGCCAAGCCTGCCATTGAGGTACCGCAGAAGAAGGAACGTCGAGTGAAAATCGTCGTGCCCCCAGTGCCAAAGTGTGATGTGGAGAAACTGCTGGCCTTGGAGGCTGCTAAACCCCCGCCGCCCTCGCTCCCTCCCACACGTGGCACAGACACTTCCTCCATTGGCAAGGTATCATTCAGGGTATATTTTTAGGGTATATCTATTGCTCATTTGTGAAATGACCGTGAAATCTACAATGAAGGTCTGTTATTGACGGTTAATTCTTATTCTTTGCCATTTGTTGAGTGTGTTCAATAACAGTAATTTGAACAATGCCTATGAATGATAGACTAGCAATTACAAATGCTGGTTCTATCAGATTTTCGGCACACATATGAGCGCTAGCAAATATCCCCAACTTTGTAGAGACAGACAAATATTAAAGAAATTTAGCAAAAGCACAAAATATTGAAAGATGTGAGCATTAACACAATGATAGGATGAAACGACACAAAAGATACACAAGGATTGTACAGAGTGATGCTCCTTATCGATTGGTATCTGTTACAGCCTCCAAGCGACCCATTACCAGTGTCAATGGACCCAGGTCGCCCTCTACCTCCCATCATCACAAGCTCGCTGGCCGAGACACCTCGAGGTGCCTATGAAGATGAGGTCTGGTCGGACGAGGACGAAGAATATGAAGAGGCTCAGCAAGGCACAGATGGTGCATTCTTTATGACACAGGTACATGTATATGACATTGATGACAAAAGCATTTTTAAATAGGTACACTGTGTGTTTAGTGAGATGCATTTGTAAGCTAGCAGGTATCCAGAGTACTGTCATTGTCCTTTTAATGCTGCCATTGACATATCCTACATTCCAAGCTGAAAGTCCATGTATGTTTTTGGGAATGGGTCTTTGAGCATGCAGAATATGCTCCATTTACTTAGAATGGTCCCTGCCTAATGGGAGCCCTTCGGTGATTGTTAATGGTAAAGTACAAGTTAAATGTATGCTATAGGTTGATGACAAAAATCAGGAAAAGGTACCCGCCCCACCAAAAGAAGCACCAACAGACGATATCCGCCAAGACAGAAGAAAAAAAGTTAAAAAAGTGCCAAAGGAGTTCCAAAAGTATGAGCTATTGTTTGAAATTGATGAAAGCATTGACGAGAATGGAGATGTGCCTTTACCTAATGGTAGGTAAAGCAGACAAGTCTGATTCATAGTGACATATTCAATGAAGACAGAAATGTGACACAATGTTGTTTATAATCTCCGAGGCTGGAAGTATTTTTCCATGATTCTGTATTCTAGGCTGGTCGTGTCCAAGCCTTTTACTCCCTTTGATATTGTTGATTTAGATCATATTTTCTGCTTAGATTTGACGTGTTTACATTTTTTTCATTTGAAGTATATCAATGAAGCTAGATAAACCTATATCACACTTAAGTGTGAATAATAAATCGTTTTAGCTGTTACAAATGCGATCCCGACTGCTTTCAGATATCGGTGGCAACATTCGAGCACTTCAGTATTCCCTGAGCCACCCACTTGTGTTCAGAGATAATGAGGTCCATTTAGAAAGAGTGCAGAAGCCGTTTGTTCCTCACGTCAAGGTTTGTTGCATGCACCGGTACTTGTGATGTAATATTTGTAAAAACAACTCAAATTCTGTACAGTGGCTTTCATTAAGTTGATATAAAATACTACGGGTGGATTTAAATGGATCATGAATGGGCGACTGTGTAAACAGTTTGTTTAATCACTACACATGACTGATTTTTCAAAATTTTTATTGGACGCTGCAAAATATTTTATATCAGGTTCAATTGCATTTTTAAAAGACATGTTTTGTTTGTAGAACCTGCCTGTGGAGAGTGAGTACAGAAAGACACGTGAGGAGGTAGTAGAGGATGCACTCACAAACCTCGTTCAGCGCAACACCGTCACTGAGAAACCTCTTGCACAGGTACACTATGCTATGGGATGACGAAGGCTTGCAAATGTCAAGCCATTTCCAGTAACAAATTTTCATGGGGCAGGATTTTCTTGCATAGTTAGGTATTAATATGATGAATGAATTTATATCTCCAGAGAGCACTAGTAATTTAAAAATTCTCCCTTTGGTATATACAGTACTGATATCGGAAGAAGGATACAGAATCGTAAGCGAAATTAGAGGAATCGGCGTAAGAAAACGTAATAATTCGTAACAATTAGTAACAAAGCTACGGCTATTACGATTTTCTTTGAACTGCTCAGTCACCGAAACTACAATACTTGCAATTTATTGAAATAAACAGAAAAAACGTAATAATCAGAAAAAAAATTTTACACTTACGCACAATGGCGCCTACCTTTCGCTCATAAATAGTCGGATTTGTTCGACCATTCTCGTTTATTTCCGCCACAGCGATAGTGCCGGAAGTGCAAACGCCACACAAACACCCAATTGAAATGAAAATCTGTTAAAATGTCGGCGTGAATTTGAACTTTTAGAAATATTCTTTTTACGACGGGAACCTCCATAATATAAGGGGATCAATCGGAATAAACGTAACTTCGGGTGAGTTATGACGAAAAGCTGTAATTTGCAGGAGCTACAGAACCTTTTTTACTTTCATAATAGTCGCAACAATGAGAAGAAATAGGAAAAAAACGTAAGAAATCGTAGCGTAATTCTCGAAATCTTTCTTCTGTATCCTTCTTCCCTTATCAGTACTGTATGTGTAAGATGTTGTTTTAGTGGTCTATCATATCAGTACGTTTGAATTTCTCCATGTGATTATCACTCCTTGAAGTTTAAAAAGCAGTTTATGCAGAAGTGATCATTTAACCTTCATCAGATTTATTTTGAATAGGTTTTATAATTACTTTCACATAATCTTTAAAAAAATGTCAGTTGTTGCCTGATTAAATCACACCAGTTTTTGTTTTGTAATCTAGGTATTGAATGTGAAACGAACATCTAGTAAACCTGACCGTGAATTTAATGAGGCCAAGAAGCTCCTAGAACAGGTGAGTCTACTTTCCGGTACTCTCTGTTTACAAAATTAATGTTTTTAAGATTTATTCTGCATGCAACTATTTCAGAAACATTTGGTACACATTCTATTAGACTATGTGTGCTTTTGACAATGTTTTATGGTCATGGGTATTTTCAATACACAAGTGGTATTAGGAAGATTTAGTTTGATATTAATCTGTATTTTAATTGCAATATGTTCTAGAGTTACACTTAATGTTTAGGAATTAAATTAGCGCTCTTCATTTCTAGAATGAAGCATATTTGTAGGCCTTTAGGATATTTCCAACATTTACAATGTTTCCATTCAGTGCTAATCAATCTTATGAGTAATTAAAAACTCTTTTAGCACAATATATATACTATTCATAGAATTTAAATAGTTTCTTGAAATTGAATAATTATAAACTAAACTGTACCTATTTGCAAAATGGATATGGTAGTTATGTGCAATCTATATCATGATAAGCAGAAAATATGTTCTTTTAACTGATCAGAATTCTAAATGTACATAATACATTGTATTGCATATTGAGTCAAATTATGGGATTGGTACCAGGTTATTTTATTGCTAAAAAAAAGAACATGTCATCTTATTCATCATGGCTCGCCTAATCACCATGCATTTTGCTCATGTGCACATTTACTCCTGTATAAATGTTATTAAAGCACCTGCTTGTTTTAGCTAAGAGTTAAGAACCAAGATGTTATGGATACGGCTTGGTTGGGTGTGGAATCCAATTTCCACCGGGTGTATGGTAAAAGTGAGCAAAGACAACCGCTTTCATCTTTCTAAACTCTCATTTAGTCTGTCAACTATTTATGTTGTATTCTTGTGTCCAAGAAAAATTAATTATTTGTATCAGTTCGGTTGTTTTGTGGTTATTCCATGTAATCGAAATTCTGGATTTATTTTATCAACTGCAAAATTCAGCAAACGAATTGCGAGTTTGTGAAGTTGATATCCTGAGAATATGCCCAATAAGAGTAATCTTAAAATATGAGCACACAAGAATAACAATAATAGTTTCCATAATTTAATTTCATTGTCAATAACATTCTTTTATATCTATTTTAAGTGCAGTAGTTGATAAATGTTTAGATTTCAACGGTTGCTTACTAGAATGATGAAATATCATATGGAAGAATAAAATCGATGTTGTAGCAAGCTTCAGGGTTCATTTTTCTTTTGATTTTCATTTCAGATAATGATTGATGTATGGTTATGTGATTACTTATTATGATTATTTTGTATTTCAGTTTATACATAACAATGTAATACAAACCTAACAATCATAATCAGCCTGATACATACAGCTTTTTCTTGTTTACTTATATATGTGAATACACGTATTTTTATTTTTGTTCTATGTTTCTTTTTTAAATATTAATTCCATTTAATTCCATTCTTATATACAATTTTTTTTAGTATGATATTCAATGAGATTCATAGTTAATGCTGCTACTTATTCAATGCCTGTCTTTATAAATTCTTTGAGCTTTCATTTGTGTTTCAACCACAGTTGCAAATTCATTATTATGAAGAAGGAGAAGTAACTGCCTGGAAAAAAGCAAAATTAAGGCGAAGGAAAACAAATGAGAAAAATGCTAAAGTAGAAATTTATTGAAATTGTCTTTGTTGTTCTTTGATTTCTCATTCTATTTTTATTAGTTATTGCATTGCATATTTGGAAATATATTTTATGTAGTTTTAAAGAAATATATTAGTAAAAATTATGGCTGCTTTAAATTATTGGGGGAAAATGGCAAAGCAAGAGAAATATTTACATCTAGATATTTACAACTTCCAAATGTGCATTTTCTTGCATTATTGTTCTATATGTTTACCAAGACAAGGAAAATATGATTGGAAATTTATGATATTTTAAGATGTAAATCAAATAGAGGTAAATCTTACAACTGGCAAAAAATGTGTTTCATACACATTCTTATACTTGTAATATTTACAACATTGTTTCTGTATGTTTGTAATCATAACTTTATGCTAAGGTGTGCAGGCTTGATACAGTATTCTGTCGCCAACATTACGTCTTTTTTTTTATAATATTGTCATGCCTTAGTTCAAAACGCAATGAAATATTCGCCAACGTTCTAATGACTTAGTAAAGTACCATCAAGTGATTTATTTATGTGGAAAATGATCGTGAATACTGAAGTGGTGCATAATATTGCATTCTAGATATCGTTTTTTGCTGCGATGATGATAGGGTTGATTCTTTTCGTCACTGTTAAGATAGTTTTCCTTGACTCTTTCTCTACTATGATTCATATATTTCAATATCTTCTGGTGATTGTAGGTGCAAAAAAGGTACAGCAACGTAAGAAAAGACAACGAAGTCGGCAGTCCACAGCGCCAACCGTCACTTCGTCCATCGTTAGCTCAGCAAGCTAAGTTGAAGAAGCCGGAATCTAAACCATCGTTCCGGCGGTCACCAGGACTGCCAAGAACTAGTGAAGAACACACATCAATATATGCAACTCTGCTGGGCACTCATTAAAATCAAAGACGTGTTTCATTACATTTGTCCTTTTAATGGATGGATGACACTTAGCACGAAAACTTGTGGGAGATTTTATTGGCATATTGTGTGAGCATGACGACTGGATTTGTACTTCATATGGAGGGATGTTTTGTTTATACTAAGCACAATCAGGGATTAACGCCGAGATAATGCCTGTAACTCGTGGTGCCCAGAAGGGACTGTTGTTCTTACAAATGTATTACAAGTTGATCTATATTTTATGTATGTTTTACTTTTTTGAATTTTTTTATATTTTTTATATTTTTTTTTTACATTATATTTATTTTTCATTTCTATTTTTATAAAAGAGAGCAAATCATAATTTTTACTGTATGTTATCGTGGCATTGTTGATGATGACTTGAAAAAATGGTCCCATAGCAGAGGTCAAATTGGGTAAAAGGTCATTGGAATATATGGGAACTTAAGGGGTTTTTTTTTATTATCAATTTTACTCTTTATTATCTTTGGTGTTGATTTTTTTTTAAAAATCTAATATTGAATGTAAACTGTTATGTTTTTTTTTTGTGTGAATGAAATAATACATCTAGTTGCCGTTATGTTTGCACACTGGTAATCAATATACATGTACGAAGCCCTTTTACTTTTGAACGTTTACAAATCTATTATATAGATGTTTTTAAGTACTATTTGTATCGTATTGTAAATTTAATGTATAACTTCATAATGAATATTCATGTATGTCATTGTGTGCAATATTTTTAAAGTGTGATTTTTATGAATGTGATTAACAAAAAGGTGAAGATGATAGTTACCTCTTTCCCATTTCCATCAGATATTTAGTTAAGAATCTCTTTTGGTTTTATTATAATCATCATATTAAAAATGAAATACTTGAACAGTAATTTATGGTTTTGCCAATGTTACATATTTTGTATGTAGTCACCATGTTGCCTAATTATAATGATATAAAGGTATATTCATTGATAAGGAATATTTCATATACAACAAATTGCATGTAGATAAGTGCCAAAAAAAATGTGATTTTATCTATTGAACGGATAATACAAGAAAGGGCAGTATTATTTTGCCAAGTATTAATCATAGCAGTTTCATGTTAAACAATCTGGGTAAACAATTCAGCATTTAATATGTCAATTTCATAATTATCTCTCATGTGCCAATGCAAGTTGCCATATGAGCAGAATTGTTTTACAATGATTGTTAACAATCGGTTTTCATAATACTATACATTTTAATTGTATACATTTTAATGTGTCTGTGATAAAATAGGTATATTATTTTGAGGGGAAAAAAACGTATATTTGTAAGGTAATAGACAATAAAATTATGTCAAATTCAGATATTTTCAAGTGGTTATTAAAAATATGAATAACAATAAGAAGGGACAATGAAGAAAAATCTTTTGATAAAAATGCTAATTTTGGTTTTCCTGCGCCTTTCACAATTCATATGTAGTTTATATTTGAATCTTACAAACACTTCTATTTCACACATGGGTCTGTGTAATGACATTAGCATGCTATTTATTTTAGGCATTGAGTTACATATGTGTTTGCTTCTGTGGCTGAGTGGATTGGGTGTTGAGCAAACTCATTCCTAAATATAAACTTATAGCATCCTAGGTTCTTTTATTCATGATTATACATGGAATATCTTAAGATACCTATAGGAACCTGTACCTGTCATGTTGGCAAAACTTTTGTTCTTGTCTCCGCAACCTCATCTGGCCTAATGAAGTCCGTAGATTTTCACATGAATGCAATTTGAACCTTTACCAAACTAAAGCGAAGTCTATGAAATTGTCAATTTTATACGTGACAGCTCTTGCCCCACAATACAGGTATTTCAGTTCCCACATGTCCATGCGCTACCCCATGTTGTAGTTCATGTTAGAGTAGCATTTTGAGTCCTACTCCCAGACGCCCTTTTGCGCAACACACACAGCCTAGCTGCAGTCCGCAGCGGCGGCAGCTGTGTCTGACACTGTCACTATGGCCGCCGCCGCTACGGCGCCCCCGTTATCAGTTCTGACGTCAGACACACGGCCATTGGTCAAGTCCACCACCTGAAGAACGCAATGATGATAAGTGTGCTAGGTGAACCCGCATTTTCTAGATGATGAAGTACGTGTACCTTTAAAGTGGGGCTGGGTAGAGGGGTGTTAATGAAATGAGATGTAGAGAAAAAGATGAAACAAGGGAGGGCGAACAAAAGGCAAAGAAGGGAAATAGGATCCTGCAGTCAAAGTTTATGTGAGGTGCGTAACTAGCTCAAAACCAGCAGGATGTGGGTGTATAATCAATAGCCTTTATTTAAGACAATGCTTATACTAAGAGGTCTATATCATTGTGTAAATTTAATGTTTTATAATTTCATAGAGAGCCACACCTTTCAGAAATCATATGAGATTTGGTCGCAGTGTAACCTATGTATTATCACAGTGTACAGAGCCGACAGCCGCGTTTCTACTATGTCTTGTTACCTTCATGTGTGCCACCGCGTCGTCCCCGCGATGTATCGGTGCGCAGCCCACGTATAATTGCTGGCTGCCGCTCTCAGCTGCCTCGGCATTGAATGCGAGCCCGTCCACAACAGCGTCCGTGGGTTCTGCAACATAGGCAGTGGGGTGAAGAGAAGTGCATTGGTGATTAACGACGACAGCACCATTAGCAGCATATTAGCAGTGATAGCAGCAGCAGCAGCAGCAGCAGCAGCAGCAGCAGCAGCAGCAGCAGCAGCAGCAGCAATATAAAATCAGAAAAAAAACACTGGCAGATACAGGTATTCAATTAGAAGAAGAACCGCACAAGTGAAGGTGCGCGGTAACGATAATCCAGAGTGCCATCTTAAGTGATAAAACGTAAGAGTGAGGTTTGATTTAGTGTGGCTGCATTTTTCAGTGTGACAAAGGCCTAGCGTACTGACCACAAATCGGCTGATAAGTGAGCGCTTCAAATGGCGCCCCCCGTCGCGGGGAGCAGTAGATCCTGGTGAACACGGCGTGGCACACGCGCCCGCCGCCCGTCACGGCCACGCCACCGGCGCCGCGCCGCGTCCACGCCGCGGCGTCCACGTGCACCACGCGCTGGTCCGCCACGTGCACCGCGCCGTCACCAGCCGACACCCTGCGGTAGCCGCAGCAGGCACGGTAAAAGCAGGTCATGTTTTGTCATAATAAACAGTAGAACCTCCAATTAGGCCACCTCTATAATAAGACTTTTCATGGCCCCAAACCGTCATAAAGTTACCAGAATGAACTTCTGTATACAGACCACCTCTCTATTGAGACCACATCGCATATGTCCCAAAGGTGGTCCTAATAGAGACGTTCTACTGTACATGCAGTAGTGCTTGCTCGCTGTGAATTCGACATTGCACCTTAATTTCACTAATATGGATTTCACGGAATCTACTTTTTTAATTTCTATTTTGAAGGTATCTGTACAGAGACATACACCCCACAAGAGCATCCCCATCAACCCCCCAACACGCCCGAAAACGTAAGTAACGTAAGTAACGAAAAGTAATAGCACCTGTATAGCCTGTTGATGGTCCTGTAGCGGTCCTCAGACACCAGGTACTCACTGACCACCAGGTGAAAGTAGAGGTCGGGGCCGCCGTGGTGGTCCACTCCCGTGTAGCGGCCCGCCGTCACGTCCTTGCCCACCCTCTGTGACAGCGAGTACACCTCGGCAACGGACCGGGAGCACTCCAGCACCGGGAATGGCACGTGGTCGCCGTACTCACGCACGTAGTTCTCGTCTAGTGGAGGAGGGCATGGTGGCAGGCAAGTTACCGTAATATTGTTGAAGATACAAGATGCATGGTAAAATGTGAACTTCTTAAAGTCATCTGTTGGAGTTACTAACTGTCATCAGCAAGAGGGGTGTTGTTTTAAGGATGCAAAAAATGTTAGCTCGTTTGACAGCTGCTTTGAAAGCTTATGATTACGAATTCTAACATATCCACGCTAATATCAGAAGCTGCCAATACTCTGTCAGAATCACACCAGAACGGAGCTTTCTGGACATAAACATTGGTAAAAGTGTCACTCTATAGACTTTAAAACCGTGTATCAATAGCACCGTGGGCTGGTCACGCAGACACGTCATTATCAGCGTGATCCTCACCATAGATGTTGGCCAAAAGTATGATACAGACATAGAATGTATATATATATATATATATATATAAGCTCTGTTGTGTCTAGTAGCAAGCGTGCGACGATGCTGCCGCCTACCTCTGATGGGGTACATGTCGTCGCAGCCCTCCAGCACCCTGACCGACACTCGCGTGGTGAGGTTGGCGGCGTGGCGGCCGTACAGGCCGGCCAGCAAGAAGAACACGCGGCCCCCGCCCGCCAGCGCGAACCCGCTCCAACCGCACTGCAGTGGACACACACCATGACACAGTGAAACACTACGCGCAGTTGTCGGCGGTGGCGGCAGCAGCGACACCAGCGGCGTTTTTCGTCTTTTTTATGGTGCAAAATCTCCATTATTCCCACCCCACACCTAATTTCACTTATAGGGTGGTAGCTCCTGATGCCCCGCAAGACTTCAGATTTGTCATTTCGTGGCGGATTGTGAATGATCTGGCCTCAAATTTGGAGTTATCTGGCTCGTTCGGTAGTTCCTGGTTGGAATGGTGTACTTCTAGCTAGTTTTGCTCTAAACAATGCTATCCCCTCTCCTGAAAGGCGGTTTGTGTTTTTTCAACCTATGGCAAAGGATCATAGATCTCCTCATCTGGACCATCTGCATGCTTTTCTCGGTCGGCTGGAGGGTTACATCGGGTGTCTGGAGCTCATTTGGTATGCATTGTGGTGGTGAACTGGCTTTAGACATTGAGATATCTGGTTGATTCGCCAGTTCTTGTTGAGAACGTCCCACGTCTGAATCGTGTGAATGGCTATGTGGAGTTCGTTTGGAGCATCCTAACGTCTTTTAGATTGTCAAAGCTGGCCTCTTCTGAAGACTATAGGGGCTGTGTGATCCACCTATTCAAACGATAAGTACCGCTACCACTGTTACGATCAGTGGGCATGCACGTGACGAATAAGCTCTGCTAATCTAGACCACCCGCTTGCTCTTCTGAATCGTATGGAATGGTATCTGGAACCTATGGAGCATGACTGTGTAGCTCTGGCAACTTCCAACACCATCAGCAAAATAATGTGCGTTGAGTTGATTCGTCTTAAGGCCGTTTCGTAACAAATATTGAACCATGTCAGCCGATCTAACCCGAAATGACAAACTGGTGGTTTCTTGATCATATGAGCATCTGGAGCTACTATGATCCTCTATACAGAATTGGTGGGTAACTCTTGAACAGAACCTCCCATTATCCGGTCGCCCATATTAGGGACCGTGCAATATTTACCAGGCAGGGGGACCGGTGCATATAGAAAACCTGTCTGAAAAAAGGTCTTGTCCCATGCTGATGTGATGGAAAAAAACTGATGTCCCATGACCTCTATACATAAAAAAGTCTGTGTCCACTCCCATGAATATTCACGCGATTACTTTGTACCGATTCGCTCACGTCGAGGTGGGATTTCAGAAGCTGAAAAAAACATGCCCCATGCCCAACGAGAATGAAAAATCATCAAGTCCCCCTACTTTGCACCTTTAAAAAAATACCTGTCCCCCTACCAAATGCACCGGTCCCCCTAGGCAGGGGCCTGATAAATATTGCACCGTCCCTTAGTTACAAAAAAATATCAAAATTATACGGCTATAATTCCCCGAATGAATATCTTAACTTTCCACAATCCATACTAATCCAACCTCTAAACACACACGCACACGCACGCACGCACGCACACACACCTCGTCACCGCCACAGGCGGCCAGATGCGGGTTGGCGCCGTCTACCAGCCGGACCCGCTCCAGCAGGACGTCTGGCCGCCGCCGGCTCGTCCTCTGGCCGCCTGGTGCTGGGGTGCAGACGGCGGCGCCCGTGGCCAGCCGTGAAAAGTCGCCTCCCTCGTCCACCAGCTCCATGAGCAGAGTGCCCGAGGCAGGATCAAGCGAGAGCGCGCCGAAGTTCAGGCCTGCAGCGGCAGGGTGTTTTAACTGGCTGGTATGACACTATTTCTGAAGGAGTTCCGGGTACATATTAAATACGCTGTGTAACATACGAACCATGCACACACTCGTGACAAATCGTGTTTGGGACCGTGGTCTATATTGTGGAAAATGAGCAGAATGTAGGGAGGCAGACTATGGGATTCAGGCCCATCACTAAAGGTTTGGATTTGCGATTGGACTAAATGAAATTCAGGAAAGAGTGTCGTGTAGTGGGGCTATCAACTAAAATTATCTCACAATAAATGATATCATAAATATCAGAGCCGCCAAAACATGACCAACTGCTAGCTGTGGTTATGGCGGATCCACCTGTTCTTAGAATAGAGAAAGGGAGCCGGGTGCAATCGGAGTTGTCATTGAAAATTTGATGTACTCCCTATGCTCAAATGCACTTAGGGAATCCGAAATCTCAACTCATTTACTACTACTCATTTACATGCATGTAATGATATAATTTGTGGTGTGAAAGAAGGGGTTGCCACTTTCAACCCCTACGGATCTGTCGGATGGGTAGGCCTTCATGTATATGGCGACGAATCTTGTTTTCTGCCTGACTACAAGCAGCCTCCCCACCTCTACTCTTAAGGGTTGCTACCTCTGAGCGGGAAGCCCACATCCCGAGAGACGCTGACGCTGACGCCGTCAGCGGTCATTTGACCGCCCCACAGACCGCCGGCTGGCGACGCCCACAGCAGGTAGGACGATGTGGAGGCGGCGGCCGGGGACGCGAGCAGCAGGGACAGCAGCAACAGCATACTCCTAAGGGTGTGGTTCGCCAATATGCCTGGTACATGAAGGTAGACAATATTGAGAAATCGCCATTCATAAGTAGGACTAGATCTATTATTGTTTTGATTAAAAAATGTGTAAATAAAACGAAACATGTTATTGCGTATTTTTGAAAGGGCTATGTACCGTGTTGTGACTAACTTCATTCTTAGTAAAAATAATTCATGCTAGGAGTCAACTGGACTGACCTAGTAGGCAGTAGTTCACGCCAAGTTTTATATGTCAGAGTTTGGAGTTCAGTGGCTCTGGTTATTGCTGTCTTAGCCTGAACCAACAGCAGAATAAATGTAAATGTCTGGTTTATAGTCTTGATCCAAGTTTTGATCTCACGACTTTACAATTTACACCAGGTCATCGGCACATTCTCATATATATCTTTCTCAACTCCCCGGGGAGCATACCATACTGGCTGCATACGGCATCGCTGCTGTTTGCGCACGCTTATCACCGACCTGTACCTATTTAACGTGTAGGTACCACGGAGCAGTGTGCAACCTGTTAGAGGTAAGTTTGCTCAACACTTACCATCAGACCCGACCAGGAATCGAACCCACGACCTTCTGGTCACAATTCCAACTCCCTATCCATTCGGCCACAGAAGCACAGAAGATTCTCAACTAGAGACGTGCTCCAAAATCCGGCGTCAGCCTGTGTAAGTTAGTGTCAGTTATATAGATTCCAAGTGTAACCCTCCTCCCACTTGTGTCACCTTGTTGCCAGAACTTCCCCATGCCGGCAACACTCACGCTAAAAGACGGCTACTGTTTTGTCGGACAACAGTTGATGCTGATTATTGCCACATGGAAATTTTAATCATTTTAAAACATTTGATGTCGTCGCCAAATGCACCACTTATTCTAATTGGTTCAACTACACACGTTAGGCACTCTTTTGGAGACACTAGGTGCCTAATTAGAATCTGTTAGCACGTATACTGGCACCAACTGTCACCACCATAGTGGACTCCTATGTACACCCTTGACATTTACGCTTGGCTCTTGCTAGAGGTCTCATGAATCATTCTAACTATTAAAACTAAACCTAAGGTACATATTTGATGTGTATGGATTCTCACCTTAAGTATAGTAAATAAGCCAGATACTCCGTTGTGTAGCCAAAACAATCCAGAATCATAGGCATCAATACACAGGCTGTTGTTCACTGATGGTGTGACCACCGTTGGTCTATCCCACAAAATGACCATGTTAATTGTTATGGTATTTAATGGCCCTTAACCACCGACCAATTCATTATACCCTGATTGTGATGAGTAACTGTTGAAACAGGGAGATCGCTCAGTGTGGATACTTCTGTGTTGTAGTCACCTTTCTTAAATGAAGACACATTTCGTCCGTACGTCACCTACTAGTATTCGTCGTACAAATTTTGAATCAATATAAAGTGGACATCATTCTAGTGTCAATGGTTTTGAACTCTTGTGTCATCGAGTTTCCCAAAAGAGAGGTTTCACTGAACTTAACATCGCGTCCCCGCATATTAGTAATTTGCCAGATAATTTCCATCAATTGAGCAATTGATGCTGGTCGTGTGAAGCCCAGTGAGAGTGCATTATGGACAAATAGGAATAAAACATCAATACAACTTTTTATAAGTAAATAGACTGGAACAGAATGCTGTGCATACATCCGTTAGAGTGGTTTGATGTCCATAATGGAGATGTATGTGTGCGTGCGAGCGTGAGTGAGTGCGTGCGTGCGTGTGTGTGTTTTTTAAATTATTACTGGCACTTGCACACAGACATTGGCTTGACTGTATTTTTCCTTATGGGGTAATGAATGGGTTTTGCCATTTACCTATGACCAGCTAACATACAATTACCATTTTATCGCTTCCACTGTGTCGAATAACTACCCTGGCCTCCATGCATCATCGCCCACAAAGGTCAAAGCAAAACGATTCTACCACTGGACATACAATTAAATACGGTTTCAAAAGATTAACCCTAAATCAACAAGCTCAAATGCCATCTTTTGTGGAAGCAAATAGCCAACATATTAATTACACCGGCATCATTTGGAAGTGTTTACTCGAACACACAAACCACAATTCGGAGGTCAACAAAATGACGCCTGCTCATGAGTCGACATTGACTTTTAAGGCGGAAACAGGTGTTATGCGGCGCGTGCGGACTCGCAAACTCAACCCCGTGGCTTTCACAGCTTTTCATCACGTCTTCTCTTCAACGCAAACATGAACATATGTCTTTAAACAAGACCTATACATGTGCATACCGTAAAACCTGAATTTTACACTTTTCAAAATAGATAATTTTTACCCGGCGCGTCAATTCAAATCATAACATCGTTAGGTCATGTTTTACTGTATATGTAATACTAGTTTAAGAAATTAATTGTCAACGTATTCCACAGGGAATATGAAATACTATACATGTAGTCATTCTATTACTTATAAGCATTGATTGTGAAATTGAATCATGTAAGTTGCTTGTTTACGGTATCTGTTGCGTATATATATTAGCACAAGTCTCGAGCCCTTTTTACATCTGCTACCAGCTATCAAGGTGTACACTCTGATCTAGGAGCATCATTTCAACTTGAAGTAAGTATTCCATCACCTTCTTAGTATGTGAATTGATATTGTCAACAAAATTTTCTGGTTGGTTTCCCCGTGATTATTTCAGTGTTTTGTAAACAAGAGTCAGGATATCATCAGATTATATAGAGCGCTTGCATGAGTATACATGACAGTATGACAGTCAGGATTGCGTATTGTTTTAAGGCAATATTTGCGGTAGGAGATGCTAGATAAATGTGTGAAAATGCTATGCTACCTTTGAAAATCTGCTTGTTAGAAAATTTGCCTGTAGTATCAATAATGTCTTCAACACAACGACTAATTCCACTACACTATTCAGGATTTCTAAGAAGTCTAGCTTACGGGTTTTAAAACTGCTTTACACATAAAGCGGTCATAAGCGAATGCCGCCGACGGGCACTTACTGGCAAACTGGCAAATTCATCAGTATGTTTTGAACAAGGTCAAAATTTATTGACGAATTTACAGTTTGGTTATTGTTTGTAAGACATTCGACAATATAGATAACACTTCGTTTGGCTCAGCAACTCTTGCAACATGGATTTTCACTACGTTCTATGTCGCCATAATACACCCACGTTGACAACTTGACACAATTCGTGTAGGTGCGTTAGAAGGTTACGATCGGTTACAATGTTTGTATTCGATAGTTAACTCGTTTAGTTGTGCTTGTCACCCTCGTGGCGAACACCGATAAACTACATAAAAGTGCAAACGTGCACGTATTTACTTGAGATTCAGGCTTTTTGATATTGCGTGACACGTGGAGAGGATGCGGAGAAAACGAAAAAATCATGGTGATATCTTGAAGAAAAGAAAACATGTGGTAAATGGGGTATTTTGACTCCTTAGATTAACTCACTAATGTTGGTTGGCTTTTCACGGAAGGATATAGTGTTTTATTAGAACGCCATTTGTGTCGAGTGTGCTTCACGTGTTAATAATAGAAAAAGTATGGTTAACGGTTTTGATACTTTTTTTTATAATTCTGACAGTAATATCTGGAACGAAATTCTTGTTTTGCAGGGCTCGGGTGCGTTGTCACAATGCGGCTCCCGAGAGGTGCCCTGCCCCTCGTCCTGCTACTGGGTAAGTCGGCGCAGTCTTGGCGTTGAAGAGCTACATATATTATTGTATGTTAAGTTGGGCAATTTCACTAAATACACGTGTAAAATATGTTTGAAGTTGAAATTAACATTTTTTTTTCATATTTCAGTCGTGGCTGCAATCGTGATGACCGAAGCAAGTAAGTTTGCTGTTTTCAAACTCAGGTCAAAATGGTGTCTGCTTGTCTCTATACACACATTTTAAAACCAAAAGAATAAGAATAGATTATTATAGAATAAATCTGTAAAAGGAGACAATATTGACGTCGCTAATGATCATGATGTATAATTGATATATTTATAGTTAAATCTAATATAGCATTTTTTTTCTCCATCAAATGGTGTTGTGGGACGTTAAAAGTATAAATCGAAAACGAGGGCTGAGCATGCGCAGATTAGTAGTAGTAGCTAGTTTGGGAATTAATGTTCAAAGGATAGCACATGAAAGCGTACATATATGTATTGCTTATTTCCAATGTGGTCCAGTTTGTTTGGCAGGTTAGGTAACCAACTGAGCCAAGGGTGTATAGAGGGATCAGACCAGTTATTGCTTTCAAGCTAGCTGAGTTCTTTTGCGTGCAGATGGGTGGCTCTCCTCTACACGGGACACACCTTTTAACGAGGCTTACGAGCCTCGGGCTTGGTGTCGCCACCATATTGTATGACATACTCGACAGTAGCGACACGCTGTGTGGAAATAGGCAGTACAGTGGCAGTAGCACGACATCTCTTTGGCGACACGAAGTCTGCCGAGGCCGGGGCGCGAACCTACGCAGGCAAATCCTGTTTGATGGTCGTGTGCTCTAACCACTGTACGAACGAGGACCTGGGGTGGATGTCCGTCACCCTTTTCAATGGAATTCCTACATGGACTGTTAGAACACTTGAGGGCACGTGATCTTTCAGCTGATTTTATATGAATCTGTCAATTCCTCAGAACAATTAACTTAACATGTATAAGTCCTAGCTTTGTTGTCCAGTGTAAGCAACAATAACGTATACAGAGAAAACCATTCTCTGGGGTGGAGCTTATCCAAGGTCTCTTTGAGATCCTTTTCTGTAATGAAGTCATTGAAATGCTGTCTTTCGTGACTTTCACACTTTGCTTTCAGTCGCCACGTGGCTACTGAAGAAGTCTTTATCTGAGCCCTTTGAGTCAGAGCTACTGCTGCTACCTCTCAGCTTAGCAAGGTCTCTGGACCATTTCTCACGCGGACGAACGGGGAGTCCGAACTATCCAAATTCATTGTCAGTTTGTGTTTATGAGACTGTGGTCTACATTTCTCCGTAGGGTCTGCTAGGTAATGGTCTTTGGCAACCCTTCTCCCTGTCGGGTAAACCATCATCTCCCATACTATTTTCAAATACTGATGCATCCTGCATCTGCCCCTGGCTCTCACTATTGGAGGGCTGGCTTTGATGGCTGATTATGCTTTATTATTGTTACTAATGGTATATTATAATTTATCATTCATACACTCACCCAATAACAAACCCTAATACATTGGAATTTAGGTTAAACGACAACATTTTGTTCGTATTACCACGACAGTAAAGTATGAGAACATAAGAAAAAAGTGTCACTCAGTTTGCAATGCCCAGGCCTAGTTTTTTTTATTTATCTATTTTTAAAGTTGCATGGCACCATATGGCAGAGTAAAATACTACATTAAATCTAACAGAGTTCGTGTAATTAAACTGCAAATACATGCACAATTTATGTATTATGTGGTATATGTACCGGTACATTGTTGGAACAAAAATTAACATGAGATTATGCATACAATGTGACGCGGATTCATTTTTTTTTTCTAAAAGACAGCTATGTTCGCTCGCATATGTTTTTTTACATTCATCATTTTTACACATGACTTCAGTTGATATTCTTCCACTATAATGCAGTATGCGGTTTGAGTTCATAGTAAATATTCTATTACTATTATTTACACAACGTAATGTTATATCCAATCATTCTTTAGAATCGTCTAAAAAAAGTGCCAAAGTCTCTTCTGCCAAAAGTGCCAAAGTCTCCTCTGCTAAAAGTGCCAAAGTTTCTTCTGCTAAAAGCGCAAAAAGTTCATCTGCAAAAAGCGCAAGTAAGTGCATACACGGATTAGGGATGCTTGTCCCGGTTTTTTTCCACACCCCAAATTTAATTTTCACGAGGTTTTTGGCATGTCCATGACGTTCTCCACCCTTTTCAGAATCCATGTAAGTCTATGTTCTAAATGTATTTTGCACAAAACGTACGTTGCTTGTATGATGCTTATGCAGGATGTATAATAGTAATTGAGTACTATCATGTTTTCCAGACTGGATTATTGGTAATCTTGGATATATGTACATAAAGAAAACAGATATACAAATGTAGTGTTTTTGCTGTGTTAGTTATTTCATTTATACAAACTTATAATCCCTGACAGGTGGGGCAATAAACCGTCTTGTGTTTTGCCTCGTTCAATATAAAAAATCATTGCACTTTCAAAAACAACACTTCTTGTATTTTGGTATGATACATGATTTTACCTGACAGTGTTAACCAATATCAAACTTTACTACTACTGTATTATTGTTGTACCGTGCATTTTTGTACCATTCTTGTTACAAGTTACGCAACAAATCTTCTACTAAAAGATACTATTCTTACTATAATAGTGTCAAAATACATATCTCACATTCTTCATATCTCATAATTTAGCAAGTTTTAACATATCTTCACATATATCAATGCAATCTCGATTTTACAACCCACAATCTTTCTTCCACCAGGTGCCTTGGGTGGTTTGACGAATTTACTAACGTCTAATTTTTTATGTTGACAGCTGACACAGTAGTAATTTCCTCAAAACTACTTCCATTGATGTTCATTAATAATAAATAACAATTAACCACATATATTACCTTACAAAAAGGGTTGTATAAGCTTATTTCGTGGAACCCCGTACGTTGCTTACATCCAAATGCATCAAACAAATGAGTGGGAATAATAATATGTATTATATCATCTAATATTTCTTTTCAGAATCTAAGAAGCAAGATGCAGCTTGTAAATTAGGTATAGCAGCATTTTAGATGGTTTTATTATTAAATCACTGTTATAAAATCATGTGAATGATTTCTACTCAACTTATGATATTGTGTTTTGTGTCAATGTTTCTAATAATTAGCTACCTTCTATTTTGTTTTATGTAACTAATGTCTATGTTTCAAAAATATATTCATCCATATCTCAATGTGACTTCCATGATATTGTCACAACTAAATCACTTCTAGGGACGCCTATATCTGTTGGTCACACTGTCGACAGAAAGAGACACGTAGACAGTGCAGTTTACTACACGATGGTCGAGGAAAAAGTGATTTTTGCAAAAGATGGTGTTGTCAATACAGTTTGGCTCTTTGCTAAGTACTCAAACAGACCAGTGAGCATCGGTATCTTCAGACCAGTTTCTAAAGCCAAGTGTGACTATAAACTGGTTGCCAAGACAACGTTTAATGCCGGCGATCTGAAATATGGCGTTAACAAGGTGAGGGGCAGCTCATAAACGACCCTCTCTTGGGGTTGTTATTTATGTGACAGATAGTTCTTATGTTTTCTATTCCAACACGACTGTCTACGACAAAGAGTTCAGTCACCATACATTTTCCATATCAAAGTTATGCTATGATTTGCTGGTATGCATTAAAAAAAATCTACTGGTTGATTCTTTTCACAATCTATAAGCAGTATAATGATACCGCTCTACGTGGCTTCTACTGATATGATTTCAGCATGCAACACCCAATGCTTTGAAAATATGTCTATAACATACCTCCATTTCTTAATAGATTGATCTAAAAGAAAACCAAAAGTTAAAAGTGCAAAGCGGAGATCACCTGGGATTCCTCTTTGAGAAGAGAGGTGTCATTCCATTCAACTCAGGCTCAAAGTTTAACGGCAACTACTGCACAGTGAGATCCAAAATGAACGTGGGGGATAAAAAGACTATGTCTTTATCACACGGCAACAGAGAGTACGCCCTCAAAGTGGCTTACACTGGATGTGAAAGTTCCGATAAACCGGTTCAGCCTGGTAATGATGCTGATAGTGATATACACATTATAGAAGAGTATTAGATGTGTGCATCAAGTTTGCTTTTAATTTATTCTTCTTTGTTGATACTTTTATTGATTCTTTGTGTATCCATTCATTTTTCGTCTGTAAGCCCTTGATTCCTACAATTACTCTTTTTCAAACAATCCCTATAGTATCGCCCACCCTCTTCGCATTTATTCCACATGCATAATCTATATAGCATATGTAGACAATCACATGGCAATATCTTAACAACTTTGAAATTCAGACTGGGAATATATGTGATAATCTTCTTTTTAACATTGGCTTTACTTAAAGTTTCTTTTGTAGAGTACAATACTTATCTATTGATTCTGTGTAATTATTTTTTCTTGGACTATGAAGAAAGGCTTATGAGATATATTTCTTTTTCATCACATCAATGCATGTATCTAACTTCTTTGCTCTCACTGATTGCTCATATAATGATTATCAATGTTTAATATTTTTTCTTGATCCATATATATGTTCTTATGATTTTTGTATCCAAATCTGATTTCTGTAGTGCAGTTATAACATCTTGGAAAACATAGACGATTTATTCTAACAACTAGCATTTGTTCACTGAAAATCTATTTGATGTCAAAAAGCTTTAGAATGTATTTCACTCTTTTTTGTACACCAATCATAATCAGACATACGTTATAGAATAATGAACACATCTGTGTTTCAAATGCTATGCATAGAAACCATCAATAGAAAAATAAGCATTTTAAATATGTATATTTATGTGGTGGGTTTGAAATCACTAATTGTTGAAATGTCACTCTCATTACAAAAAACCACACATACAAACAATAACAAAACATTCCATGATAAAAAAGAACAACGTGTGTATTTATTTTCACCATGCCTTAATATCCATGTATTAAGAAAGACAATACATCATATGGCAGCATTCTGAACTTACCAACACACCCACGTTTCCAGCAGCGTCCACCTGTAAGATGAATAAGGGAGGTCAGGGTACGCTGGGCGTGTTTTTCAAGACACGTTCAGGCCGCACCTGCCAGCGCTGGGACCGGCAGTCGCCACATAAGCACACGCGCAACAACCCCTCGAAGTTCCCCGACGCATCTCTCGCCGATGCTGGCAACTTCTGTCGTAACCCCGACAACGACCCCGAAGGTCCCTGGTGCTACACCACCGACAAGTACACACGCTGGGAGTACTGCGATGTGCCTGTCTGTCCAGGTGAGTATCTTGGTGAATACTATTTCATACTGATTAAATTGATGTAGGCAATATTTTATGTTAATCTTCATGATATTGCGATTCTGTTCATTTCTAATGATTTAATGTCAATCAAAATACTATACTTATGGCGAAAATTGCTGCACAAACCTTTACAGATAATGTCATGGGCAGCAGAATATCATTTATGTTTACACTAGAAATTTAAATTAAACACGCATATATTTTTGTTACTGCCAACCAAGGAGGAGAAAAAGGTTAACAATTTGGCTTTGGGACATATTAGTAGAACGTTATGTTGTGATTATTGTGGATATCTGGATGATAATCTTTATCCGGGGAAACCATATACATGTAAGGTTGGGTGTGTGTTTTTTTCAGTTCAACAACTTGCCCCCTATACTATATATAGTTTCCCTCGTGTTAACATAACCATTCACACAGTCAAATGCATGAAATCTTATTTCAACCGGGCTCTTCAATAGTAGACGGTGGATGTCTTATGTGGATGGTTGAGGCTTCTAGCTTGTACGAATTGTCTTCACGCATGCCTGTCTCTGAGTTATTATATCCACAAACAGCTTTTGAAAAGGTTCATTTCATTGTATTTTGTTGTGTATTTAACATTTGTATGCATCAGTTTGTCACACAATTAGAGTATGGGGATGCTGCAGAGGCTGTCGGGGTAAAAAGGGTAACATGAAAGGGTAACCAAAAGGTGTAACGCTGTAATTTAAAGCTGGCGTATTTATGATTAATTTTATCATGTTATGAGACGGGAAGTATTTGATGTAATAAGCATTATCAACTGTTGTTAATTTATTAAGGTGATTCATATTTGTTTTTAATCTCAACAAAGGATCGACATTTTAAACATGTTCTCAGACAGTACCATTGTTTGTAATTTCAACTTTAAAGGATCAAAGATTAAAAAATTAAACATAAAAATGTTTTTCAGATAGAATACTTTATAAAAAATTATAAGACTAGTAAACATCTTCAGCTAGGTGTTATTATAAAAGACTACTTGATAGGATTTGATTAAAGATACAGCCCAGGAGAAAGCTTCTCAGAAAGCTGTTTATATAAAAATATTTCATCTAATTGATAGTTTGATGTACATGCATGTAAGTGTGTGTATATTTTCTAACAATTTAGGTGGAGACGAATACATGATGACATTGTGGCATTTTTGTAACGGCAAGGGTCTGCAGGGTTCTATTTGTGCCGAAGTGGGTCCTCGATCAGTACAAATACTTTTTTAAAGCTAGACCTAGGCCATAATTTATTGTTAATGAATGCATATTTTCTTACAAATAAACATGGAAGGTAATCCATGATAACCTTGTGGCACTTTTTTTTAAAAAGCAAAGGTCTCCGGGGTTCATTGGTGTAAAAACGGTTGAACTATCAATGCAAACTAGAATCCATTTAGAATTGATACTAGACAATTATGGTATGTCATTGTGAACATTTTCTAACGAATTAAGGTGAAGATTAATACATTATAACCTTGTGGCACTTGTTTGACAGCAAGGGTCTCCGGGGGTCTCTTGGTGGTAGAATGGGCCAAAATAAGCCAAAGACATTTACGAACATTAGGTACAAATACGCCAGCTTTAAATTATCGTGTGGCGCTTTCGTGTTACACTTTATTGTGGCATTTTTGCTGGAGAGCGAGTCGGAGCGTTTGTTGCCTGCACAATTATGAGAAGGGTATAATATGTGTTACTTCCAGCATTTCTACCACTTTGGGTGATGGCTTCTGATAAATTTTACAGATAAGTGCTGTACTGTTAACCTGCATCACCATTGCGCTAAATAGCAATAAATTCAAATAATTTCAACTGTTTCATTCTTTAGCTTTCTATAGAATTAAACCCCAAGAATATCAAGTGCTAACCAGTTTATTCTATCCAGCTAATGTTAATCATGTCTTTAGAATTATTGCCTTTATGGCTCATCGATGTCATGCACTGAAATAAATATACAAAATATTAATGTATGTAAAATAACATATTTCTCTTTCCCTGCTGCTATTACAGAAAAGAAAGGTAAATATCTAAATATTTTCATATAAATTTGCACCGTATCATATTTAGGTACAAGTCTAGGTATTATGTTTTTTTTAGCTTGCTAAAAAATTTATTGTCGTATGATGGTATAACATTTGCCAGGAATACAATATTCAAAAATCCCACAAGTGATTGTATATTTGACATATTTGTCAGCATACACATCCAAAGTACCACCAATGCAATTAGTTTTATCACTGTAATATCATGAACACATTGGCCAATTTTGCTAACCAGGGTAAACATCCAAATCTATCATCCAGCTCCAATCAGCCGCAGTGCAGGTTGTAAAACCTTGGAAAGTGTGACATGATATCTAGATGATAATAACACACACATGCGTTGACACGTTACAATAATCCCCCTCTTGTCAAATTACAATAGTGCAGAATCTACACAGTCAACTGTCAGCATTTTACTAAATGACAGAGACGGTCAACGAATGATTGCCAAACGCCACCAGAACAAATCGTCAAAACTAGCAGTAGCATGAAAATTCATCAACAAGGACTGATGAACCATGTGCCACCATTGACACCCGCACTCACTCGCTGACGCACTCACTCACTCACTCCCACCCACTCATCCACCAACCTATACCTACTGCACGTCTGTGGTCTACCTGCAGTCTGCAAGCAAGACCGTCGCGGCGACGGTTTCCGCGGGGCGCTCGCCTTCACGGCTAGCGGCCGCGCGTGCCAGCGCTGGGACCAGCAGACACCGCACAGGCACACACGCACCAACGCCGCAAAGTTCCCCGACGTGTCTCTCGCCGACGCCGCCAACTATTGCCGCAACCCGGACGGCGAGCCCACCGGGCCGTGGTGCTACACGACGGACTCCAAGAAGCGCTGGGAGACGTGTGACATATCCCTCTGTGAGTTCGCTCTGCCTCCTCCTTCTCTTTGTTGCGGTGCTACTATATCTGATCTTGTTGCATGGACCAATCAAGTCCCACCATGTCTTTAATTAGATACAGAAGTTTGCAGAGTGAATTACGCGACGATAATTTTTCTTTACAACGTGTGCATTTTTTGTTCACTGGTAAATCAGGCTTTGCAACTTACCTTATGCCTGCCCCTAAAAACTCGCCCGGATTTGTTGATTGGTTTAGTATTTAAGCATTCCTTTTTAGTAGGCAAAAGAGTTTTTAACATAAATTTTTTTATCTTTAAGACTTTAAAATCGGAATAAGTATATATAATACAGGTAATGCATTTTGATTAAAAGTTTGATACACATATACGTATAAAACTGAGATAAATTCTTGGTACCAGACAGCATTGAAGATAATTTAAAGTACACGTATCCATGCTTTATATTACAATTGTACAAGTGATGCAATTACATGTAAGTATCAGTTATTCTTTTAATTTGTATCAATATATATTATATAATTTCAGGTGAGGAAGATATTCCAGGTAAGATTTCTTCTGTTGCAGATCTTGAACGATTTATAGTTGATCAATATAATAAATGATAGTACATGTAAATAGACCCTTACCAGTATTAGTCACTTATTACAGTAACACTACCAGCTAATTCCACAAAAACGCTACCATTATTCACTGCATACGTACGCATCAGTTTTTATCCATCTAAATTCGCCAACTGGCAACTTCAAAACACTTTTATACAGACAATCCAAATATAATCAAAACGTACGCATGCACATTCACAACCAACAAAAACTGAACCATGCACATACATGTACTTACATCCTACCTGACCGTTCCTAGAGTGCTACAGCCAGGAGAGCCACATCGACTACCCTGGCAACGACATCGCGAGCGTGGCAGTCATCTCTGCAGACGACTGTTTACTCGCGTGTGACCGCACACCTGGATGCAAGGGTCAGTGTTTTGGTCGTCTTACCATTACCTCCTGCTCTCTGAAGCTGCAAACCGACGCAGCTTGATATTTACTTATGTACTACATGTACTTGTAAACAAAATAGCACCAACGGTGAGAGGAATGACACTACTATAGATTGACATTGTACGCTTATTAGTGGCCCATTTGGTGTTGTAGTCGTGCAAATATACTGTACATAACTGCCGCCGAGAATAATTGAGGGAGTGACAGTGGAAGTTAATAAATGAGTGTTGTTTGGGCACCAAAGTCATCTGACTGAACCGTGAATTCGCGGTGGCGCCCCTAGCTATTATGAAAGATCGTGCCATTATTATTCCTTTGCGACGTTGTTCTTGCTGACAGGTGTGGCGTTCGTGGCGAGCTGGGTGGGCCAACGGTCTAACTGTTGGACCAAGAAGGCCCTGCCGTCGTCACAGAGGAGACAGACTCACCACGTCACAAGCTTCATGAAGAGTAGGTGGCGTCCGATAGACCTTTAGTTACAAACAAAAACAGAACAAACAAGCAACCGAGACAAGTCAAGTCAAGTAATACTTGTTGAAAAGCCGGTACAATATAACAAATAACATAAGCTCTACAGAGTTTTTAAAACCCGACAATACAGACATATACAATAACACGTTATACACTAAACTAAATTTATATATAGAAGTTAATCACAAAATGAACATTTACAGCTATCACTTCCTTCCCACTTGCCGATAAAACCTCTAAACTCGCTCAATAACATACTCTCTCTAAATTCATTTGGAAGTTGATTCCAAATTTTTGGCGCAGCATAGCGTAGTGAATGCAAGCCAAATTTAGTTTAGTTAATTATTCTTACTCTTGGCACTTCTGATACATTCTTGTATCTAAAAGTATAGTTTTTGTTTTTGACATTGACCATATCATGTAAGTAAATAGGTGATTGTTTATTAACAATTTTAAATACCTTTATGGCAAGATAACGCATCCTTCTAATTTCAAGTGAAGGCATTTTAGATTTTTATAACAGTTTTTCATAACGATTATTTCTTGTATTGTTATCACCACAAAAATGCCAAACCAAAGGCCAGTAATTTAAATTTGATAAAATAAAAGACAACATTATGTAGTGAAAAATGCCTTAAATCCGTAACTCTCGAGACTCTGTCCTTAACTGTAAATTGAAATTTTGAAAACTTTATATCTGTGCTTAGTGGTATATCATATCCACCAATATCTTGGTTGGAAATTAGTGACATTCTAATTAACGAACGAAATATGCCATAGAATAACGTTAGCTACACATCCTTTTTAATATGACAAACTGTTAAATATATCATGTTTTCTTGATTTTCAGAGAGTGACAAAAAGTGCCAGAGAAGCAGTAAGTATCGTTTGAAGCATTTCTAAACCTATAAACATGCACACACCCTCATCTATTCAACAATGGTAGTTAAACAGAAGTGGCCTGAATTCCATATGGTACGTGTGACCACGATGGCACGAGTAGAAGAGCTGCCAGTCCCATCTAAAATCCGCCCAACTAGTTTCAACGCCAAATTATCAGGCATGAATATGAGAATTTATTACGCTCATACCCCTGATAGAAAGTCAGCAAACCAGCAGAATCAGTTAGCATTCCAGCCAACAGCAAGTTAGAGCCAATCCCCTTGAATGCCACCAGCTCCTCTGACGCACGTCTTCGTTTTTCCCACAGCTGACTGCTACACGCGCTACCCCAGCATTTCCAAAACTATGAACTTTGCCAGAAGCGGGGCTGAACTAGTGAGTAGCAAGGTGTCGTCTACTGACAAATGTGCCGACCTCTGTGAAACCAACAAGTTATGTGTAGGTGCGTATCACTCCAAACACATACACATACACCCTCTTTCGCGCGTATATGGTACATGTGCAAACCATCCTATAATTGCACTGTCAGATTTGCCTCACTCAGTGGCATGAGTGGTGTCATTCTTGCCTGTTTTTCGAGGAAGGGGGTACCTGCCACTTTCCATTGCTTTATATACTATTGGTACAATGACTTACATAACCAGTGGACACTGAATCACACACGTGTACCTGCAAATTCGTGTACCCACCAGCCACTCATGCAAGCACTCACGGTGCCCACGCGCTCACGCACACACGCACGCACATACACGCAGTAAAGGCCCTGTGACTATTTATACAGATTTAATAATTTACTGTGTTGGGTGTTGCAGGTTTCTATTATTACCAGAACGGCGCCGGGTTATCGCGCAACTGCTACCTGATGAAGAAGATGGACTATAGATGGCTGAAGCCGACATCTAACAGCCCGAGGGATATGTACATCAAAAGTAAGACATTATAGCTTCATACTGAGAGCGGTGGACTGACAAAAGCTCACATGCTTACACTCACTCAAAAGGTCCTGATGTTGAAAAATCTTGGCATGCATACTTAGGGGGAAGAGTAATGATTATACCTCAGTGATTAAAAATGCTTTATTTAGTATCATGACAAAATATCGTAAAACAGACCCTGTCATATACAGCGATCCAAAAAGCATGCCATGCCCTGTTATAAATAGTATCTAAAATATACTTTGTCATGAACAATGGCACATAGACAGATCCTGTGCCAATATGACATGCTCAGAAAATATACTCTGTCCAGTGGCACATCCCTAAAAACGTACGTGTATGTGCGGCCACTTTTCCTCGCAGCTGTTTCGTAGGCCTATGCAGCACACACTGCAAACAAGGCTCCTTTCTTAACCTTTTCTTAACATTTGAGTATTTTTTCTTTGCAGATGGAAAATGCAACAATGGTAAGTATGCATACGCTATGCTAATAAACTACACAATCAACGCACATAACATTTAAGGTTACATATGAATTAGTTGGTTATTTTATTTTTAAGTCATTGAAAACTGTTGAAAAATATTTGCAGACCCATGAAACACAAACATTTCTTATCAAAGTTTGCTCTTTGATTAAAAAAATGATTGGAAGGGAAAAACAATCCCACTTGAACATCTCATAGCCGACCCATAAGCATTGAGAATAAATTTATGAATGACACAGCTTACATGATTGGCGTTATTTATATTGCTTGTGCAGTTTGTGTCCATGAGAAGGAGGCTCCAACATCCTGTGAGGAAATCAAAGCCAAGGACAGGTCTGCGACCAACGGCGAGTACTGCGTGAGGCTTGGGGAAGATACTGTACAGGTGGGTTCAGCTTCATGAAGAAGGGGGGGGGTATAAGAAATTGGAATGTGAAAAAAAGGCTTAAATAGAATCATTTGTGATCGAATGTAGGTTAGTGACAGTAGATTCATAATAATAGTAATAGTTTACCATTCTCTACTGTTTATATATGTGAAACTTATGACATTTCGCCATGGTGTACTACATGGCTTCTTCAGATGTTGTTGTGTGAGTATCACAACGAGGCTGGAAAAAATCGTCAAAAAATCAGAGACCTGGAAGTCCCTCCACCAAGAAAACTAGTATCATTTGACGTGTCATCCCTCTTCACTTGCATACCCATAGATCTAGCTATCAAGACAATCCACAAGAAACTAACTACAAACAATAGCTGGCAACAGAACACAGAACTACAGATAGACCAAATCACAGAACTTCTCCAGTTCTGCCTGGAGACCACCTATTTCGTATGTAGAGGAGTCTTCTACAGACAGATACATGGAGCTCCCATGGGATCCCCAGTATCCCCCGCAGTGGCAGATTTGGTCATGGAAGACTTTGAATCAGAAGCCCTCTCCACAGCTCCCCACCCACCCCATGTCTGGTTCAGATATGTAGATGACACTTTCACCATTTTACACCAACTATGTATTAATGAATTCACTGACCACGTAAACTCCATCAACCCTCACATCAAGTTTACAAGAGAAGAAGAAGAGGACAACCAGATACCCTTCTTGGATGTGATGGTAGTCAAAGAAGATGATGGCTCCCTTAGAACAAAAGTCTACAGGAAATCCACACACACTGACCAATATCTAAACTGGGACTCGAACCATCTAATTGACCACAAAAGATCTGTGGCCAGGACCCTCCTTCAAAGAGCTGAGGATATCGTCTCAGATCCAAAAGAAAAGAAGGAAGAGATTAGACACATCAAAGAAGTCCTAACTATCAATGGTTATAAACCTTGGGCCATTACCATCCCCAAAAAGAATAAAACAGCAAAAAAATATGAAACAGAAGGAACAACAAGTAGCAACTCCTTCCCAATAGGAATTCCATATATTCCAGGTCTGACAGAAAAACCTTGTCAGAATTTTCAAGAGAAATGGAGTGAACACCTACACCAAGCCCACCAACACCATCAGGCAATACCTTGTACAACCGAAGGATAAGACCCCCAAAGAAGACCAATGCGGAGTAACCTACGAGATAACATGCAACACATGCCAAGAACAAGTAGGTGAGACCAATCGACAATTTAAGATCAGGTTCAAGGAACATACAGACATGAAACACCCAAATTCAGCCATCACAGAACACATCCAAGAGACAGGCCACACTTTCGATATAGACAACACAAAAATTCTGAGGAAAGAAGAAGGAAAAACAAGACGACAGATACTTGAAGCCCTCAAGATACACCAGAGGAACCCGACCCTAAATAACAACAGAGGGAGGGAGGTACCGCGCGCGCTGCTCCAGCTACTCCAGCCTCGTTGTGATACTCACACAACAACATCTGAAGAAGCCATGTAGTACACCATGGTGAAACGTCATAAGTTTCACATATATAAACGGTAGAGAATGGTAAACTATTACTATTATTAAGAATCATTTGTGTCGGTGCATTTGAGGTGGATAACAAAGATGTGCAATTTCTATTCACGCAATGGGATAATTATGGGGAAAATGCTGGTGTTAGGCGATGGGCCACGACTTGATTTTTTGGCCGTGATGCTCAACTGAGGGCAGCTTGTTTCGTTGTGATTTTCTGGTAGATATATGTCTCTAGTTATGGGAAATGGATGATAACAATGTGCAAGTCGTAGCTTTTGTCTGTTATCACCCTTTATTTAATTGCGCCTCAAGGTTTTTCAGTAACTGATGATATGATTAAAAATGAAGTCAATCACTCATTATATTCCACTTTGACTGTATGTTTTGTTATGACAAGTGACCAGTTGAGCATCACCAACCCTACTGGCCCATCGCCTATGTGGGTTTGGGGAATAAGGCAAGAGTGATGTGAGATGTCTAGACCCTTTATATTCTCCTAGGAAGGATGCTGTTGATGAAGGGTGACACTGCTTGAGCGCGTGGGATGGAAAATTATGAGGCTTTTTACCAATGATATAGTCTGTCCATACCATCTTTTTTTAATCTGCCTATTATATATGAGGAGTGCTGCTGTGCATGACATGGATGTACTTCCAGGTGTACTGTGACATGAACGTGCCTTTTGGGCCCTACACATACCTGGCCTCAGGAGTTTGTGGAAAAGCTGTCACCAGATGTGATGCGCAAAATGCGCCTGGTGATGAACAGTGCCGCCATCAGGTTCCTTGACTTCCAGGGCAGAGAGAAAGGTGGAGTCTTCAGGCAGCTCGACGAGTACAAGTGAGATATGCTTCTGGATGGTGTATTCATGATTTCGTTTGTAATTTTTGTACTTTAGTGCATTATTTATTTTTCTTTAACTGATGAGCATCACGTGTTGTCCATGTTTGCATAGATTCTATAGAGTTGGTCTTCGCAAGTGTGACGTTTTATTTTTGTCCAGGTGAAAACTATGATGGGTAGTACAAGGATTACTGACATACCATTTTGTTTCTAGCAGATAAGATAAATATGAACAAGCGTGATCTCATATGGTGAAAGAAATCATTAGATTGAATGCATATTTTCTCACTCACGCAAACAGGAAGTACCTCGTAATTTAATGAGCAATGCAATGAAGAAATGTTCATGCAAATATAGTGAGAAAAAGCTCAAATTGATCATTGAGCGGTGCTGTTTTAAACTTTTTAGACAACTTTTGTCCTTTGAAAGAGTGCACGCCTCATTTGTAGAGCGCTGCCCATGAAGGTGACATTCAACAACCAGCCAGGCTTCCAGGCGCCCATAAACGCAGGTGAACAGTACATTGGCGCGCCATACATATACCTTGGCTTCATCCCTGTGGAGGGAACGGTCCAATCCCGCGTTGGGAAAAACTATGTAAGTCAGACCTCTTTGACCTAGAGAGTGGCTATTAATTTTGTGTGTGACTGGATGGTTCTGAATGTAGGGTATGTGATGAGATTAATTTACATTTCATCGAGCTTCTTTTTTTAGCTTCTTTCTCATTTTGATGTATGCTTATATGTGCTAGACATGTGTAGATCATGCATCATATTTGTTATTGTATGTCTTAGTGTGGAATCATTATTTCGATAATTGAGTAAAACATCATATAGATATGGTCTTGAAAAGTATCTGAATAACTTTTTCAGGGTTTGAAAGTGAACAATTTTCCAGTATCTGTGAAAAACTGTGATGGGAATGCTAATGCATACTTTGCGTTCTTCCCTGGTTTATGTGCCAAGGTATGTATATTGATTATATGTATACATAAAAGTAAGATAAGAGACGAAATCAGTAAGATACTGTAATGTAATTCCAATCTACTGATTTGAGGTGTGTGGCATACATGAGCATGACTGCATTGCATGCATGCCTACTATAATCATGTTTTTTGTCTCATATTATATTAATGTATATGTTACTGTATATTTATGTAAATGGCATTGTCACTGAAATAAACTATTAAAACCAAACCAACTATACATGTAGGCCTACATGTGTAAGTGTAAACGTTAACAGTTTTTTGTTATGTCAGATTCATATAAAACTGAAAGTTGTCATATCTAATTAATATTAATGATATTTAGTGGTGTATTAGAAATAATAAGAAAGAAATCTGTGACAGATTCTAATGTATACTTTTTTCTCTGTTTGCCGCTGTCAGCATCCAAGCACCTACAAGGCACGTGTGGGCTGGTACAACGACGGGCCGGTGTGTCACCAGATGAACAGAAGATTGCAAAACGTGGGTGCCAAGTGCAGGACTAGTATCTGTAACATACCCACAACTGGGGATAATTTCCATTAAATTACTGAGTATTTACTGTTTATTCTGATTTGCCACCAGACATATTGTACAGGTTTGTTCTGGGATTTTTGATAACCAAAGGCTATAATTAAATTGTTGCTAAAATCAAGAATTGACTGACTTTTTGTTACAATATTCGAATCAAAATATCTTATTTTAATGCAACCAAGTATGACTCAAGTATAGTATAAAGCAAATATAAAACTGCCTAAACCAATAATCTATACGAAGATCTCAAACTCTGTTTGCAGTATGAATGTTGCTTTTTAATGCTAAATGCTAATGCTGTGTTTGCTTGCTGCTGTAGTGTGATGACGTGATGCCGGAGAAGTACTACATGTGCGGGGAGACCCACTGGGGTGGCTGTGGCTGCTTCGGTTCTACCAATGGCAAGGACATGAAAGGAATGGCGCTCGGCTTCAAGCTTGCCGGTCAGTCAGATTTACGGTGAAGGACCCTGTGGTGGAAAGGTGTTGAAATTATACAAATATTATTGCTTTGGCAGAAAACAAATATATAGTTTACAGCAATCCATGAAATCATTAAAAAAAAACTTATATGATCCTAGATGGGTGTAATAGTTTGATACTTCAGCGCCTGTATCACATTATTTTTTGTTTGAAAAAGAATAATAATCACCATTATTGCAATGTGAAATAAAGCAGAAATGTCATATGACGTCGGAGATCTTTGACTGTTGATTCTGCGGACATTAGCAACAACGCAGAGTTGATGAAAATGCTGCTCTTTTAACATCATTAAGCTGTAGTAAAAGTGATCAAATCACTACTACTTTATGCACAAAGTCTACTAACATTGTTCATTCCACCTAGAGTCTGAGAGAAAGCATCCATGTGAGGGCAAATCGTGGGTCGCCAAGGTGGCAGACCCTGATGACTGTCGCCGCTATATCAGCTGCAAACCACCATACAAGTCCATGGCTCTTCCATCAGGCAGCTATTTCAATGGCAAGACACTGCGAATTGAACAAGGGCCTCACTGCACCGCTGGTAAGTGCGTGATACACGCATAGCCTTTGAATACTCTCTGGTGCATCATGACAATTTATATATCAGGATTCCTCGAGTGTCCCATTGTACCTCTATACCCACCCCAGCCTACAAGGCATGGCACCTATCGAATGGTATGCCAAAGCCAGCTTTACTATACTCTATCAAAATCAATGACTTTCCACAGCCAACGAGCGCTGCTTCAAGACCCAGGCTCGCTACAACGCAGTTCGTGGTGCCGTGCGGTCACCCGAGGCACCCGGCGATGGACGCAACACCTTCAACTTTGGCTGGGTGCATGATGCTGCTGAGTGCGGCCGGCTGTGCCGTGCTGAGGCCAACTGCGACTCATGGACATACTTCACTGCACAGTGAGTAGACGGAGTTTCTCAGCTTCTTGAAAAAAGAAAGAATTTGGAGATTACCTTCATAAGTTTGGAATTTATTTGAATGGAATTTTAATTGTCAGTACACATTGAGAAACCTGTTCTGACATCAGTGCAAGTTTCGTCAGGATTTTACAAATACTTCTAAAGTAAAAGCCTGACTCTTACAAGAACAGGAAATCAGACAATATAAGTTGTATTACATATAATGTTTGTAACATTTTATTTGAGCTTTGTCAATGGTGTCCATATGTAGTTGGTAGACATCCAAGATATTTTTTGCTAATACTCACAAGAACATAATATAGCTTTTTGCCCTTGAAATAATGTTAACATATGAGCATGTTTGTTTTCTTTTTAATCAATTTCGTTCAATCACACACACACACACCGGCAAATCCTATTTGTGTGAAGAGCCACCATCATCACCTATTTTTTTGCAAATAAGTTTTGTGAGATTAATGTTAATTGATATCCACACACTTAACCATGAAAAAAACAGTGCATTGCCATGCCCCCTGTTATATCCCACCAATCACCACCCTCACATGCATGTATATATGTATATATGTATGTATACTTATATCTGCCACTGAATCGCCATCCACTTCTACCCTCAGGTACCGTTCGCGGGATTGGCGGGAGCGTTGTTACGGGCGCTCAGCTGAGCCAGCTACGGCCGCTGGGAGCTTCCTGGCACGAGTGCAGGGCCGGCGAGAGAGCGCTGTCATCTCAGGAACCGTTACTCCAGATTGTCCCAGCAAGTGCACGCAGACCAAACGTATGTTCTTGATCACAGAACATGTATTCTGTTCTAGATTGTATTCTATTAACGTACATTGCATTGAAATACGTGGTGCAATGTTTTGTATTTTGTATAGGATACTAAATGTACAGTGTTAATTATTTCAAATTATTGCAATAATGAGTGTTGAGAAAACCCACGCTAAAATTGCGTAAAATTGGATGCACTTTACTCCTACCTTTAAGAAAGATGTTATTCAGATGTTCGCTACATGGATATGGAATCACACATGATGAATGCATTTCTGAAGACCAAAAGACAAAGCACTGGTTCAGTGTGAATCAGCTGGTGTGAATAGATGATCATGTGATTCAGATAGTGTTTTATGATTATCAATCTTATAAGTACAATTCTAAATTACCTGGTACATACAAGTTTCTTATTCAATGATTTGGATGAAATAACAAAGTAACTAGATCAAAAGTGTTCAAAGAACACTGCGTCGCTAGAACGACGTTGACTTATGGGCAATAAGATGCATACTGAAATAATGTATATACTTTACAATCAAGAAATTTATGAATTTGAGGAGAAAACATCAGAATGAATCAGAATCAATATATCCAGCAAAAAGATATTTTTGCATTGTGACTTATGTGCGAGCACGCCTAGCTATGTAATTATGAAAATAAAGACAGATGAATGTTGTTAATTGTCAGCATTGAAGATGCTGACGACTTTATTGAATAATTAGTTGGGGTACAAAAAAACGACAACAAGATTAGTATAACAAGATACAGGCAATGAAACAAATAACATAGATGAAAATTAACCTTGTCCAACTGGTTTATGCTGTAGTATAGATACAGAGACTACAATAAACAAATTTACAAACTAAGTTTAAAGAAAGCACATTGTACTAAAAGAAGTCTGCTTTAAAAACCTCACTTAAAACCTCAATGGGAAAAAGGGGGAGGAAAAGCATGAAATCAGATAACACAACTAATTACGAACTTGAATACCTGTGAAAATTAAATACAATAATGATGCAAAACACTAAAACTACACAAATCACACACCCAAACTTAAAAGGGTGGTGGTGGGGAGGATGGAGGCAAAATTATACATGTGTTTCCCAATACATTCTAAGAAGGACTGACCAGTAGTAAATGTGTACTGACGGGTATTGGCCGATTAAACATTACAAGTGAAATGAGGTCACTGGTCACCAGCAATGAGACCAGTATCCACAGGTGAAGTGAGGTCACTTTTTGCTGCTTGGTTGGAATATTGATTTTTTTCTTGCTAGCTAAGTGCATATCGAATATCATTAAAGATGTCATAAAAGCGATTCTAGAAAGCAAAATTTAATTGGCAGAGCGCCCAAAATCGAATCACTTCGGTGTCGCCTCATACTTCATAGTCGTGTAAAGTTTGAACAAAATCGGTGCAATAGTTAAAGCTCTAGCTTGTCCGGAGACATACATACATACATACATACATACATACATACATACATACATACATACATACATACATACATACATACATACATACATACATACATACATACATACATACATACATACAAACGAACATAGTTAGTTAGTTGGTTAGTTGCAAACAAGCGAAATACAATGCTTGCTTCAGCAGCTGAGCTGAAGCGACGCAACAAGTATTGTAGTGTAAGGTGGAGTGAAAACATTGAGAACTAATGACCTCTCACTTTTAGAAATGTGGGAATGAAAAGCTTAACCAACTATTACACTATTGTATGCTTTAAAAGCAATAAGAGACCCAAATAATGATAGACATGCAAATAATGCTTTTGCAAAACACATTAAAAAATCTCATGTTTAGAAGCAATAAGAGACCACGTACAATAATGAAAGACAAGCAAATAATCCTTTTGCAAAACACATTAAAGAATCTCATGTGAATCAGGATACAGAATTCAGAATGAATATAGTACGATCGTACAGAAAACCACTAGAAAGACAGACTTGGGAGGGAGTTGAGATTGCAAGATCCAATGCGGACACTATACTTAATAGCAGATTAGACCATGAGCACTTGCATCATACAAGGCTGATACAGTGAGACCTACAATAAATGATTTTTTCCACTAGAATGTTTACATATATTACATACATACATACGTACATTCGCATACTGGTAGATACATACAAACTGGTACATACATACATACTGGTACATACATACATTCATACTGGTACATACATACATACTGGTACATACATATTGGTACATACATACATACTGGTACATACATACATGGTACATACATACATACATATTGGTACATACATACATACTGGTACATACATACATACATGATACTGGTACATGCATACATACTGGTACATACATACATACTGGTACATACATACATACTGGTACATACATACATACTGGTACATACATATTGGTACATACATACATACTGGTACATACAAAGCTGGTACAGTGAGACCACGATCACTGAGTCCCAATGTTTGTAGTTGATGGGCTATGCTAGTGCTGTCATTACGACCTACTTACAGGAGGTCGTAATGACCAGACTCCATCAAAAGCTGGAATCAGCGTATGTAAACAATGGTAGAAAAAGAAACATTTATTTTCCTACTGGAATCAGCTTTGTATGTATGTACCAATATGTATGTACCAGTATGTATGTATGTACCAGTATGTATGTATGTACCAGTATGTATGTATGTACCAGTATGTATGTATGTACCAGTATGTATGTATGTACCAGTATGTATGTATGTACCAGTATCATGTATGTATGTATGTACCAGTATGTATGTATGTACCAATATGTATGTACCAGTATGTATGTATGTACCAGTATGAATGTATGTATGTACCAGTATGTATGTATGTACCAGTATGTATGTATCTACCAGTATGCGTACGTACGTATGTATGTATGTAATATATGTAAACATTCTAGCAGAAAAAAATCATTTATTGTAGGTCTCACTGTATCAGCCTTGTATGATGCAAGTGCTCATGGATTAGGCCACTATATATACCAGTATATAGTGTAAAGAAGACAGAGTAAATACAGATTGTTAAATATCATATAGAAATTAAATAATGTAAAATACTTATGGGGATTTATGTTGACTTGATATAGTTATTAATATGTAATTTCATTTGTTTTTTATTGAAAAGGAGACTGCAGATCTCGAAACTAGTTGAATATTTTGTTACTTTAAGTTTATTTGATAAATAAAGCAGTGAGAAAGAAAATATATTACAGAATATGTATGAGTAATACGTACTGATATAAACATCCACATGTCTCACCTCATCACTTCCCTATTCCAGCTGACAGGTGGTGCACAGGCTCAGGTGACCCTCATTTCCGAACATTCGACGGCTACATGATCCACTTCCAGGGTACCTGCCAGTACACTCTGGTTGGCTACGAAGAGTCTTTCCAGCACCCAGACATTCCCAGCTTCAGTGTCGAGGTAAGCATCACCCTAATAACAGCATCTGAAGTGCCATGCATGCTGTATTAGATCTACTAATAGATATGGATATGTGTGAATGGAAAATACCTTGTACAGTAATATAAAGATATGGAAAATGAGGCATTACATCATAGGCATTTAGAGGTCAAATGGATTGTGCCACAATGTTTTTAGTCTGCTAGAAATCATAACAATTATGAATGTTTCATGAAGATTTGATGTGCTCTCGTAAGAATATATGTTATGCCATGTAATAATAATCCATAAAATTTAGATAATGACAATTGCGTGAGAACTTCAGGTTCAGTAGTGAAAATAATTTTTGAGTAGAGCATCAAATCAGACAATGCTTTTTGTATACATTTAGCACATTTTAAAAACCTCAGAGATTTCATACCATCTATCATCTTCCTCAATATGATTAACCCGTGGACAAGACAAGTTATTCACCCATCTTACATACAGGTGAAGAACGTCAACAGGCGTGGCAACACACGTGTGGCATTTGTAGACTATGTGGAGGTGGAGGTGTACAACCACACGTTCAAGTTTGGCCGCAATAGACAAGTCTGGGTGAGGCTCACATCAATTCTGCAATTGATATTTTCTTTGATCTTAAACCAGATCATGTTATTTATGTTGAAATGTAAGCTTTTGTCTGTGCTTATGAAAACTGGCAAAAACTTGAAAAAACTAATGCAATATGCATTTCATAAGCATTTCAGAAAAAAGAAATTAAACAATAAACGAGGAGTCACATCGTCTGAATCACAGTTATCTCATGTAGATGGCATGGTACATTTTCTACTACATTGTATTTGAATTGACGAAAACAAACAAACTGATTCATAAGAATTCAGACTGGGGTTGAGACAAACTTGGGGTAATGGAAACTTCTTTCTTTAAATTTCCCTTTCATCATACATGTATGTGATGCTATATATGTGTGTGGCATGCTATGTGCAGGTTGATGGGCAAGCTGTGGAGCTGCCATGGACTGGCCACTCGGCTGTGTGTGTGCATCGCTCCCCCACCAACAGGCCGGTGCTCTCCACAGACTTCGGGCTTGTGGTTGAGTATGACGGCTGGCACTATGTGAGTACTCATGGTGGAGGGGGTATTATTATTATCGAGTACTTAACAATTATTCAGTCCTAAGCAAGAGAAGTTAGCATTTTCTGTCACCCGTTTACTATATATGAAGTCACTAGATGTTTCACAAGTAGGTCACTAATGGGGATACTTTTCTGTGTTCCCACGTCCACCAGAGTAACGAATTATTAGGTTCTACTCTAAAATAGGTTCACTTCGAAATAGCTATACAGCTCTTGTGTATAAAACTTTACACTGATCTTTATCATGGTAAATATTGACTAAAACATTTGGATTTCAAAAGAAACGTAAAAATGTATAAAACGTGGGCAAGATATGTTCTTTTCTGAATACATTCATTTAATTGTGGTACATTCTGCAACAAGCCGCACTGTTCTAATAAGTTTAGATGATTTAAGCACTTTAGAGTTACCTATATTCTTATCAAACTTACAACGTAGTTACAGGAATGTTTCAATTTGTAAGCCTAATTTTCTGTGCCAAGCCACGCTCTCCTAAAAGAAATCCTAGTATAAGTACCAATTGATAAGTACAGTAGATGATTTCATGCTGGTACTTTAGGTGCGTGCCGGACTGCCAGACATCTTCCAGGACCAGGTGTTTGGTTTGTGTGGAGACTTTGACGGCAATGCGCGCAACGACATGCGCACAAAGGATGGTGTGGCAGTGGGATTGCGTGACTACGCTGCAGTGGGCAACAGCTACCAAGTCCATGGCAAGGGTGGAGACGCGTACGTATAGGGTAACAGGGCGAATGTGGGTGGGGGTGGGAATGGGGTTGGAAACTTGTGAAGGACATAATTATGGTTAGTGAAAGTTGCATTATCACATCTGGGATTTTCCGGAGGACTGGGGTGCTGGGTGTAATATGGTATTTGTATTTGCAGCATAGTTTTGCATATGACACCCTTATTCAAGAGAGTGTTTTATCAATTTGTCTATACTTTACGATTATGAGGGCAATTAGGATGCACAAATACCTCAAAAAGGGTTGTGCCACTTTACATTGGCATAATACTTGGTCCGTTTGTTGAGCGCCACCCTCCTCTGATTTATGGCTCACAGGAGGGAGAAGCCGTTTTCTTGTACTTAATAAAACTTTACTGCATTTGTATCGTTTATTACATGCAAAATGTCCAATACAACAATTTACATATAGACATCAATTTGGAACATCTAGAATTCGAATACCCTTAGAGCAAACCAGCAGCTGTAAATATACCAATTGCACAAGCCTTTGTCAGCAATATCTGACCACATTAGTTTCCTAGTTAAACTGGTAATATCAAGACTATTACCCTGCCACGACATCACGTTGGCAGTTTATTAAAAGCTAATCAATGTTTTAAACACGCTTGTTCTATAATTAGTATATTTGCCGACAGCCAGTCTGATTTCCTCTGATTACAGCGAAGCGCACCACAACATGATAATTTCTGGCATAACAATCTGAATGAAAACATAACATGCTCTACTTTAAATAGGCCATCTCTTTACAATCACCCCCCTGCCTTTAAGATAAATTAATTTACACTAAAAATTCATTTATCTAAAAATGGGAATCAATGCACGTCACTGCAATACAACACATACACAACATCAATAACATTATGATACCATTGTACCTTTATCCGGCACAATTTACAGACATTTCATACATGAAACCACTTGTACATTAAACATTACTATCTTCAGTAGTTAAAACTCTCAAGCGAAATGTATTTTTACTACACTCAGGTTCATCAACATTAACATCAGTATCATCAATATTATTACCGGTATGTTCTTTCCTTAGTTTTTTAAATCTAAAATATAGTACGATTAAAATAACAATAATTACAATGGGAATGAGAATTAAGATAAAATAATAAAAGTAGGATGAACTATTGTGATCATGAATATCAGTATTTACATAATGAGGCGAATTTAATCGAACTATCTTCGGGTTAGATAAACGATTTGGGAGGTCTAGGTTTTGTGTGAAATTAGCCTCTCTCATTACTATTACCGGAACATACTTCTGTGATTCTCTCCCCCAAGTGACTAGAATAACATGATTATGGACCTGTTGGTAAATTAAAAGATTCATAATGCACTCCTAATTCTACATCACATAAATTTTTTGACATTAGCCCTTGCTACCACAGCTTGGCCACAGCTTGGTGCAACACCACCTTTATGGGCGAGGAGAGTCACAAACCACTGGTTTTCCCAGAACACCTCTTCAAAGTCATAATCTCACCCCCTGACCACTTAAAGCTACAAACTCATCCGTTTGCAAACGAGCCGTGACATTGCTATATTGAATTGGTACCGGAAATGTATTTATTTTAAATCCATTTATAAGATCGGCGACTTCACGAGTGGAACCCAAATTATGTAAGTCATAAAGTGTCTATTCCAGAC
>CM032667.1:42765567-42809982 GCA_019095985.1 Streblospio benedicti | reverse complement strand
AGGGCAGAGAAGGTGAGTCTTCTGGATGGTGTATTCATGATTTCGTTTGTAATTTTTGTACTTTTTAGTGCATTATTTATTTTTCTTTAACTGATGAGCATCACGTGTTGTCCATGTTTGCATAGATTCTATAGAGTTGGTCTTCGCAAGTGTGACGTTTTATTTTTTGTCCAGGTGAAAACCATATGGGTAGTACAAGGATTACCGACATTTTGTTTCTAGCAGATAAGATAAATATGAACAAGCGTGATCTCATATGGTGAAAGAAATCATTAGATTGAATGCATATTTTCTCACTCACGCAAACAGGAAAAACCGTATTTTAATGAGCAATGCAATGAAGAAATGTTCATGCAAACAGAGAGAAAAAGCTCAAATTGATCATTGAGCGGTGCTGTTTTAAACTTTTAGACAACTTTTTGTCCTTTGAAAGAGTGCACGCCCATTTGTAGAGCGCCGCCCATGAAGGTGACATTCAACAACCAGCCAGGCTTCCAGGCGCCCATAAACGCAGGTGAACAGTACATTGGCGCGCCATACATATACCTTGGCTTCATCCCTGTGGGAGGGAACGGTCCAACCCGCGTTGGGAAAAACTATGTAAGTCAGACCTCTTTGACCTAGAGAGTGGCTATTAATTTTGTGTGTGACTGGATGGTTCTGAATATAGGGTATGTGATGAGGCTAATTTACATTCATTGAGCTTCTTTTTTTAGCTTCTTTCTCATTTTGATGTATGTTTATATGTGCTAGACATGTGTAGATCATGTATCATATTTGTTATTGTATGTCTTAATGTGGAATCATTATTTCGATAATTGAGTAAAACATCATATAGATATGGTCTTGAAAAAGGATGTGAACAACTTTTTCAGGGTTTGAAAGTGAACAATTTTCCAGTATCTGTGAAAAACTGTGATGGGAATGCTAATGCATACTTTGCCTTCTTCCCTGGTTTGTGTGCCAAGGTATGTATATGGATTATATGTATACATAAAAGTAAGATAAGAGACGAAATCAGTAAGATACTGTAATGTAATTCCAATCTACTGATTTGAGGTGTGTGGCATACATGAGCATGACTGATTGCATGCATGCCTACTATAATCATGTTTTTTGTCTCATGTATATGCATGACTGCCTCATTGATATGTACATCTGCTAGAAACTTTATGCATGCCTACTATACATGTAGGCCTACATGTGTAAAATGTAAACGTTAACAGCTTTTTGTTATGTCAGATTCATATAAAAACTGAAAGTTGTCATATCTAATTAATATTATGATATTTAGTAGTGTATTAGAAATAAAATAAGAAAGAAATCTGTGACAGATTCTAATGTATACTTTTTTCTCTGTGTTTGCTGTCAGCATCCAAGCACTTACAAAGGCACGTGTGGGCTGGTACAACGACGGGCCGTGTGTCACCAGATGAACAGAAGATTGCAAAACGTGGGTGCCAAGTGCAGGACTAGTATCTGTAACATAACCACAACTGGGGATAGTTTCCATTAAATTACTGAGTATTTACTGTTTATTCTGATTTGCCACCAGACATAGTACAGGTTTGTTCTGTGATTTTTGATAACCAAAGGCTATAATTAAATTGTTGCTACAATCAAGAATTGACTGACTTTTTGTTACAATATTCGAATCAAAATATCTTATTTTAATGCAACCAAGTATGACTCAAGTATAGTATAAAGCAAATATAAACCTGCCTAAACCAATAATCTATACGAAGATCTCAAACTCTGTTTGCAGGATGAATGTTGCTTTTAATGCTAAATGCTAATGCTGTGTTTGCTTGCTGCTGTAGTGTGATGACGTGATGCCGGAGAAGTACTACATGTGCGGGGAGACCCACTGGGGTGGCTGTGGCTGCTTCGGTTCTACCAATGGCAAGGACATGAAGGGAATGGCACTCGGCTTCAAGCTTGCCGGTCAGTCAGATTTACTGTGAAGATATAAGGATCCTATGGTGGAAGTATGTTGAACCAATAGACACGTTCCTGCTTTGCCAGAAAAAAAAAACTATAGTTTACAGCAATCCATGAAATCCAATAAAATTTATATGATCCTAGATGGGTGTAATTAGTTTAATACTTCAGTGCCTGTATCATATTATTTTTTGTTTGGAAAAGAATAATGATTACCATTATTGCAACGAAAGATAAAGAAGAAATTTCACATGAAGTCTGAGATCTTTGACTGTTGATTCTGCGGACATAAGCAACAACGCAGAGTTGATGAAAATGCTGCTCTTTTAACATAATTAAGCTGTAGTAAAAGTGATCAAATCACTACTTCTTAATGCACAAAGTCTACTAAAATTGTTCATTCCACCTAGAGTCTGAGAGAAAGCACCCATGTGAGGGCAAATCGGTGTGGGCCAAGGTGGCAGATCCTGATGACTGTCGCCGCTATATCAGCTGCAAACCACCATACAAGTCCATGGCTCTTCCATCAGGCAGCTATTTCAATGGCAAGACACTGCGAATTGAACAAGGGCCTCACTGCACTGCTGGTAAGTGCGTGATACACGAATAGCCTTTAAATACTCTCTGGTGCATCATGACAATTTATATATCAGGATTCCCCGAGTGTCCCATTGTACCTCTATACCCACCCCAGCCTACAAGGAATTGCACCTATCGAATGATATGCCAAAGCCAGCTTTACTATACTCAATCAAAATCCATGACTTTCCACAGCCAACGAGCGCTGCTTCAAGACCCAGGCTCGCTACAACGCAGTTCGTGGTGCCGTGCGGTCACCCGTGGCACCTGGCGATGGACGCAACACCTTCAACTTTGGCTGGGTGCATGATGCTGCTGAGTGCGGCCGGCTGTGCCGGGCTGAGGCCAACTGCGACTCATGGACATACTTCACTGCACAGTGAGTAGACGGATTTTTTCAGCTTCTTGAAAAAAGAAAGAATTTGGAGATTACCTTCATAAGTATGGAATTTATTTGAATGGAATTTTATCAGTGCACATTGAGAAGCCTGTTCTGATATCAGTGAAAGTTTCGTAAGTATTTTACAAGCACGTATATAGCTTCCCATGTAGCCATAAAGTAAAAGCTTGACATTTTCAAGAACGTGAAATCAGACAATAATCTGTATTACATATCATGTTCGTAACATTTTATTTGAGCTTTGTCAAAGGTGTAGGCCTACACATGTAGTTGGTAGACACCCAAGATTTTTTTTGCTAATAGTCAAAGGAACATAATATAGCTTTTTGCCCTTGAAATAATTTTAACATATGAGCATGTTTTTTTCTTTTTAATCAATTTTGTTCAATCACACACACACACCGGCAAATCCTATTTGTGTGAAGAGCCACCATCATCACCTATTTTTTTGCAAATAAGTTTTGTGAGATTAATGTTAATTGATATCCTCACACTTAACCATGAAAAAAACAGTGCATTGCCATGCCCCCTGTTATATCCCACCAATCACCACCCTCACATGCATGTATATATGTATATATGTATGTATACTTATATCTGCCACTGAATCGCCATCCACTTCTACCCTCAGGTACCGTTCGCGGATTGGCGGGAGCTGCGTTGTTACGGGCGCTCAGCTGAGCCAGCTACGGCCGCTGGGAGCTTCCTGGCACGAGTGCAGGGCCGGCGAGAGAGCGCTGTCATCTCAGGAACCGTTACTCCAGATTGTCCCAGCAAGTGCACGCAGACCAAACGTATGTTCTTGATCACAGAACATGTATTCTGTTCTAGATTGTATTCTATTAACATACATTGCATTGAAATACGTGGTGCAATGTTTTGTATTTTGTATAGGATAATAAATTTACAGTGTTAATTATTTCAAATTATTGCAATAATGAGTGTTGAGAAAACCTACCCTAAAATTGCGTAAAATTGGATGCACTTTACTCCTACCTTTAAGAAAGATGTTATTCAGATGTTCGCTACATGGATATGGAATCACACATGATGAATGCATTTCTGAAAGTTGAGACCAAAAGACAAAGCACTGGTTCAGTGTGAATCAGCTGGTATGAATCATGTGATTCAGATAGTGTTTTATGATTATCAATCTTATAAGTACAATTCTAAATTGCCTGGTACATACAAGCTTCTTATTCAATGATTTGGATGAAATAACAAAGTAACTAGATCAAAAGTGTTCAAAGAACATTGCGTCGTTAGAACGACGTTGACTTATGGGCAATTAAGATACATACTGAAATAATGTATACTTTACAATCAAGAAATTTATGAATTTGAGGAGAAAACATCAGAATGAATCAGAATCAATATATCCAGCAAAAAGATATTTGTGTTGCCATACAATAGCACTGAATAACAAGATGATAATCGATATCAGTTTCAAATCCAATAATTAATTTTGCTGCTTGGTTGGAATATTGATTTTTTCTTGCTAGCTAAGTGCATATTGAATATCATTAAAGATGTCATAAAAGCGATTCTAGAAAGCAAAATTTAATTGGCAGAGCGCCCAAAATCGAATCACTTTGGTGCCTCATACTTCATAGTCGTGTACAGTTTGAACGAAATCGGTGCAATAGTTAAAGCTCTAGCTTGTGCGGATACATACATACATACATACATACATACATACATACATACATACATACATACATACATACATACATACATACATACATACATACATACATACATACATACATACATACATACATACATACATACATACATACATACATACATACATACATACATACATACATACATACATACATACCATACATACATACATACATACATACATACATACATACATACATACATACATACATACATACATACATACATACATACATACATAACACAAACAAACATACATAGTTAGTTAGTTAGTTAGTTAGTTAGTTAGTTAGTTAGTTAGTTAGTTAGTTAGTTGGTTAGTTAGTTAGTTAGTTGGTTAGTTACAAACAAACGAAATACAATGCTTGCTTCAGCAGCTGAGCTGAAGCGACGCAACAAGTATTGTAGTGTAAGGTGGAGTGCAAACATTGAGAACTAATGACCTCTTACTTTTAGAAATGTGGGAATGAAAAGCTTAACCAACTATTACACTATTTTATGCTTTAGAAGCAATAAGAGAGCACAATAATGACAGACATGCAAATAATGATTTGTAAAGAGATTCATTGGATTTCTTTTTTCTATCAACAAGTAACACTAATTTTGTGATAAATCCTTAAAAAACTTAGTATATTATCTTAATATTTTCGAACATTTAAATGTCCATCGTCTGACACTTTTCTGTCATCAGGTGGCAGCACGTGACAGAAGTAGAAATCGGTCAGTGTTTATACATTGGTGAATCAGGCAGGAAGTTTGGCACACGGCTCAAGGAGCATCAAAGAAATGTGGAGACACATGACCATAAAAATGTCGCAAAGACTCAGCACCACAGAAGTTCACCAATCAGCCATAACTGACCACATGAACAACCTCAACCATGTACCAGATTGGGATAGTGCTAAAGTTGTGAGTAAGGAGTCGAACCTACTGGACAGACACATTTTAGAGTCGATAATAATCCGGAAGACTGAGGAAAACATGAACAGAGATGAAGGAGCATACCAGTTATCTCACGCCTATGACAACCTTCTGAGACCTAGGGCAGCCCCAAACCACCACACGTGCCCTCGACCACCCCCCAACAAACACTGACCGACTTCTACTTCTGTCACGTGCTGCCACCTGGTGACAGAAAAGTCTCAGACGATGGACATTGAAAATGTTCGAAAATATTAAGACAATATATAGTAAGTTTTTTAAGGATTTATCACAAAATTAGTGTTACTTGTTGATGCAAATAATGCTTTTGCAAAACACATTAAAAATTCTCATGTTTAGAAGCAATAAGAGACCACGTACAATAATGAAAGACAAGCAAATAATCCTTTTGCAAAACACATTAAAGAATCTCATGTGAATCAGGATACAGAATTCAGAATGCATATAGTACGATCGTACAGAAAACCACTAGAAAGACAGACTCGGGAGGGAGTTGAGATTGCAAGATCCAATGCGGACACCATACTTAATAGCAGATTAGACCACTGTGAGCCTGGTGTCAGGAGAATGATGTTCAAAAATTTATTTGATTAGATCTAGGATTTTAAGACATATTGTGATTCATAGTCTATGTAAATGGTAGATCTAAGCCAAGCAGGTTGTTGGGGTGCATTGTGTGGATAACTTAAAATAACTTAAAAGAGCTCTAACTAAGTTTTGTTTTAAACCTGATTGTATCAATGTTTTAAGTGTTGAGAAATTATGGTGGCGTTATAGTGTAAAGAAGACAGAGTAAATACAGATTGTTAAATATCATATAGAAATTAGATAATGTAAAATACTTATGGGGATTTATGTTGACTTGATATAGTTATTAAAATGTAATTTCATTTGTTTTTATTGAAAAGGAGACTGCAGATCTCGAAACTAGTTAAATATTTTGTTACTTTAATTTGTTTATTTGATAAATAAAGCATTGAGAAAGAAAATATATTACAGAATTGTATGAGTAATACGTACTGATATAAACACCCACATGTCTCACCTCATCACTTCCCTATTCCAGCTGACAGGTGGTGCACAGGCTCAGGTGACCCTCACTTCCGAACATACGACGGCTACATGATCCACTTCCAGGGTACCTGCCAGTACACTCTGGTTGGCTACGAAGAGTCTTTCCAGCACCCAGACATTCCCAGCTTCAGTGTCGAGGTAAGCATCACCCTAATAACAGCATCTGAAGTGCCATGCATGCTAGATCTAGATACGATGAAATGGATATGTGTGTGTGAATGGAAAATACCTTGTAATATAAAGATATGGAAAATGAGGCATTACATCATAGGCATTTAGAGGTCAAATGGATTGTGCCACAATGTTTTTAGTCTGCTAGAAATCATAACAATTATGAATGTTTCATGAAGATTTGATGTGCTCTCATAAGAATATATGTTATGCCATGTAATAATAATCCATAAAATTTAGATAATGACAATTGCGTGAGAACTTCAAGCTCAGTATTGAAAATAATTTTTGAGTAGAGCGTCAAATCAGACAATGCATTTAGTATACACTTAGCACATTATAAAAACCTCAGAGATTTCATACCATCTATCATCTTCCTCAATATGATTAACCCGTGGACAAGACAAGTTATTCACCCATCTTACATACAGGTGAAGAACGTCAACAGGGCGGGCAACACACGTGTGGCATTTGTAGACTATGAGGGGTTGAGGTGTACAACCACACGTTCAAGTTTGGCCGCAATAGACAAGTCTGGGTGAGGCTCACATCAATTCTGCAATTGATATTTTCTTTGATCTTAAACCAGATTATGTTATTTATGTTGAAAGGTAAGCTTTTGACTGTGCTTATGAAAACTGACAAAAACTTGAAAAAAACTAATGCAATATGCATTTCATAAGCATTTCAGAAAAAAGAAATTAAACAATAAACGAGGAGTCACATCGTCTGAATCACAGTTATCTCATGTAGATGGCATGGTACATTTTCTACTACATTGTATTTGAATTGACGAAAACAAACAAACTGATTCATAAGAATTCAGACTGGGGTTGAGACAAACTTGGGGTAATGGAAACTTCTTTCTTTAAATTTCCTTTCATCATACACCATGTGATGCTATATATGTGTGGCATGCTATGTGCAGGTTGATGGGCAAGCTGTGGAGCTGCCATGGACTGGCCACTCGGCTGTGTGTGTGCATCGCTCCCCCACCAATAGGCCCGTGCTCTCCACAGACTTCGGGCTTGTGGTTGAGTATGACGGCTGGCACTATGTGAGTACTCATGGTGGAGGGGGTATTATTATTATCGAGTACTTAACAGTTATTCAGTGCAAAGCAAGAGAAGTTAGCATTTTCTGTCACCCGTTTACTATATATGAAGTCACTAGATGTTTCACAAGTAGGTCACTAATGGGGATACTGTTCCATGCTCCCACCAGTGTCACCAATTATGACGTTCTACTGTAAAATAGGTTAATTTAGAAATACATGTAGCTATACAGGTCTTGTGTATAAAGCCTTACAATGATCTTCATCATGGAACATATTGAATAAAAACATTTGGATTTTAAAAAGAGCATAAAAAATGTATAAAACGTGGGCAAGATATGTTTTTTTCTGAATACATTCTTTTAATTGTGGTACATTCTTCAACAAGCCACACTGTTCTAATAAGTTTAGATGATTTAAGCACTTTAGAGTTACCTATATTCTTATCAAACTTACAACGTAGTTACAGGAATGTTTCAATTTGTAAGCCTAATTTTCTGTGCCAAACAATATTACAGCCACGCTCTCCTAAAAAATAAGATTGTAAAATCCTAGTATAAGTACCAATTGATAAGTACAGTAGATGATCTCATGGGGTGCTGGTACTTTTTTTTGTTTAGGGTACGTAATGCCGGACTAGCCAGACATCTTCCAGGACCAGGTGTTTGGTTTGTGTGTGAGACTTTGATGGCAATGCGCGCGAAACAACGACATGCGCACAAAGGATGGTGTGGCAGTGGATTGCACCCACCCTACGCTGCAGTGGGCAACAGCTACCAAGTCCATGGCAAGGGTGGAGACGCGTTCGTATAGGGTAACAGGGCTTTTATGTGGGTGGGGTTGGGAATGGGGTTGGAAACTTGTGAAGGACATAATTATGGTTAGTGAAAGTTGCATTATCACATCTGGGATTTTCCGGAGGACTGGGGTGCTGGGTGTAATATGGTATTTGTATTTGCAGCATAGTTTTGCATATGACACCATTATTCAAGAGAGTGTTTTATCAATTTGTCTATACTTTAAGATTATGAGGGCAATTAGGATGCACAAATACCTCAAATCGTTTTGCTACACATACATAAGAATACCTAGCCCTGAATGAAACTAAAGAATTTTAAAAGACACTGCTCCAACCTCTAGGTGTGAGAAGGCTACAGACAATGAGGATGTGTGTCCAGAGGCCAAGAGACAGCGCTTCCAGACCAAGGCCATGTGTGGCCTCATGAAAGACATAAATGGACCTTTCAAGAGCTGTCTGCAGAGTGGGGTAAGTGATGCGTGCTTTATCTCTTCCAATCACAGGACCAGCTTCCATATATATAATGATGAAGTAAAATTGAGTAGAGTAGTATAATTATCTTTATGCTCTAATCAGGTGTTGTTCCACCAAGTTGCATCCCACGCTATAGCCCAACACACACACACTATAACACTGAATTCACTGGAAACAAAATCAATGTTCAATTAGTGCACATTTAATATCCTTCCCAAGATCAACCGAAGCTGATTAGCTGCCCAAATATTCCTTCATACCCAATAGTATCCTTCAGGTGGGTAATGTTGAATTGAAATATTCTGATGCACCCCAAACTTATGACTATAGGTCACCGCATATCATTACTCAAAAAAGTACTGTAACAAAATATTTTAACATTCAATAGAATTATCTATATTGAAGCATTAGCAAAAATGTGCACGGAATTGTTTACATGTATATACATTGTACTATTGTTGCACATGCAGGTGAACTTTAACGATGAGTTTGAGAGCTGCTGGTTTGATGCATGTCAAGATGAGGAGAGGGCTGCCAAGGTTATCTGCAACTGGCTAGAGGTGGGTAACAATTACCATCTGTGCATTAAAATCATCATTCACACCCATACCTCTGCAGCAAGACAGGTTACTTAATGCTACAAAGATTCAGGGCTAGCATGTTACCAGTTTTGATATGATGGCATTAGGCCTCATTTCTTTTCTTCTCCCTTATTTATCTTTTTATATTTTCTATATCCTTTTCGATAGACATTCTAAATATTAATTGGTCCATGGTTGATTATGTGACATGAATTTGCTTTTCATTATGATATGTGGTGAGTATTTTTCTTCTAGGTAGCTGAGAAGAAATGTGATGATGCATTTGAACCCGTGAACATGTGGAGGACCCCCAAATTCTGCCGTTAGTCATTATTGATTGTGATTCTTATTTCTGCATTCAAGTATTAGCCACACAATACCATATAAAGTAATCTTATGTAGATAGTCACCTACATGTAGGTCTTTCTCCTGTTCATGAAATATATTTAGATATTTTACAAATCTGTTCCGAATATTGATATGTTTATTGTTGAGTATGCTGAAATCAAATATAGCTTCATTGTCCCCTCTATCCCCTTACAGCAATTGATGATCTATGTGGAGCCAATATGGAGTTTGCTGAGAATGTGTGCAACACTCCCAACACATGTGCTGAACCTCAGGCAGCAGAACGGTGCATGGACTTTGCACCCAGGGGATGCGTGTGCAAAAAAGGTAAGTGCATGGTTACCTCTTTTTCAGGTGTTCTGTAACGTAATAATGGGTCACATGCAACATATTTTGTCATTCGTTTTTAGTATGAGAAGTGTCATTCATGTATATTGCAGTTTGGGTGGAATGACGTTGGTTCATATGTGTCATTTATTGCCATATCGCCCTGATCGTACTTAAAAAATATGCATGTAGAAATGCAGAAAGATCTATCACTACTGGGTATGGATCAAACAGATCCAAATGATGGAAAAGCCTAGAGGGGACGGTTAAAAAACACACTGGGCAGCCAGGACATACATGTACCTTCAAAATGAGGAACAATTGGGGCCTGTCCCCACAAATGTAGGATTTGATACTCATATACTGGTAACTCAATATATTGTGATGGGTATAGAGGTTCTAGCACTATACATGTACGTATACAGTATGCATTAATTCAATTTTAATTTTGAAACATTTCATGCATGTAGGTGAACATCATGAGTCAAAATATGTTGTGCCATGGATAATCAGGGTTATACCGACACGTACATGTATCATTATACATTACTAATTAACCTGCAAGTATGCTGTATCCCCTGTATCAGGTATGGTGCTGTCGGGCTATGACTGTGTGCCCCAGTCTGAGTGTGGCTGTGCTGTGGATGGCAAGTACATGAAGGTAAAGCAGCATTTTTACCCGTGCTACAAGTTCATGTAAACTATGACTATACACAGCATATCGTGGGCAAAGGGTTCATATTGATATAGACGGCTCACTGAGAAACCACAATATTTGCATAATTACCACCATCGGTAGATGTACTGTCCCATGGTGTATAGAATATATAGGACATGGAAGAAACCGATTGTGGATGCAAGGAGTGAAACTTTTACAGTACAAAAACTCCATGGTTAGCACCCTCCATCATATCACAACAGTATGCTTTTTGTATTTTTATCAAACTTAACATTGCAATGGAAAAAAAACCAGAAATTAATGAACAATGCATTCTAATATATTTCAGGCTCATTATACACAAGTATATTGAAAATAACCCCTCATTCAAAACATTAAGCAAAAACAAAACTCATTCAAACCATAGGATTTACAGAACTTAGCTTAGTTATTGATTAAGTCAGACAAAGTTGTTCCAGCAGAAATAGGCATTTTAAGCAGATTCTATGATTCACACAACATTCATCTCTTTATCTGTATTTTTTTATATATTTGCAGAAAGGCCAAGTGTGGGGAGATGAAAAATGTGGACAGCGCTTTACTTGCACAGGCAACAACAAGGTGCTTTGATTAGTACTAATAGCTATTTAAGCATAGATATAAAAGAAAGCAAACAGTCTTACAATCAGATCAGGCTAATGGACATCATTTTTGTAAATGTAAAATGAAAATGTGATTATTTTTGTGCTTTTAATGATGCATTTATACATAATTCTACAATTATCTACTACTGAAATATATCGATGTTAAGTGGTCAATGATAATGTGTTGTAGAAATTTGAAACACTTTGTTCAGGAAACAGTGAAAGCCATAGTAATAGAAGCTTTCATTTTCTGGCATCTACATGTATATTAATACTGATCGTTGCTTTAATGTCTACCTATAGATCATATTCATCTGAGATTATACCTTCAATTATGGTTTTATATATCTTTGCTATGGCAAAGACAGCAAGGGTGCTTCACATACATCTATAGGCCACTAAAGTACATGTATCCAACTACACGTCTAACAGAAGCAATCACTAACAATTTAATTAAATGTTTGTCTCTTTCATCACTATATGGTAGGTACATGTGGAGGCATTGAAATGCTCAGACCCTAATGCAGAGTGTGTGAACAAACCGGGACTCAGCAAGGCCTGCTACTGTAAAGACGGCTACACGTTCAACTCATTCAAGAGATGCATCAGCAGTGAGTAACCACAGATTGCTAATAAGCATTAATATACTTCAATTTTCATACAGCAATTATTCAAAATATTGTTTAAAGATAATGCTCAGTCAAAATACTTTTTGTTCTGTGAAGTCCAGTATCAATGAATAATGCCTTTTCTATTGCAAGTGTAAGGAAATAATATATATATTTTCCACATCTACCATTTATTACACCTTTAAAAATAACATGCCTTCTTGCGACCTAAAACACAAGGTCACGTGATGTTGCATAATCGAATGATTTTCGCCAGACGTACCGTGAATTTCTGACGGCAGACATCACAATTAACATGGCAGAGATAGCAGGCTTCTCACGTGCACCGTGCGAGTTACGTCTGACGAAAATCATTCGGTTTACATTTCTGCTTTCACGTGTTTACTTGTGTGTACACTGGCCTCTTAATGCGTACTATTTGAATTGCTCTACATATTTTAATATGCTGTTTAAATGAAAGACACTTTCAGAATGCATAGTCCACATCACATTGCTTCTATACAAGCATATTTGTTCGGCCACTGAGCATAACCTTTAAAGATGATTATAAATGTGTTGCCACTGATCAGGCAATGTCCTGTGCATGTGTTGTCATTTTTATAAGAATGTCATTTGAGAAAATCTTAAGTAGCTGTAGAGTCCTCTATTGTCATTAAGAAAGGCAATTATTTCAACTGATGTACTAATGTTTCAGTCAAGCCTCCCACGGTCTGCCCAACACCAGAACCTCCAACTTATGTGCCACGTGAGTAAAGCTTGTCTTTCCATTTTATTACAATGCTGTACAAGGCAAGACTGAGTAATTTAAAGTTTATACAAAATTTTATTCATCATTGAGTAAGTTTATGGAAGTTCAAAATTGTATTAAATAGACATATCATACCTCACACTTTATGTCTTGTTCACGTGCAGAAAATTTAAGGAAAAAGAATTATTATGAATGATTCTTTATTATGATAATGAATATGATAATGATAATGATAAAAGCAAGTTCACTTCACTGGACATGATTCGTGATTTTAATAAAATGTTAGTCACTATGGGAATACCATCAGAGGAACATAGGCCGCAAAATCCAGCCTCGTAAGCTCATATTTAGTATCAAAATTGTACAATGATGCTCACACGGCACACGGACAGATATTTGGTTTGTGTCTTCTAAAATGGATATTTGATGACAATTCAAATGGCGGATCACAGAAAAGGAGTTTGACAGCAGTCTTATGAAAGCTGCATAGGCTCCGTATATCGTGTGTTTCTTTGAAAACGAATAAATGATGGTGTCAACTACGCAGATATTTTGCCGATCTCGGGAATAAACAACCAATTTTTTAAACGTTTTCACTCAGAAATGTAAGTAATCATCTATTATGTATGAAATCGGTTTCAGTAGTAAATTTTACATATGTGTATGAATAATTACGCAGTTTTATAAGCTCCACAACCTTAAACATTGAACTATTCCCGTGTTGATAAACGTACATTCGCAGACAGACCACGGGATTTCAAGTGGCGACGTTCAGTGGGATAATGACAGCTAGTATCCTCATTAAACTGTTAAATGTACCTTGACATTTCTATTTAAACTTTGAGAAATAGAAGCATCATTGTTTTTATTCGTGTAATTACTTATCCGTAGCTTATATGAAAGTGTTACGTTATCCATAATTGAGTACAGTCGGTGCAACCACCACGTTTATCAACGTACGTGTGGCGTAGTTATCTGAACGTGATGTCGTCATTCGTTCGGGGTCACCCGTACTAACACGGGGTCACCCGGTGCATTTTGCTGAAAATCGTGCTGAAAATCGTGCTGAAAATCGTGCTGAAAATCGTGCTGAATTCTGAGTTGAGTTCATAGCCTACAGACTTTGTGCGTATAGTCTTAACCAACCCAATCGGGGCTTGGGTATTAAAGGACACTGTAACCTCTCTGGCACTTTCAGCCAAACCCAACTGTGATGAGAACTTCTTCTACAATCCACTCAGCAGGACCTGTGAGAAATTCCCAGATCTCGGAGTTGATGGTAGGTTGATATTATCCTCAAGTGTAATAATAATATCAATGTAAATTCTAGTCATCTACTGTAAGCACAATAATGTGTTGCACTAGAAACAGATCATGAAACTAAGTACATGTAACAGGCCAAGCGTTATATGCACTCATGAGCCTATGGGAATCACAGAAATGAAATAATCCCATCCAAATACTTCTGACTGTGATTACAAAGCACAACCAGAAAATTAAACACCTCCCACCCAACAACACAGTCCAAATAGACTTTACTTTGGACAGTGCGCAAACCATTTGTCAAAGTTCATGGCCTAAAGTATCACCATTTTGTACTGGGGTAAGTTTCAGATACAGAGCTCATGGCATCCACCATTGTTGTGTCCATATATATGGAAGCAACTTTCTTTCTAGTCAACTGCCAGCAATCCTCGCTCGCTACTTTTAATAAGGACTGGCTTCATTTCAAAGTTGATAACCTAACCATGTAATTCAAAAGTAAATTTCGATGAGTTTGCTTTGCTTGTTTCAGGCTGTGGTGTGAAGGTGGACATCGTGTTTGTGGTAGACAGCAGCGGGAGTGTGGGCCGCCAGAACTTTGACAAGGTGCGCGCCTTCCTTGCGGGCATTGTGAGGCGCTTTGATGTCGGTCCTGACAAGACACGCTTTGGTGAGATTAGCTCTTTCAAATATGAGATTCACAGGCTTGACAAAAATAGATATGGATATCATCAGGCTTTTTAATTACAGCATTAAGAATAGTGGTAGTGTCAGTTGATAGATACTATTGTAGTTTGCTATTTTTTCGCTGCTGTAAAACATGTGAAAATTTTGAAAATTGTGGACCATATGTATGAGTCTGTCACCTATTTAACCTGGTGTGTCCCCACAGGTGTGGTCCGGTTCTCTCGTTCGTCCGACACTATCTTCGGCCTCAACACATACAGCGCCTCAGCTGAGGTGGTGGCGGGCATCAACAATATGGCCTATGTGTCAGGAAGCACCAACACTGCCAAAGCACTGACTATGGTACGTGTAGCGTGTTCTGTGTTTGAGGAAACACCAAACTTGTCAGGGCTCTTACAATGGGGCAGCTGTGTTCATAGCGAGAGTGTCATTTTCTTCTTATTACATAATATGGCTACTTATGCTATGTTCACACACAACTTCTTCCAATTAGCCTTCTGATGCACTCCCAATGTGATTGTTAACCCTTTTGACCTAGCCACTGCCCAACATTGTAAGTTTTACTGGTGTTGTCCAATGTCGGAAAGTACTTAAAAGTAATGATGTACTCCAAATTACATTAATCCCTGGATACCTACCGATCATTGAGAACATCGATTACTCGAGCATTACAATTGCCATAGCTGTACATGTATGTCATATTTTGCAAAAATGCAATGTACACCTATTTCAATCATGATTACTATAATAGTAATTCTTGAAATGCTCAGTGACTTAGTTGTTTTTAGTATCAATTTCATTTAAAATTTGTTTTGTTCCGTTCCTTTTAATTGATGAACAACATTCTCAAGACATAACAACGCTTTTAATAGTTTTAATGTTCTAGGTTGCACTTGTTGGTGGTAGATCATATACAGGGTCCTTGTATGAAAGTCACTTCAATTGTTATTACAGGCACAAAAGCTGATTCAGAAAGAGAGGCGACCCAAAGTGGACACTTACGTGGTTGTGGTCACTGATGGAAAGTCTAACAAGGAAAAGGATACTCTCAATGCTGCCAAGCAACTTCTAGCTGAAAAGGTAGCAATCAGAATTTCTTGGGCTTATTTTGATATGACAAATATTGATGAAATGAATTATTATGATCATGGATATAGTTCTAGGATATTATGTGCATGATAAGTTAAAGATAAGGTTGAAACAAATTGTAAATCATCATTAAAGTGAAGCAATGACAGTAAAATCTCAAAAGTATTAGTGGGATACTAATGGGAGTATGAAAAGATAACCCCTTATTAGCATGCGGGAGAAGAATAATTCATCTCTATTGGAGATGTGTCACCGTAGGCAAAGTGTCTCTATTGGGGAGGTGTCCCACAACGAGAGATTCATTGAAGTTTGGGGTTGTAAATTGCAGATGGTCTGATTTGTTCTATTCTCACTGATCCTGTCGCTAATTGCTGCACTTTGTTAAGACATTTATTATAGATTAGATGATAACTTTTAAGTTTGGAACAATAAAAATTTCATTCAACAAGTGTAGCAAACAATATACGCTGAAAATAAAAGTTTATTTATTCAAAATAAAGTTTGCCAATTATGTGACCATTGATTTTTAGTAGAAGGGAATGCGTCCAAGATTTTTAATTTTCCTACTCAGCTGCATCCATATCCTCCATTCGCAGGTGAAGGTGTTTGCGGTGGGTGTCGGTCGCCGCCTCAACCAGAAGGAGCTAAAAGCCATCGCTGGTGACGACAAGCGCGTGGTGCTGAGGTCAAGCTTTGCCGCCCTGGCCGCCGGTTTCAGCGACATCGCTGCACAGACTTGTGAAGGTGAGGGTCAGGGCGCGTACAGCGGTCAGGGCGCGTATCAATAAAATGGGAGAACTATGAAATTTCGCAATGATAAGGTATGAAACTCACAAACGTTTGGGTATGATCCAAGTTGCAATGTTGAACAACAATAAAAGGAAGCTGGCCATGACCCATGACAAAAAATGGCTGGCCCTGATTATGTTAATTTGGTATCTATAAAAAAGTAGTCTGGCCATCAGGATGTGAACCATTGATATAAGCCAGTTGTGGCTAAGATGAGCCAGTACTTGGTGGCGTATAGGTATGCCTTATTTCGTGTCCTGTCAATACAGTTGAAGGAGAGACTACAATACATTTCAATATATCTTTATTGTTCTATCCAACTCGACTCCCTGAGGCCTCCCGTGAGGTCGCTTATATCCTACCACCACGCCCTTCTCGTCTGCATTCTCTAGACTTATGGTGTTAAGTGAGGAGGTGTAAGGCTAGACCCATTTCACCTCACAGTGGTACCGGTAAATAGCTATGGATATAATGGGGGTCTATAATGACTACTTAATAACTTCTTTACAAGTATTGAGGGTTTGGTGGGAAAGTACACTTACATGTACATGTATGCAGCACTCATGGTATATATATGAGTAAAACATGTAAATGAGTAGGACATAAATCTCTGGAGTTAGTCAATGATTGAATAAGTGTCAATAATGGGATACCATTTTATGACCTGACTATGTAAAATTTACTTTTTTGCAATGCAGATGCCTGCAGTGGAGGCAAGTGTATCACCTGCGCCCCAGGATTCTTTAAACAGGACAACCAATGCTGTATGTACCATCTTTAAGTGTTAGCTATCACGATATGAAATTAGAATTCTTAGAACCAGTACCTTCAAATTTGACCAAACAAAGTCAGAGACATAATTTGCTGAGTATGATTTGCTGAAATACATGTATGTGAAAATATGAAATATCAGATTTACTTTGTGACTATCCATATTGTGACGATGTGCAATTTTTGTGATGTAACCTTTTATTGTCTGCACCAGTTGAGGACAAGTGCGCCAAGAATCCTTGTAAAGGGCAAGATGTAGAGTGTGTCAATGTGCGCACCAGTTTTGAGTGCAGATGCAAGGATGCAAGGAAGGTCTATGACAAATGCACACAGCAGTGTGTGCGCACTCTCGCCAGAACATCAGAGGCCTGCATGCCAACTGGTACTGTGTTTTGCATTTTATCTTGGATTATGTTTAGTGTTATACTTTATTTTTAAACCTGTGAAATGAGTTTTATTTTGAGAGTACTATCTTTTTTATTGTTGCTAATTGCTGTCATGAATCTCTCTTATTACACATAGTACTATATTTACAGTTCCAGCATGCCAAAAGGGTCAGTACTTCAGTCGCCGCTTTGGCTGTGTAGACATCCCAAATCTAGGTCAAGGTCAGTGTCTTTTGCCATAGTTTTATAACTTGGTCATTGCAAATTCAAAAAATGTTCATTTGATGTGAAATGATCCAATAAGGCAATGTTTTTCCTGCTACTCTCAGGCTGTGCTGCCAAGATTGACATTGTGTTCTTGCTGGAGAATGGCTACGACTGCCAGGGTTCCCTCGACAATGTCAAGACCTTTATGAAGGGCTTTGCACAGCAGTTCAAGGTACCCATTTTTATATTTATGGTCAATAGAGAGATAAGTTGTGAAGTATTGTGTGCAATGATTTGCTAATCTGTCTTATCAATCAAATTACCGGTAGCTGTATACAAATCAGCACCTGTCACTATTCATAACTGACTCTATGTCAATGCTCAGTTTTGGAAATACTGACCTGAATGTATGTACATGTGTGTAATGAATAAATGAAGAATTGCACAGCTTGTTTGCTCCTAAACACACCTGAATATAAGTCCACAACTGCTGGACACAACCGCTTCAAAAACTACAACACTTGTACACGTGTATGGCTCTGTATGTGGGTTTCACAGGGTAACATATTCCATCTCATGGTGCAAGTCCCTCAAATTCTAAATAAGTCAGGATGTATGATTGCCATGTTCTGCAATAGATCCAAATGTTCTCATCCAACATTAGCATTAGTTCTATTCTGTACACATGTAGAAGGTAGTGCATTCTCATGCTAAGTATTGTGCAGTTAGTCTGATATACATGTACATGTATATTTATTCATACTTCACCGAATTTTTCAGGTTGGCGGTGGCCACACACGGTTTGGTGTGGTTGTGTACAGCCAGCAGGCAGAGCAAGTTCTCACCCTGAGGAAGGGGGATGACATAAAAGATGTGCTGAAGGCTGTTGATCAGGTGACTTGTCTATAGGCATTCCTTCGACAAAAATTATTGGATAGAATATGTATTGAATACGAATATTGAAAAAGGTCATATGGTCTATGAGATATTAAACACACATATTTTATCATTTATCTACTATCACCCAGCAAAATCGGGGCACATCACTTTGTTCTAGCATATATATGTATATTGCCACAGAACTGGGGTGTCTACTATACATTCTACATACAATATACATTGTAGATATCCTCCGTGGAGTCCCAGTTCAGCAACACGTCTGCTGGTCTGTATGCTGTGAGGGATCTACTGACCGAGGAGGCTAACCAGAAAACACCAACATTTGTGGTTGTCATGCAAACCTCCAGGTAGATGTAGATATAGACCAGACCTTGTTGATTATCCAGACCCATTGCTAGCTGGGAGGTTGAATGGGCAATAGCCCAACCACATGTTTTGTCAAAGTCAATCACAATCACATTCACACCAAATATACCATCAAACTTATATTCAAAAGGGCCACATTTTTAAAGCTATAAGTCTTTAATCATGGTGGTCTACCTTTAGAAAAATATCTTCATATGCTTTTCAAGCTAACTGTTCACACAGTGTTATACTCTAAAGCCGTATATAACTGGCCTAATTGCAACATGAATACTCTTAGCCAATATTTTGTCAATACAAACCAGCATGGCATTGTTTTAATCTTAATTTTCTCAACCACCAACTTATATTTAGGCCCCATACAGAATACAGTCTTTCACATTACAATCTCTGTTTGCCAATTGATTGTGAGAAAACTGTTTTCATACGTCCACATTGTAGGTCTGATCAGGCTGTGGCGACAACAGAAGCTGCTGAACAGCTGAAGATGACCATCAAGAACCTCAGGGTAAGTTACTCAGGTCTAAAGCCCCAGTCCCACCAAGTTAACACCAGTCTAAAGGCTTGGTCATACGTTCAACAAGGCAATTGTACACAATGTGGCAACCATTTCAGTTATTTAGTATATGAGGCGCCCATGCACATACCCATGCCCTGTCATGCTCTGTCAAAAGTAAATTATATTAAATATCAGCACTATTGAGATGCGATTGCTAATAATGGCTTTTGTAAAAGCCCATCTTTGAAATTGAAGAAGGTTTAAACCTAAAAGTTTTTAGGGTTCTTACATATTTATTTAGGAAATATTATATGAATGTTCAACTGTTTTATATAACTTCTTTATTGGCCTGGCAGGTGTTCAGCATGGGTGTAGGGTTGGATGTCAACCTAGATGAGCTGACTGCCATGGCAAGTGACCACAAGGCGTCATATGTTATGGTAACAAGGGGCTCACACACACTACCCTATGTCTATGGCATCGCTGCCCAAAGGGTCTGCAAAGGTATGAATTTTGCAGAATCTACTATTATAGTATTGAAATAACACATGCATACATTTGGACATCATTTGATTACCTACACCAAAATGACAAAATTGACATTGCCTGTGCTATTACCTCATCAGCCATATAAAGTTTCCCTGCTGTCTTCATAGATTCCTCATCCCCGATGGAATGTGGTAGTGACAAGTATCTGTCCGAAGGTGTCTGCTGTGAGTATATTACAAACAAAGCACCACTTAATTCCTTATGTACAAATAGTTTTACTATCTTCATAAGAAATTGCACTAGGATTTTTATCTTCTATCAAAGGATAATTTGTAAAATGTTTAATCAATTTTTAATTTTACCAAGATTTTGTATTTTAAAAAGTCCCACAGAATTTCTCTACCTAGCAAAACTCGATTATATTGAAATCAATTCCACCAGTGTTGAAATATTATCACGCGATTATAATTATTTACCCATATTTCCATGAGATCATGCTACATTTATTTTGACACCACCCTTCATTTAATCTGTGCTGTGAAACTATGAAATCAGTCTTATCTATGACTTGGTTGTCAAAGCATGACCACTACTAGCGATATGTATGCAATGCTGTGTTTCTCAGACCCTGACTACTGTGCACTGAAGACAAGGTGTGACAGCAACGCCACCTGTGAGAACTTGGCCGGCTACTTCCGTTGCTCATGTAACGATGGTTTTGTGATGGACCCGAACACAGACACATGTGTGCAAGAGCCCACCAGTGAGTCGGCAAAACTATGTTACCTGTTAATGGTCCATTTACAAATGAATCCTTCTAGTTTATAATCAGTTGATGGTAACATTTTGCCCACATTTATAGTATGCATTGTTCATATGAACTAATAGACCACAATATATGTAGCAAGTATTCTATTGATGTTTCTTTCATGTTATCGGACAAATGTTCAAATTTGGTCCAAAATAATGCAGAAATGAGTATTTCATCATGGTTTAATGTCTTGATTGTTTATATCATGTATATAGATATAAATAAGATAAACAATTGAATCATTAAGGATGTTAATTATGTCTGATTTTTATATTAGATTTAATGACTTAAGTGTATATTGATATGCAGAGATTTTTTATAGAAAGATGACATATTTATAACTACTTCAAACCCATATTTTAGAGCCACAATGTCCCAATGAGAATGAGTTATTCAGCTTTACTGAGAACCGCTGTGTTACACGACCCAACTTGGGTACCGGCTGTGGTGTGAAAGCCGATATAGTATTTGTGCTTGATGCTAGTGGCAGTGTTGGCTCCGACAACTTTAAAAAGATGAAGGTATTTGTTAGTGCTATATTCATTTGATCAATATTTGTTTATCATTTTAATGATTTTTTACAGTGGTTGACGATTTTAACTACTCTTAGCCACCAGGATGGTCCTTTGTTTTTAACGGTTATTGAAAGGCAAAAAGCGCAGAGGATCTTTCTCACACTGCAAGTGCTAGACTTACAGCTTATTACATCCCTCAAGCTCACCCTCTCCAGACTGCCTCCCACCACTGTCCTAGTCATTCCTTCCCAACTAACATGTCTCATTTATTTCCCTAGTAACCAACTAACTTCTCTAGTCTCATGTCTCTTTGTTTATTTTTCTTTATATTCCCCAATTACATAACTATTAAATCTTCTCAGCCATCACTACTACTAACCTCTACCCCTTCTTCCTTTCCCCAGAAATTCGCATCAGCTGTGGTTGGAGAGTTCACTGTAGGAGTTGACCACCTCCGGGTTGGTGCCCTCTCCTACTCGTCCAGCACTGAACTTGAGTTGAGCCTCGATAACTCGCTCAATGCTGAGCAAGTCAAGGCCAAGATCAGCAGCATCCGGTACACCAAGGGAGGTGCGTCAAATTGTTTACATTTAGAGTTGTAGTTCATTATAGTTACCATTTTAATTTCAAGGACATTTCAATTATGTGTTTCTAGGCAAGCATTTGTTTGTTCTTTGAAATAAACAAGGACATTTTCACAAAGATTAGGTTACATTCATGTATTATAGTCATGGCGTTACCGTGACAGGCATGCTGGAATAAGCAATTAAAACTTGAAGTCTCCTCAGTTATTCTTAAATAAACTAGCACATCATCTCAACTGTTGTAAATCCAAGGGGTTGACTTAATGAAGCCAATATCTTGTAAAATGATCAACAAAATACCCAATTTTTCATACCATCAGGCACCAGAACTGACCTGGCCTTGGCTGAGGCTCGTGAGGAGCTGTTGAAGCACCAAAGGAAGGACACGCCCAACGTAATTGTTGTCATCACAGACGGACGCTCCAACAAGAAGGCCCTCACTCTGGACGAAGCCAAGAAGACACTTGACGCTGGCATCACGGTAGGTGTCTGTAGTGTCTGTAGTGTCATCTACTGTTTCTTATTAATTAGCTTATAGTGTTATTGCAATGATTTTTATGTGCTGTGTAGCATTTAGTGCTGTTGGTAGAAGCGATTGTGATTATGATATGGTGCAATCTTCAATTATTTAGATCTATCATGTGGGACATTTTTATATTGCTTCTGTAAGAATACTAGTACAAAGTGTTTATACTTGGTACCATAACCTTTTATATCATATTTAAACTTCCTTCAATCAAAATGGATTTCTGTTACATTGTTTGTGCAGAATTGGCAAGAGTAGCTAGAAGTTATGGCATAATATCCCATATTGTATATATCACATACAATGTATATCTTGGCCTACAGAATATTAGTTCACATATTCTTAAGAACTGCTATTTTCTTGATAAAGGGACAAAATATCCCCTGAATTCTTCAGGTGTTCACTGTGGCTGTGGGTACCAATTTTGATGTCTCTGAGCTTGAGGCAATCTCCTCTGACCCAGACGACAAACACATCCTCCGTGTGCAGAATTTTGGCAACCTTGAAAACATCATAACAAAGATTGCTGTTAGTGTCTGTGAAGGTAGATTATTCTACTATACTTGTCACTTTATAACCTCCTTTCAAGTTCAACAGATATTAGAAACTAGATAATTAATGTTCTGAGGATCAATGAATTGATTTTCTTTTGAATGTTCAATATACTCCAAACTTGACCAAGATAACTTTTTATCACTCCACTATTACAGTTGTATTGGAAAAGCTAGTTGCAAAGTTTATGAGTACATGTTGAAATGAGTATTCAGAAACAAAACTACATGTATTTATTACGGGCAAATGTGTCTGCACCAAGTGTGCAATATTTGTGATATTACTAGTATTTTGTGCTTCTTGAATGGTACACATGTACTGCTTGCATTGAAATATGTATTTTTTGCATCACCATCATAAAAAAAATGATAAACATCAAAACATCAGCCAAGTGAACAAGACATATTGACATTAGCCATGGGAACCTTCATTCCCCATTTCCTTTTTCACAGAGACGTGTGCTCCTGGTGACGCATGCTACAAATGCCAGGACGGATTCATCAAGAATGATGCTGGAGAGTGTGGTATGTCAGCTACCAACACGTTGATTATATTAACATCTTATTTGAACATTATTCTATCTATTATTCTATCTATCTTGTTTCAATAAACATTTTCAAAAACATTGCTCACTTAATTTAAGACTACATGTAGATATCTATGCAATGCTTTGCCTGAGATACCATTTATGCATGTCTAATGCATTCCTGTACAGTACAAACAACATTTTACTTAAAACAATCCCATAATACTCTTCCATGTCAAATGGTATAACCACTGAAATAAATGCGTCGTTAGTGAAGGTTATCATCTTTTAAATTGTGCAAAATTGAAACTCTTTATCTCTTTTTCATTTATTATGAAATGGCAAGTACACTAAAGTCTATTAGCCCACTATATATTGAAGGACTGCTTAGATGTATACAAGTACATGTACATGAAGATGGTGAAAGTTTGTTCAACCATACAAAGCTTCCATTTGACCAGATGTGTCTTGTTACCTGCAGTGCAGGACCACTGTGCCAAGAAACCTTGCAAAAATGCGGGTGAGGTATGCAGCCTGACAGAGACCTTCTATGAGTGCAACTGTCCTGATGGCCAGATGCTGGACGGAGACAAGTGTGTTGATGGTGAGTTTCCTCATTGCTTATGAATGAATTACAATATTTAGCTAATATGATTAGAAGATTGAGCTCATTCTGTTCCAATTTGTTTTTCTTACTTCTCATTTATTGTAGAATATTAGTAGTTACACGCGTTGGGCATTAGGGCTAATAGGTTGAAGTATATGTACAATGTATCTAGCTCTGTGGTGAAGCAAGTAAATACTAAATGGAATTTAAAAAGGCCATATCTATGGTTTGAAACTTATAAAAGATGTGATTTACAATAGACTGATATTCTAACCCATATTTATGTGTTTAAAAAGTGTTTGATGAAGGTTGCAAGGAATTGTGGATATTTAGGTAGCTATAGGTCAACTTTAATAGGAATAAATTCCCATGTCCTGACCTTACAAATGAGTGCATTTTATAATTTGACAGTGTCAATCTTTTTATTATATGTACTTTCATCATATTCATTTATGGTCTGCTCTGTCTGCAGAGGTGTTCTGTGGAGATGACGAGGTGTTTATGGATGGAGCATGCAAGAAGCAGGGTGACCTGGGAGAAGGCTGCACCTCTCAGGCAGACGTGCTCTTTGTCATTGATGGCAGTGGCAGTGTCAAGAAACACAACTTCCAAAAGGTGAGCACCTATACATGCTATATGAGATGGCATATTTTGTGTCATTGCAAATGGTAGTATCAGTAATTAAAAGCTTGACAGTCTACTGGTATAGGTATTTCAATTTACGATATTTTTGACACTGTTGGGGGTTTACCTGTATTGCTCTTTTAGGTGCTTATGAATGCGGGCAAAACTTGAATAATATAAAATGAATAATATGTGCGAGACTCATTTGATTATTGAATTTCAGGTTTTGAACACTCTGAAGAAAACAATAAGAAAATTCCAACTAGGTGCTGACAAGACACATGTGGGAATACTGCAATTTAGCAGTAATACAAAGGTACATGTAAAACAAAACAACCCATTTATAAAGGTTCGACACCTTTTACAAAAACGAACATTTTAAATCAATGTGTTAAGTAATGTGCCGAAAAATGAAACTGATTATAGAGTAATATTTTTCACATTTGAGGAGACATATTTCTTTTTCACTCACTCACTTGCCTTCAGTATGAGATCAAGCTGGGTGCAATAAATGACCAGAGGGATCTGGAAAAGGCCATAGACCAGATCCAGTACATGCGGCGAGGCACAAGGACCGATCGTGCACTCATGACAGCTCTCAGCATACTCTCAGGCACTGTAAGCACTCTTTATGAATAGGTTCACATTAATAGGCATGTTGATCAAGGATTATGTATTTGATTTACTAGTTGTACGTTTGCATATTATTGTGCTTGTAATGTAGATTGCATTCATTTCAATTTTGGGCCATTGTCATACATATAGAGTGGATTGCACAGATGTAGAGAGTTTTTTGTGTTAACTTTTGTCAGTGATCATGAAGTGAGTGTACTCCAGAGTTCTCCAGTGAATTTTGCATCTTCCAAAGTTATTGATAACCCTGCAGCTTACTATTCCTACTAAGAATAGCTGTCATAGACACGCTCTTTAGATGCTGTTAGGCTACCTAATACTGTTGTCAAATTATCTCAGTGCATACAGTAATACCACACCGTGTGAGTTTACTAAGTATTGGTCATATTGTGTGTTGTAGGATGCTCGCTCTGATGCTGTGCCACTGATGGTTCTCGTCACAGATGGACGCTCAAACAACCCAATTGCCACAAAGCACGCTGCTAGCGCTGTCAAGCAGGCAAAGATACAGGTACATTGTACGAGCACTATTATGTCGATGATAGGAGCTAGCTATAGTTTGAATCATGCATACACAAGCTAACCAGAGGTGAATAGAGAAACTTACTGTTATTAATTGGTAAGGTAAATAATACTTCATTTACTAACACGGCTACAAATATGTACACTGACAATACAATAAGTATATGAATCTCAAACAGGAACCATCACAAGCTACGTGTGCTGAATCACTAATCAATGCTTATATGCATTACACCCCACAGGTGGTTGCAGTGGGCGTGGGATCGCGTGTCGACATGAATGAGCTGATGATGATCGCGCCCAAGTACCACAGGCAGGCACCTAACTGGGACGAGCTGGTACGCCTGAACCAGTGGCTGGCACTAGATTCGTGCTCAGGTCAGTTAATGGCACCAAGAAAACTTTGGATTATCAGTCATATATGGCAGCCCACTATGTTTGATGATCATTTTCGTCAAAATTACTATGCTGCTTGCCATTTGGAATGATTATCTCAGGTTGTTTTTTTTATTTTTTTAGAAACATGTATGGATCCAGAAGATGCCTGTTTTTCATGTAAGATGGGTCAAGTTCAGGCCAATGGAGTCTGCTGTAAGTGGTTTCTAGCTGATGTCACCATCAACATTAATACAATATTCCTTTATATTATACTGTTTCAAAATGAATGATAATCAACAGGATAAACATAAGACTGTTGAAGCTTTACAACTTTGGGAATAACTAAGTATAGGTTCATTAATATTGTACCTGTTAGTGTTGCTGTCTTTTCCTAAATTATGAACACTCTTGTGTAAAGACTCTCAACAATATGATATGCTTCCTTAAACTACTCTGAATTCTTTACAAAATGCCAGTCCATTTTGATAACAATTTTTATTAGCGCATACCTATTTGCTGTACATAAATTAAATAATTGAATATAATCTTCATGATGTCTCCTATTCATTGTTCCCTAGATGACAACATCTGTGAGTCAGCCAACCCATGCATTGGTGAGGATGTAACTTGTGAGCAGCGTGAAGGAAATGTACGCTGCCGCTGTGACAAGCCCATGCATGCATACACCGAGAAGCGCGGATGTGTGCCGGGTGAGTCCCATGATCGTGCAGCAACTAGCATCCCAATTGTGTGTTTGTACTTGTGAGCGATGTGTGATGGGTGCATCACAAGGTCATACAAACAAATTCACACTAACACTTACAGGAAAACTTACAGAAAAATCACTGATGTATAGAGGTACAGTAAGTGACAAGTACCAATATATAGCTCGCCATGCATGTTGATGCATATTTTGGTATCTGATGAGTTCCTTACAAACTTATTATAATTCTGCATATATGCTAACCAGATATAAATTTCATGTTAAAACAATATAAGGACTTTCTGTACAACTGCTACACCTTTAAATATCAAAAAACATCCTGCCCCCACCCACCCCTTTCTTAATCTCTGATCATGACATCACCACCCTCTACATTGTATACCTTACACCTCTTTTAAAGTCAATGAATGGCATCTTTTCACATGTCATCCACCTTTACTTCAAAACTAGTCCTTTGTGATTGCAAAAAGCCTTAACGTTTAAGTGGAATTCTGTACACTAAATTTTGTTCCTTATTGTTCTATGATATAGATATTACCTGTCTTAAAACCATTGTTTGGCAATAGGCCGTGTTTGAGAATTACCTATTAGTTAAAACATATGCATAAAAAGAGCCAATACATACATTGTACATGTACATTACCATCTCCTCTCACCGTACACGAATGTGTGCTGTTTCAGCTGTATGGGGCCCAGGCGGTGGCGGACCCAAACGCTGCAGGGATGGAACCATCTGTAGCCCCAACGCTGACTGCAAGAAGGTTGGACGATCGTGAGTGATACTTCCAGTACTATCTTTTTCAAAATCTATAGGGACAAAAAGTCATTGACCTGCTGTAAATGATATCAAGAGAGATGGACATGAGAGATGAAGAGGGTAGCACATGATGGTATATCAATTTTGGATATCTGGGATTTTAGGATTCTTGGTTATATACATTTGTATCATTGAAGATTGAAATAATTTGACAATACTACCTTACTGCTACCTTATTGAATGCAGTTTTATGTTGGTATTAGGTACATGTGCATTATGTTAATTATGCTGTGGAGGATTATATTGTTTACCTGTAATCATAATTCATTTGAAGACGGACAACATTTGGAATGGCTTTGATAATTGGTAGTCTCATTCTATCCAACAGGTACAAATGTGTGTGTCAAAAGAGCAGTGTAGCTGTGAAAGATGCCTCTGGGGTGACATCGTGCATCCGTAAGTACTTCAGCCTTTACAACAATATGTGATTTTGTGTACCTGTACTTGTAATATCATCATCATAACATTGTACTGCGATCGAAATATTAGTGGTACTGCTATTTTACTAGTAAGTATGCCTAAGGGACAGTGCAATATTTACCAGGCAGGGGGACCGGTGCATTTGGTAGGGGGACCAGTTACTTTTTCAAGGTGCAAAGTAGGGGGACCTGATGATTTTTCATTCTCATTGGGCATGGGAGGTGTATTTTTCACCTGTTGAAATCCCGCTTTGACAGGAGCGAATCGGTACAAATTATTCACGCGAACGGGACAATGTTGCTCACCTGGTCATAGTTAAAGCCGCGTCTCACTGGTTCCGGCGCACTGGGAACTTACACCCAGCTGATAAGAATCGGTTGGATATCCAGATTTTTTCATCTACGCTAAGCATCTGCTAGCTACGCCTTCCCTACGCCGACCCAGCATTCCTTTGCCGCTTTAAGTATGTGTGGTGTGCTTGTAACGCCCGCTGCCAGTACCCCGCCAAAATATTTCCAGGAAGATTATTGTTCGGTCCGCTCTTTTACGCTCCCAGGTTTTGGGCTGCTCAAAACACCGAAAGCGTAAACGGCATACGCAAATTGATAATCCATTGATTTTTTATGTTGTAATGGCCTAAATTATCTACCATCTCTAGATTACTACTGCTTTTATACCGCCTCCATTTAAATTCATTTTGCGGATTCTCCACATTAATTCAATTTTATCTCGCAGGTCATAAAAAGTTTATATTCATGGGAGGGGACACAGACTTTTTTTATGGATGGAGGTAATGGGACATCAGTCTTTTTTTCATCACATCAGCATGGGACATGACCTTTATTGAGACAAGGTTTTCGATATGCACCGGTCCCCCTGCCTGATAAATATTGCACCGTCCCTAACAGTGAGTTGTATGAATTTTACTTTCAACATTCAGAATTTAGGAGACAAACATTTTGTTATACACTGTAATAACGCTACATAGAGGTGCGGGTTTATAAGGAAGTGGGTTGTGGGGGAAAAGTCAAAAAAACTTACCGATGTTGGAAAAAATACAAAAAATAGGGATATAGGATTTCAAGAAAGTGGGATGTGGGAAAAAATAAATTGTGGGATATGGGACAAAAGGCCCCAAAAATTAAGGATGTGGGAAATAAGGCCAAAACATTTAGTGATGTGGGATTTCAGGACCCCTTATAACTTCCTATAACTTCCTTTGTATATGGCCTGTCACATATCTGCTTGCTAACCCCTGTTGACCTGTCTGTATTGTTGTAGCTGTGGGCTGGTGTTCTGGCAGTGGTGATCCCCACTACACCACCTTTGACAAGTACAAGATCCACTTCCAGGGCTCATGCACATATATTCTGGCACAGTCCACCGCAGCAGCAACAGGACCAAAGTTTACTGTGCTGGTTTGTACATACCTACTTTTTCTGATTTCAGTTATCAAACGGACTTGAGTATTGTATAATATTGAGTGGTTGAAGGGTTTGTGTGATGATTTTTTTGCTGAATTCTGAAATCATGAGTTTCAAATTCATTGATTTGAAGGAAAGATGATAACTGTATATCATGACATACATGTCCTTGGAAGCCATCATGGTTTCATTTTTTCTTACCCACCATGGGTCATAATTAAACAAGGAGTATCTCCACAAGCCAAATTATGCTTTCTTGCTTATAGCATTCTGCAAATGGTAAGCTGTCAGGACAATCATTTGAAATATGACATTTTATTCAGGTGACCACATGGAGAAAGCCCAACAAGAAGCCAACGGTGTCGTTTGTGAAGGAGGTGCGCGTTATGTTTGCCAGCTACGACATCCTCATCCAGCAGAACAAAGTGACTAAGGTGAGGTGGTCAAACTTATTGATTTTATGGATTAGATGCTGTGAAAAACGCAAAAAGGTTGAGGTTTCTGTTTCCACTTCAAATTACATACACGCAAACCATATCTCGTCCACATAAAAGTAGATGCAATGAGATATTGATTAATCAATAAATATTTTGTTACGTATTGTTTTGATAGAACTCGATCAGTAAGAGTATGTGTCTAGTCCACAATATAAGCTCCAAACAAACATGCTTTGTCATATATGAATATACCAGGTGATATTTTATTAGTAGTGGCAATGTTCACTGACGTTGCAAGACCAAGATCACACTGGGTGGAAGTGATTTCACCCAGCCTATGATTGGTTAAAATGGCTTTATAAAAATGTCCTATCTTAATACGCAATCAGTGGGAGCATTGCATCAGGACTTACTCTCTATGGAAAAAAACCCTGTTTATATGAGAATGCAACACATCATACAAACCATCAATGGTTTCCAGGTGAATGGAGAGCGCGTGTCTGTGTTCCTACGTGACGATGTGCGTGTGGAGAACGTGGGCAAGTACATGGTGGTGACAGCACAGGCGCTTGGACTCAAGGTCTACTTTGACGGGCACACCACAGCCAAGGTGGCCGTGCCAACCACATACACCAAACAAGTGAGTTGCACCAGTGTTTCAGGAAAATCATGCATCAATCGGTGGTAAATTCTACGATTTTGATGATCTTGTCATGGCCAATATCTATTGATGTCGTTCCCATCAAAGAGCGACTCATATGCCACAACATCCAAGTCAATTATTAATGGTAAAGACTTACATGAGCACAAAATTCAAGTCAAATCATCTTGTAACAGGCATGTCAGTGAAAACTAATGTGTAAATGTGGTGGTCAGTATAGATTATGTTTTAGGTGGAAGGTATCTGTGGCAACTGGAATGGAATTAAGGAGGATGACATGGTGCCGCGTGGTGAGGACAAGCCTGTCAAATCCTACGCTCGCCTTGGGGACAGCTGGGTGTGGCAGCATGCGCGGTGAGTGGTACACATGTGCCGTGAGTTACAAAGTTCACACATAATAATTATAACTTGAGTGACACTCAAAGATAATATAATATAACATTGGTGCTTTCATATTTATATTATAGTCACAATACAATCCTGATGCAGAAGACTATTCATGGGTAGAATGTATGTATTATGTACATGTTTGGAATGAAATTATGCTAGCATTGAAAATGTGACAATCGTTGCTTGAATGGTGTAACACCCTTTTAATATCAATCCTATGTGTATGTTTGATTGACAGGTGTGCGCAGACTGAGGACACGGACCCGGCTGAGACCTGCCCGGCCAAGAAGGGGCCAAGGTCACCACCGACTGCGAGTTCATGAAGCGTGGACCGTTCACCCCAGCGCAGAGTGTGGTGAGTGCGCATGGCTTTTGACCTCAATGGTTAATTTAACTGCGTAACTGGCTGTGTCACAGGCAAGTGCTTTCAAACGCCATTCTAATTCAGTGGCCATGGCCATCAAATCTTTTAGATTACAGGAGATATTAACACATTATGTAACAACCCTTCAGATTTTTAAGATTTAGCATTGTGTATATTATAATAAGTGGCCATCCCTACATGTAGATGTATGTCCAAAATATGATACTATGCCAGTTGGAGTACCTCTTCCACTTTCAGCAATCATAGGCAGATCCAGGGGGCGCAGGAGCCGTGGATCCTTTTCCCACCAAAATACTTCATTTTCATGGAGTTTGTGCCATGTCCACAATGAAAGTGTGTATGGAATCCATAAAGTCCCTTAAGTGCGTCCCCCCCCCTCCCCCACTTTTTTCCCCCCTAAAAGGTGGCAATAGATGTAGAAAGCAATTCCTGGTATATATGTATAAATGTGTTCCAGCTGTCATCAGAGGACTACATCACAGACTGTGTTGAGGATGCTTGCGCCTCGAGTTCTGATGATGACCTGTGTGCTGCGCTTGCCACCTACGCTGACGATCTGCAACGACAGGGCACACTGGTGCGCTATCTTGCTCCCGGAGATGTTGGAGAAAGATGCAGTAAGTACATGTAGGCACAAGCCTCATTGATAAGGCGCAATAAGAAAGATTCAAGAGTAGCTAAGAAAGTTCTTATGATGCACACATTTATTGAACTACATGTTGTAGGCTCTTTCATGTCAATACATCCGCATAATGCAATATTCAAGAAAAAGTAAAATTATATGTTTCTGTTTTTTGAAATCATCCCTACTAGGTCACTATTATTTTATTCATTATGAAACTTAAAAAATATATTAATTAGTGTGCTACTCTTAAACATAATTATATAGCATATACAACCATCCAATGGCCCACCCCCACATAGAGACCCATGTAAAAAGGTTAATGATATCAGAATCTAAACTATTGAAACTTGAAAGTAAATGCACATTCTTGTAACTACTCACCCCCTAAAATCTCAATATTTTGGCCTCAAACCCCATATGCATATGCACGGTTATATATGGTATGTACTGATCCGTTTCACAACAACATAACAACATATTAATCCACTATCAACCCACCTCCCCTTGCCCTAGTTCCCACATGCGGCCCGCAGCAAGAGTTCCGGTTTGACGCGGTGTTGCGCACATGTATGGACGTGCACGCAGACCGACCACTGCACCACACTGCCGGCAGTCAGGGCGATGCCTGTGTTTGTCAGGACGGCTACGTGTACGACGGCCAGCAATGTGTGCTGCCAGAGGACTGTGGCTGCTTCAAGGACGGACGCCAGAGGAAGGTGCGAACATGCTTTCTTAAAAGTAGTATACATTTGTATCATATATTCCTGATAAGCTCAATCCAATATTTCAGTTAATATGACCAATTGGTTAGTTCAGCCACAACATACAGTTGTACATAGAGGTTTAGCTACACATCCAATTGCTTTAATCTCTCGGCTCCATTAATGACTGCTTTGTTTATTGGCATTATTTACCATACAGCAAGTTTCTGAACTCTATTTTTCCTCTAGCACAATCATCACTCTCTGAGATACATCTCTAATCTCCACATTCTGTCTGTTCACAGAAAGGAGAGGTTTGGAGCGACGACGTGTGTGGGCAACAGTTCACATGCGTGGGTGGGAACCGTGTGCGTGCGGCACCCACCAAGTGCATACGTCCTGGTGCTAGCTGCACACTACGAGATGGGCGCTGGGGCTGTTATTGCGGAGGCAGCGCTGACCAGACATGCGAAAGTACGTTGTGATGTAATGTGTATGATTATTCCATTGACCCAGATTAGTGAACTATGTTAGAACAGTCATTTATTTAGGTATCTAACATGTGCTCCACCATTTGCACTTATTTTATGATTGACTATATAGTAGCTGTTACAATTTAAACTTTGTACAGGAGTGCAAAATTTACTTTATGAAATAGTTAACTGTAGTTACATGTAAGTCTATAATTTCTCCCTTATTATAATTACTACTATTCAGTTTGCAAATGCATTTTGGGTAAGTTAATCTAATATGTGGTATTAAAATGTCAGAACATGAAGAACTTGAACCATGGAATAATGAGTCAATTCACAAATATTTCATAAAATCGTTGCAGGTAAATGTGGTGTATGTAATTTCTGGTGGACATTTTAATGCAGCAACCTGGTTTTGTTTACAAATATTGATGCATTGAACATCCTATTAAATGAGTCAAGCCAGATGCCTATCATCTTAAATCTGACAATTTAAACCTTGAAAAAAATCAATGAACAATTTCAAAGGAAAATAAGAATGCCAATTCTCAGCTTGAAAGATAGTGGTTTGAATTAAACATCAGAGCCTCTATATCAATGTTTCTTGCTCATGCAGCTGTGGTTGGTCCACCTGTGGACGTTCCCGGAGACACGCCCGATATTGATGACCCAGAAGTGGACCCACTTCCAGTAAGTTGCTGAATGCTTTTGAGAATTATGGCTTTTAATCTTGATCCAACACGGTTGTATTTTCAACAAATTCATTAACTTGAATTGACCCCTAACCTGACAGGACAGTTTGCACAATTGGTTACATTATTTATTGGAATTACAAGGTGAAGTTTGATTAATTAAATGCACTTGGTAGCATATAAGTTTGCCCTGTTTAAGAGGTAAATTAATGAAGTGAAATCAAATGAATGTGTTTTCAGGAGGATGAGGTGGTGAAGCCTATAGATGACACTGCATCACCCGCCACCACGATACCACCTACCACCACTGCTGCTGAAGGTAATACCACCATAATACCACTCACCAACAACACCAGCATCTTACCACAAGGCACCACAAACACCCACTAACATTACACGACTTATTAGATAAGTTGTGGGAAAATCATGTAATTATAATGGAAAGATGATCTTTAGCTATGAAGAGAAAGCAATAAAAGAGAAGCTTAACACTCTGCAATCAGTACGTATTTTTCTTTTTTTAATTTGGCTATTGTTACAACTAATTGTATTTTGTAGGCTGGCTGAACATGACACAGACACCTATTCCCACTATTCCAGCATTAGGTAGGTAACAACATTATTGCAATTCATTTTGTGATTTACATGGTATAAATAATATCTCTTAGTAGTGTGCTCGACTGCATCATTCATTTTTTGAATGTTGATTAAGCACCTGGCTTTAGACTTACAACTTGGACCTCAATCACGTTAAAAAGTGGTGTAAAAATTTCGTATAATTTCTCACAAAATAATGATACCATAATCATACCATACAATAATAATGTGTAGTACATTACTGGGTGTCTGTTCTTCATTACAGAATGTAAAGATCTGATACCTAATTGTGCAAGTTTAAAGACATTCTGCAGTAATCGTGCGTAAGTAAATTTTTTTGAGTATCGGTAAAAAAATATTGCGTTTATCTGAAGTAAAAGTTGAAGTTCTAGTGCTTTGAAATAAAAAATCAAGTACTTTATGGAATGAGCACAAATTAGTTATAGTCGATTAACAGTAGCAACATTAATTGCCCTTTTAGAAATACCGTATATGACCATCCAAGCGCCCAGGGCCGTTAAATTGAAATTTTCTCAAACTGGGGGGTGGGCTGTTACATGAGAATGCAGTTACTACATAATTCTTAAGAAAATTTAAGAAAAAGAGGGGGAGGGCTGTTACGCGAGGGTGGGCACTAATGGATGGTCGTATACGGTACATGTACCACCATAAACTTAAACATGTTGAATAGAATGTGTCTGCTTTGATTCGTATTATACTATTGTATCTATATTTAAATATTTGTTATTATTTGTTTTTTTTATGGAATCTTTGGAAACTTTGTACATGTAAATATTTTTTCAAAATGATATTTGATGTTTTTCAGTCATCCTCTGGGTAAAATTGCTGCCAACAACTGTCACAACACATGTGGTTTGTGCACTGCAGCTGATCCTAAGACTACTGCAACCCCAACAACCAAGCCTCCAACAACCCAGCCACCGACAACTCAGCCTCCACAAGGCGACGCTAAAGGTAGACTGTGGTGACATGTGGTATATATAAACCTCAGCAGTATGGTCCTTCACTTAGGAAATGGAAGCTTAATAACAAAGGGGCCAATTCTACTTTCCAAGTCTAGAAGGGAAAAATAAAGACACCTATGAATATCTATATCTAATATTTGTAGTAGAATTAACTACATGTAGATAAGATCACTTTTTGGGTACTCAACTTAATACAGGTGTATTCATGAAATCAAATATATACCATCCCCTAAAATATACCTGCGGTTGGGTACGAGGTTTACTCGTGAGGACCCTACTTAGTAGACCAACTCAGAATCTATCTGTTTGCTAATACAAGCAAGTGATTAGAAAAAATTTGCATTGTAATTAGAATTAAGAATAATATATCTTATAAGTGCACCCCACTGTGTCATTTACTTTTATAGATATGATAAAGCGCACCCTTTTTTAAGCTGGTTGATGGAGGACATGGCTTTAGGTTACAATTTGAGCCTCAGTCAAGTTAAATATTGATGTAAAAATTCTTATAATTTCTCAAAATATAATGATATAGTAATCATAACACACAATAATAATGCGTAATACATGTACATTACTGGGTGTCTGTTCTTCATTACAGAATGTAAAGATCTGATACCTAATTGTGCAAGTTTAAAGACATTCTGCAGTAATCGTGCGTAAGTAAATTTTTTTGAGTATCGGTAAAAAAATATTGCATTTATCTGAAGTAAAAGTTGAAGTTCTAGTGCTTTGAAATAAAAAATCAAGTACTTTATGGAATGAGCACAAATTAGTTATAGTCGATTAACAGTAGCAACATTAATTGCCCTTTAAATACCATATATGACCATCCAAGTGCCCAGGGCCGTTAAATTGAAATTTTCTCAAACTGGGGGGTGGGCTGTTACATGAGAATGCAGTTACTACCGGGTACATATTTCTTAAGAAAATTTAAGAAAAAGAGGGGGAGGGCTGTTACGCGAGGGTGGGCACTAATGGATGGTCGTATACGGTACATGTACCACCATAAACTTAAACATGTTGAATAGAATGTGTCTGCGTTGATTCCTATCATACTGTTGTATCTATATTTAAACATTTGTTATTATTAGTTTTTTTATGGAATCTTTAGAAACTTTGTACATGTAAATATTTTTTTTAAAATGATATTTGATGTTTTTCAGTCATCCTCTGGGTAAAATTGCTACAAACAACTGCCACAAGACATGTGGTTTGTGCACTGCAGCCGATTCTAAGACGACTGCAGCCCCGACAACCAAGCCTCCAACAACCCAGCCCCCGACATCCGCTGCCCCAGGTAGAGTGTGTGACATGCGGTGTACATAAAGTCATAAACCTCAGAAGATCAGCTCAGAATCAAACTGTTTGCTCAAGCAGTATGGTCAAATTTTGCATGGCAATTAGAGTGGAAGAATTATGTAACTTAAAAAAGGGTACCCCACTGTGTGAGATTGTTGATTGAGTACACAGCTGTAGATGACAATTTGAACCTCAATCAAGTTGAAAAGTAATGTGAAAATTCTCATAATATTTTAAACAATAATGATACAACAATCATAGCATACAATAATAATGTGCAGTATGTTACTGGGAGTCTGTTCTTCATGACAGAATGTAATACAAGCGTGTAATTAAACAAACATTTGCGTTTAAATTAGAATTGTAATTTTTTTTAGAGTGCACAAACTCCAAGCCTGACTCATTCTGTGCCACATTCAAACCACATTGTGGAAGATTGTAAGTACTTTGATACCTTCATTATAGTTACATCATTGTACATTTGCTAAAAATAGCAATAGAGCCACATATTTGAATAAACCACATAATGCTTATTTTAAGACCCGTTTGGACCAGATAACGTGCAAACTGCATAGGTAATCAAACACAGTCAAATGGGGTGAAATTTAGGCAATTGTTACTTGCCATCTTTTGGAAAGTTATCGCACTTATCCATAGCATTGTTGCAATTTTCTAGTGCATTAAATGCAAAACTGTACTGCAAGAAGACTTGTGGACTCTGTGGTGAGTCAGAACCGATCCTCAAGCCAAGTTCTACCCCTGCTCCGGAAACATGTTTGGAAGATGGATTCTCCTACAACCCGGCCACTGGCAAATGTGAAGGTGGGAAAATTTAGTACCAAATTTTTTGTTCTTGAAATAGTATACATGTAGCAGCTTTATTCTAAAACATTTTGATTGGACTCTAGGTCTTTAACCCATTTTAAGCTTATTTTCAATCAATTTAAACATGTATGGCAAGGCTATGATTGATCTCGAAAGGTCTTGTCTTTTACGTTTGGATATAGCCATAGAACTGCTCAAGGCATACATGAGTCAACATCTTAAATCATTTTGTAATAATCATTCGAATAGATAATAATTGCTAATAAGTTTACCACCGTGCATGTAGTTTTGACTCCAAAATAAAACTGTTCACAATGACAATAATCGCTCTTTTCTGTCCCCCTAGACATTGATGAGTGTTTAGCACCCGTATCTCCATGCCCTACAAATGCACAGTGCGTGAACCAGCCTGGCTCCTTCTACTGTGTGTGTGACCGAGGCTACGATGAAGTGACAGATGACACTGGCGACCTCATCGCTTGCAACAGTGAGTAGCAGTATCAAGCATTTTAATTGGCTATCACGTAGTCTGGAACTAAGAAAAGGAAATTGTCTGAAATAGCTTATAACAGTAATGTTCACATGGAGCACCATGTGAATGCAAAATTATATTTTTGTAAAACAAACACATGATAGTATCTGATGTGCTAGAAAGGCAGTATTAAATGTTATAGTCTATCATACACATAGGAACTAAACTATATCCATATCTCTTATCTGATTTCTAATACACTCTGACAGACATTTCATATACATTGTATATATATATATGACATCTGCCATCTATGTTCAGTGCACATGTATACTGTGAAAGTACATTAAATCCAGCATTGATATTAGACTTTTCTTTCTCCAAGTCCCTAGGGCTAGTTGATAACATACTATGTATTTGTGTATACAAATATAGTAAATCAGATTTAGTTTCTATATAATTAAATCTCGATATTTCAGAGATCGAGATTACACCTGTACCTTCAACCAAACGTACGTGTTTGCTTTGTACAATGGAAATTAATTTTATAAACTCATTTTTACCATTCAAAATTCTTTTTAAAACAAAACTCCCATAATGAATTATGATTAAATGAATTTTACATTGACATAATATTGCATCATCTTTTCATGATATTGTAAATTAAGGACATTTATATCCCCTTCTTTCAGCCCCCAAGGATGACGAGGAGTATGAATTCCCAGATGAGAATGGTAAGATTGCTGTCATCTTAAGTTTTTAAATTCACATTGTATAGAGACATGATGAGTTTGAATCTAGGTTTAGCGGGCAACGTTAATAGAAACACAGATATGGGTGTACAGTTTTAATGGAAATTGATATATTTGAATACACATTAATAATTTATTTATTAAGTTTCATTACTAAGAATCCTTATTGCTTTACTTATGATAATTATAAAATATTGATCTAATTGATGTTTTTTTTGAGAGTATTCATGGTCTTCACAACAGTGCAGTGCTCATTAGGAACCGCTACTATACAGCCCAATGTATCTAACATGTACTGTCACTTGTATAAATCTATTTGCATAACACAGGTGAAGATAATGATGATGAATACTTCCGGCTGAAGCCTGATCCCACACCCAAGCCCAAGCCCAGGGAGCTCGGCATGGCAACTGGTAAATCACAGCAATGGCCAAGAATATCTTCTTTGATTTTGTTTGAGACTTCAAAAAATGTCTAAAGCTAGTATTAATCCTAAGTGAGGGTCAGCTTTAATTGTGATTTTGAAGGTCAAAATATATAATTTGATGAGGCATAATGTTTAACTTAAACATTTGAGTTAATATATTACCCTGAGTTGGTGCAATAAGTTTGGTACATGTCATGGATCATAAGTAATTAAATAGATGCGTGTATTTGAAGAAGCCTATTCCAAGGGTTAGTTTTAAACAACAATCTATATGATCCACTTAGCCACGACCCGGTCCGGCAAAAAATAAATCGACTTTTTAGTAATTAATTACCTAATTTCAAACGTACATGAACCGGTTCATCAAAATGTCATAAAATAAGCATTCAACCAAATAAAATATCAAACCTACATACATTACAAGCTCTAAAGTGGTTTAAATTGATAGAAAATATATTTTCTGTCACCCTATCAGTTTAGTTTGGTTGTCACGGTACAGTCGCTGTTTATTGTTATAAAACGATGTATCTAGTATAGTCAATCATTTCATTCTCTTCAATGAAAAGCTGTGGTAGTCTTGGGAATACTTTATAAATATACTATATAAAAGAACGTCATGAACGTGCCACTTCACGGTGTTTCCGACGAACCGGGTCATTACGCCGGACCGGGTTGTGGCTAAGAGGATCAATATTTCAAGGCGTTTTCTGGGGGTAATAATAGCTCTCCCCCATATATACCCATAGGTGTATCAAAATAATTGTATGGGCTTTTAAACAGCAATTTATGGTGTGTTAGTCTTTTATCCCCCAATCATCATGGATTTATCGCCATTATATTTTGTTATTCCTACAGTAGCCTGTGGTTTAAAGGTGACTCTGCATACCAATTTTTTTCCAGGACTGATTGCTGATATACAAATCACAGCGTCAACATTTGTGATTGGCAAGGAGCCAGAGAGGTCACGACCTTTCTCTCTAGCTGGCTGGATGCCTAGAGAGGATGATGACACGCCGTTTATCACAGTAAGTATTTTTTTCTGAATGAATTGCAGTCTTCTAAAACATACTGGCATCTTATTTGAATGTGAGCTATGTCATAACAGTGTGTGATTTCCTGTTACTTATGGTCTAGTCCTAAAAGAAAGTGAAAAATAAATGACCCCTAGACAGGTTCTGGATCACATACATACATGTATGTTATATGGTTGCCTTGGTGTTACTCTGATTCTCTTGATATATGGAGCATTTTGAACAGCAACGGATAGCCATTCATTTGGAATGCATCGCAATCGGAGTGATTTTAGGTGGTGAAAGTTCAAAATCAGACCCATATTGGCCAAAGTTGCCAGTTTATTGGACTCTAGCACAAAACACCCTACTGCTAGGATGGACCTGCAACACAGTCGACTTTTTTTTATATAGAATATGGGTACCTGGAACTCAGCTGTAACACAGTAAATGACTGATATGAACTCTTACTGTACATGTGCAAAGTGACACGATGGACATCATAAGTGACAGAGGAATTTAAAAATGTGGTTTGGTACATGTATGTTGGAGTATGGTATGTTGTGATGTGGTATGTTGTGGTGTGGTAAGTTGTGATGTGGTATGGTGTGGTGTGGTATGTTGTGGTGTGGGACACAGATCGTATTTTCTTATTTGTAGATTGGTGATATTTACCTTTGCCTATTCTGTCTTTCTAATGCAACAGTTATTGCTCCCAAAGTGTCCAAATAAGCATATGTCTACTTTTTTCTAAAAGCCTTTTGGTACATCATTCCTACAATATTGGTGTGTGTGATTATTGCTATATTGATATAATACACCAAAATAAATATTCAAAAGATGTTTCTGTATTAATCCGTTTTAGTATTAATCTACATGTACGTACAATGCGTTTCATATAAAATACAGTAGATAAGATATAACAGTTTATTTATTTATTTAGAATATGCTTCATACAAAAAGTAAGTTATAGTAGAACCTCTTTATCTAAGACCGCATGGGGGACTGACCTCAAGTGGCCCAATATAGATGTGGTCTCTTTTAACAAATTTGGACCAAGAAAAATTGTCTTATATTGAAAATGTCACTAAGTAGATATGGTCCTAATTGGAGGTCCTACTGTATGTATATATATCCATTCATATCACAGACAGACCAATTTAAACGAAAACAACTGCTGCGTCCAGTTTGTTGAAGAATTGTAATGTAGAACACGTTAAAAATCAATTATTGCAGCTTCCCACCAGCTTGCTTTTCTGTCAAGAGATTTTAAAACAATTTTTTTTATATTCATCAGGTACCTAAATCATTAATAAAGGAAAGTCTATAAACAATAAAATTATTAAATTCAACATATGACCATAGAGAAGAGAAGTAAAGATTTGTGCATAAAGATTGAAAAAGTTATCAGTTATATTTTCACATCTTCAGAGCTTTAAGCAGATTATGTAATTATCATTGGCATGTAGAGCGATATTTTGTCTAGTCATATGATCCTCATTAAATATACAAATTAGTTAATGTAAATCCAAAATTTTGACTCCACTTGATAGGTATTCTAATTATTTTAAGAATGAGTTTAATATAATATTGTCCTTCAATGAACAATGTGTAATGGATAAGCAGTGATAATACGATTGTCTTTTTTATGACACACAACGTCCACTTTTTCATCTCCAATCCAGATAGGATTGTGGCCAGAATCACTGCCACAGTAAAACATCAACGTGTACAGCGCCATTTCAAACTCTGGCGTTGTTCCCACGAACATTGATGATTTGGGCTTCACTGCGCCATGCCAGTTGAATTGGACGGTGACAATCGGGGCATGCGGGTCAGGTTCCTGTAATAATGGAGAAAATCCTAGGTCATAGGAACTACATGTAAGGTGTACATTGTATACAAAAACTTACTCAGTCAAGTCTCTAGTTCAATATGTAAGACTGATATTTTTAATCCTAATTTACATCTGTGAATAGAAATGCTGAATCTATTGGCAAATATAAAATATTTACTGAAGGTCTCAAAGTCATCCCAGTTCTTCAGTGGATTCATGCAAGTGTTTTTGAGCCCTTGACCTATATATATTCATCACTATGACCCCACCACTCGGGATAGCAATTTTCGTACTTTTAATCTGTGTGATCAACTATGAATAAATTCCATTAATTCTTTTAAATTTCCACCATATTAACTCCACAAGATCTCACAATCCCCACCACAAAATTCCAAATAATGTCCATGTGCTACCAATTTACATGAAATGTGGCTTGGACTTTGAGGTTTGCTTATCAGTTGGTATCATTCTTTTTTCTAAATGAACATGATAAACACATCATTTAAGTGTCGTTCAATACTAATGACAATATATTTCTTTCCAGTAGCGAGGATTTGTTTGTATTAAGCAATGATTTACACAGTAAATTTTTTATATTCTTCAAATTGGTATGGCCTGCTTTGTTATCAATATTATAAAACTAGTCATTAATTAAACAACAACGATAATCTTCAGACAAACTTCATGCACATGTACTTGATACTATCCTATCCATCCTTGTGACTTAAACTATTTCTATCATCTTGTCATTGTTAAGTGAGTGAGAGCATTAAAATTTGCAATGCAGAACTTAATACAATGTAGTTTTTCTTCTCACCTCTTTGTTACATTAACCGATTTTAAATGCAATAGATTTTTACTTACTACTCCAACAGGTCCTTTATATGAGATGTTGCCTTCCTCTTGCTCTAAATAGTATTGAATCCAGTTGTGCAGTCCAATTGTTCTGCATTCATCGCCATTACATGATACCTCACCTTAAAATAAACTTATAATGATTAACTTATAAATTTTAACCAATGTGATGCATATAAAGGTAATATTAGAACGCCTTTATCTTGGATTGGATAGTAACACTGCTGGGATGATAGTCAAAATGAAAGTACATGTAAATAAAAATTAAAAAAAAAATTGCGGACACCATTGTGAGAAGCCTGAAGAGACCATGTAAGACATGGAAGACAGAAAGACAACAAAATAGTGTTCACTTGTCAATTCACATTTTATTTTTTCACTATTACTATTTAACCAAGGTTATTTGAGTAAAAGTATTTATGGATTGTCGTTTTAAAAATTCTACTTTACATAATGACATTGTCAAACTAAATACCCGGTGATAATAATCCATGCTAAAAGCGGCAATGATTTAATATATGTCATTTTAATTAACCTTCCATTGAAAGACAGAACACAAAAATGAAAGAGAGTTAAAAAGTACAGAATAGGATAAAGGATAAAAGCTCAAGAATTTTTAGACAGGGCAGTATGATACATACCAACAAAAATGTGCTCAAAAGCGCTGATATCTTCATCGCCATACATTTGAAACCACAATTCATGAAGCTCTTTGACAAATTCGTCTTGATTACCAGAAATTATTCCTTCTTCAACCAGGTGCTTTCTCAATTTTTTCATGGGGAGACGTAGCTAAACAAAACAAAATTAGATGTTTAATTTTGAAG
>CM032667.1:42755076-42765467 GCA_019095985.1 Streblospio benedicti | reverse complement strand
ACTTAAACTATTTCTATCATCTTGTCATTGTTAAGTGAGCATTAAAAATTTGCAAATTAAAATTTGCAATGCAGAACTTAATATAATGTAATTTTTCTTCTCGCCTCTTTGTTACATTAACCGATTTTAAATGCAATAGATTTTTACTTACTACTCCAACAGGTCCTTTATATGAGATGTTGCCTTCTTCTTGCTCTAAATAGTATTGAATCCAGTTGTGCAGTCCAATTGTTCTGCATTCATCGCCATTACATGATACCTCCCCTTAAATAAACTTATGATGATTAACTTATAAATTTTAACCAATGTGATGTATATAAAGGTAATATTAGAAGGTCTTTACCTTGGATTGGATAGTAACACTGTTGGGAAGATAGTCAATATGAAAGTACATGTAAATTTTAAAAAATTATTTTTTGCCGACACCATTGTGAGAAGCCTGAAGAGACCATGAAAGACATGGAAGACAGAAAGACAACAAAATAGTGTTCACTTGTCAATTTACATTTTATTTTTTCACTATTACTATTTAACCAAGGTTATTTGAGTAAAAGTATTTACGGATTGTCGTTTTAAAAATTCTACTTTACATAATGACATTGTCAAACTAAATACCCGGTAATAATAATCCGAGAGAGAGTTAAAAAGTACAGAATAGGATAAAAGGATAAAAGCTCAAGAATTTTTATACAGGGCAGTATGATACATACCAACAAAAATGTGCTCAAAAGCGCTGATATCTTCATCGCCATACATTTGAAACCACAATTCATGAAGCTCTTTGACAAATTCGTCTTGATTACCAGAAATTATTCCTTCTTCAACCAGGTGCTTTCTCAATTTTTTCATGGGAGATGTAGCCTAAACAAAACCAATATTAGATGTTTAATTTTGAAGAAACATATATACACATTGTAAATGCTCGCAGAATGTCTTTTCATATTGGTAGTGTCTCTATTTTTTAAATAATTGAACAAAAATTAAACTGTTGTAGTTCATGTAAGTAGATTTATGTGTTTATTACTTGTATTTGCTGCAAAAAGTTCTTTTCTTCATCTATTTCTTCTTCAGTTACATCTTCTTTCATACCTCTTCGCTCTTCATAATTATCCAACAAATCGATAAAGGCTTGAAAATAATTCAATGTCATTTAAGTCAGATACAAAATGCAAAAAGTAAATAAACGTGTCTACTACATGTAGATCCTTAGATTACATAGACTGTCGATCGATTAAGATCAAATAACATTACATACCTGCAATAGTTTTTCTTTCAAGTCTCTTGTCATTTAAATGTGAAAACAATTTGTCTTTTTTCATACCAATCTAAAATGAGGAAAATGAAAATGAAATCAAAGATTTATTTCGAGCACATACTCAGATTTTTCACAGATGAGGAAGTTTCTTTGTCACAAACAATGTCGCTGATTTGTCGGTTTATAAGATAAATATCAATCTAGAAAATAAAATGCAAAATAAATATTGATTCAAGAATACAAACTGTACATGTATGTGTAATACCTACAAAATATTCTAATTTTTACTATATTTAGTTATAGTATGACAATATCATATACATGTATGATGTAGTATTAACAAAGAAAAATTATTATGAACTTGCCTTGTAGTCTTTTTAGGCTTGAGTTTGTTGTCTACCCTCCACATTTCCATGGCAACATCTTGATATGTTTCGCATCCATCATCATAATCCAAACATGACCCACAGTCCAATATCTTGTGGAAAAATTCCACACTTGGAAAATAGCGACCATAATAATAGCTGTTTCTACAGTTAATCACAATCCCTTCATTAGTATGCCTAAAGAGTTTATGCGTATACTGCTGACAAAACTTGCAATAAACCATGGTGTAAACAATTCTTGTTCACAATTAGATAACACTTATCAAATGAATGCTTAAAATCATAAGACAATATTGATATACCTAGAGTACTTCTTCATTGTTTGTTGTGAAAAACTTCCTACATGTATGGGTCATGGTACAAGTGTTTAATTTTGCTTTCACTTTCACTTTCTTGAAAATGCAAAATATCATGAGTCTCATTTTCACATATTTCATCAAGCTCACCGTACAAGAGAGTGTGCAACTATCTGGATTGTAATAACAGCATCCAAAGGCAGATCCAGGTTTTCAGAAAAGGGCATGCACTCTTAAGGGATCTCATGGGTTTTGTACGAGCGATATATAGCGAACATGTAAAAAACCTCTATGAAAATAAGGTATTTTTGTGAGAAAGGTGAGGGGGGGGGGGCATTGTAGGAATAATCAAACCACCTCCACCTGGAGATGCAATTTGACTTTATTACATACATGTAGGAATATTCCAACCAAGCGTCTGTCTTCATTATGCACCCCTATGGCCAGTACATATGACTTTGTCATCTAGCCAAATACTTCATGGGTTGGGTTGGGTTATAAGGGGTCAAGAAATTCCATATCCTTAATTTTTTCGGCCTGACTTCCCACATCACATATTTTTGGACTTTTTCTCTGATGTCCCACAAATATTTTTTGACGTTTTTCCCACGTCCCACTTCAATGAAATCCCATGTCCCTCTTGTTTTGGCCTTTTTTTCCCACATAGCACTTTTTTATAAACCCGTCCCACTTCAGCGATTAAACTTTCCATGTTCTCTCATCAGTCAGTTACATAAAATTTGCTACAAAAGCGAATAAAATGACATTTTCAAATTCATGCATTATTGCTGCTGCTATGGTAGCATTGTGTTGGAGATGGTGTGTGCAAGATATGAAATAATATGGGGACTACATGTACGTGTACATGTTAGTAACAATAATTGCCAGCACTGTACTCGCCACGCGTGGCTGATTTCATCTACGGTTGCTGGATTTCATAAATTCATTGCTCTTTGTCCCCGGTGTTCTTTAGGGCTGCCATAATGGCCATTACATGTACATGCTTTGTCTACTCTCAAAGTTGGCACCTCCTGTCGTTCGTGAGCAAATTTTCATGATTTTTGTTCTACCCACTCATATAAAAGTCCTGCTCCCACCCAATTCAGATTGAAATCACCCTACTGTAACCTTACTACATGACCCTTTCTGCATTTGTGTCTTAGATTGACCTGCTGCGGCCACTCCCAGTCCACGGCTTTGGCACACTTGGTGACTACACTGATGTCTGTTGGGTCGCTGCCTATCATGTGTATGTCAGTGACGATGGCGAGAATTTCTCCCCTCTAGTGGATGAGTCCAAGACGCAGCCCGATGGTTCACACCCACCCAGGGTAAATAGTCTGTAGTCTGTTTTGAGTTTGATAAGTGATTTGCTATATTTGTATACATCTTAACATGCAGACGCATGTACCGTTGTGTACATCATGTCTCAGCGATGTGTTTTCAATATTCTGACAGTTTATTTAATGTAGTCATATTATTATTGATAAGAGTTATTTTATGGTAGACTACAAAATAAAAGCTGATTATGGGTTAGTACATCTTTGAATATCCAATGGCCAATGGTTTTACTCTCAACTACAATGTATTTGCCTGCTTTTGTATAGCATAATACAAGCTACCAAATGAAATTTATATACTTCACCGAATCATCCAAATGTTAATATGCAAACTTGATGGACAACTTTGATTCCATTTCTAACCAAAAGGAAACTAATGATATGGTCCTGGGTTTTTTTCATAGCTGTTTCTTGGCAACCGAAACCAGAACACCTGGAAGAGACATTGTGTCCACAGGTACTATGGGGAACCGATCACAACCAGATATATCCGGTTCTATCCAGTGATGGACAGCAAAAATTTCAAGGTACTTTTGTACAAAAAATATGATTTTTACAAATACAATGATATTCTGGTATAAAAACTCAATGAAATTAATTTCTACTACAATGTATGTTTCAAGGATCTAATGAGCAAGTAAACATGTTATGAACTGTAAAAGATTTTTTTTTAAAGAGTTAAATAGAATGTGTAATGAAGTGTTTAAGTTTGTTTATTCATAAAATGTATAATCAACATTGGCATTCTTGATATTTCAGATCGGGTCACCAATACCTGCTGATGTATCAAGAGGTTGCATTGGGATGAGGATCGAGCTTTATGGATTCAGGGCTCCCGATGATCCAGAACTTATTGAAGGTACTTCTGGCTAACAAAACATTGATGTACATGCAATCGTCATGTATATGTTTGTGCATGTACAGGACGTAACTTTTATGTGGAATTCCTATTTACTTATCATTATTTAGTGGACACAATGCTATTGTGGAACTTTATGACAATGTATAGACATATTTGGCTTGAAACTAATTATCTCCAAATGTCATGCCATATTTTTATTGGTTTCAGCAATGAAGGATGATGTATGGACCCGCAAACCAACAGGATGCAAATGTTACTTTGACCAATCCAGGTGACTGCCTCATTTGATTAAGTACCATTAATTAAATAAGTAGATGTATACTATATACTATATACAGTGAAATTGAAACTAGGATTTTGATAATCACAGTACATTGGATGAAATGTACATTTATCCATATTTTGCCTTCATGTTTTATCATAATTTTTGTATACCAACGCGTTCGGTCTCTTAGACCAGTAAGTGGTGATTCACACATTAGAATGTTATACCAAGATGCACCCAGAAACTATCACTATTTTAACTGTTCAACGTTGGAGACAGTAAACCTCACCATAGATGGGAGTAGCAAAGAATGTCCCCATTATTTAATGAGGTGTCCTATAGCAAACAAGAAACAAAAGGTGTCCCTAATTGCAAAGTGTCCCTGTTAGTGAGGTGCCCAATAGCAAGAGTTACATAAATGTTAGAAAATGGACATCCAATTACATTCAGTTCAGACAAGATATAGCATTGGCATATGTTGAGTGTGTTTTAGGTGTTCAGACAAGGCATAGTATTGGCATTTGTTGTGTGTGTTGTAGGTCTGACTGTGCGTGCTGTGAGCCGGGTGGCTGTCAGTGTTCCTCCATGTACCCACACCAGTGTGTACAGTGTGGATACGGCAGTAATTGCGGCATACGTAAGTACCAAACTTAGTATTGTTTAAAAAGTGAGTATAATTATATTGATTTTTTTATCTATCTCATATAGATTTCTCCCGGCAGGTCCTAATTATTCTTCATTTTGAGGGTGTAGTCTCAGTCTACATGTACTTCCAAACCATCCCTTCTCCATGTCTTTAGATAATTTGGCTCCGTTTGATCCACACCATCATTCAGTCTCTTTTCCTCACTGGATCTATTTTGGTCTACACTTTCATTTCTGCCCTTTTATCATATTTATTCACCCTAAACATCTGCAAAACACCCCATCCTATTCTAAAAGGACCCAGGATCTTCAAGGTAAAAGCCCCCAGGCTTTAAAAACATTTAAACTGTTGTACAATAAGATGACTCTTTAATGATGATAATGAATATATTGAAAATTAGTCATTTGATAATAAACTACAGCAATGAATAAAACATGAGCAACCTCTGACCACACCGCTGACCAAGTAGTTATTGATAAAGACTCTGGCCTTGTCATTGATCCACTGTTAATGGCCCTGCCTATGTATTTTAATGAACATGGCACTAACACAAATACTAAAGCAAACGTGTTGCCCTGACCATGGCCATCTGTACCCCAGCTGAGCTGCCCCACCGTCTCTTCCTGCGCGATGGCTGGACTCTGTCCCGCAGCAACTGCCCATGTTCCTGGGACCCGAGCCGCAGCGACTGCGCCTGCTGTAACGAGGCACGATTCGGAGTCCAGTGTCCACTCCAGGAGCATGCCAACCAGGTAATGAATGGACATATGTCACTGCTATTGTCGATAATTTATCTGTGTTTTAGTTCCATGAAAATAATGGTTGAGAGAATACTGTTCTGCAGTTGAACATATATATCTTCCATATTGTTATAAGTGCTTGTGGCTAACAAACTGAATATACAATCAAATATATTGTTGAACAAATTCCTTAAAGTTCATGTAATGCTTCTCACAATAGAGCCAAATGCTAAAATACAGTATTAAAAAGCTTAGACCATGATATACTTTTCAGTATTCAATTGTAGATGAAAAGAGTTGCCAGTTTTGTGACCCTTTCTCACTCCGTCTCATTCCCCATCTTCCAGATGTCTTTAATGTTCAGTCTACTTTAGTCTATGAAATATGTATTTTGTGAACTACTAAGCTTATTATTGTATACATGTATTGTATATTTAATATGCCCTTTTCAATGCAGAGACCCAATGTGCCATGGTTCTACATAAGTTTTTATAAGTAGAATACTAGCCTTAATGCTGAGCCTTAATGACTCCTGTTCTTCCTATTCCTACTTACAGTGTGTACAGCCAGGTCAGGAGGAGACCCAGTGTGGCAACAAGGAGCATGTGTTTGGGCCCAACCGCCTCTGTGTTCCCAAATCATGCCCCATTGAACCGTAGATACGAACACTTTGAACAGAGACAATTTATGCATTATAGATACACATTTATGCAGTAGATCGACGTGTTAGTAAAGTATTGTCAGTCAAATTGCTATTCCTATATTTTCCTCGATCTTTGGATGTCAAGGTGGTAGTGGTAAAATGCTTGGCAGAAGTTATGAAGTGTTCTAAATAATGACCTAGCCTTGGTAGAACCAACTGGCTTGGCTACCGCCTGCAATAGTATTTACTCAGGGATTGTTGTCTCGACCAACCAGTGTATTGACAGACATGTATGTCATTAATAAATATAATTTCTCTATCACACAATGTATGTACAATGTTTTGTATATAAAAGGAATATGATGTAGTCCAATCACAGTGGCTATATTTGAACACTGATATTGTATAAAATTAAATGTTATATATAGCGTTACTCACCAGTGGTTGTTTTTAAGGGTATTTCACATCATCTGCGCCTATGCTTACAATGGTCCACTTCTTTATTTTTCAATGCAATTTATTGTTGTATATCGTTATATTCACTTTGATTTAAAACTATGTGGATAGACACAATGGTGAATATAATGAAAAAGTATTCTACAGATCTGTATGTCTCTGTTACATGTAGTTATATGTGATGTTTTCAATCTTCTGTATCTAGAAAGTGATATTTTCATTATTGTGGCGTTCTTAAATGTTTGTGAGTTCAATGTGATATTGTTAATATTTGTGTCTTGCAATTAATGTTTGTGGCGTATTCAATGTTAATTGTTCTGCTTTCCTGTTATTGTAACCAACATAATGCATTATTCACTGGCTTTGCAATGTGACAATGTTGAAAGGTCACGTAAAGTAATAAGTGAGTTTGAAGTTTATGTTTGAATGTTACAATGTTTTTATATAGGATCTTTCCAAACTTCATGTGTACTGTAATATGTGATGTCCTGTGATTTGTTGCATTTATTGCCCACATCATTCTAATATGTGGCTTTGTCTGATGTTATGTGTTGTCCTAAATGTTGTGCTAGTCTCTGCAACTGTGACGTTCTTTGTGTGTGTTATGTGGTCATTATTAACATACATGTTTTAGATGTTTTATTAGATGTTATATGAAAAACCATTAGGAAATGTGCCATCAGAAAAATGTAATGCAAAAATCATGATAAAATAAAACATCATTAATGATCTTTTTTGTTATTTGTGTTACGTACAGTTTATTAGATACATTGTACCAATCAATCAATCAATCAATCAATCAGTCAATCAGATTTTATTGTTTATTGTTTTATGGTCAAGTTTATTGGACCATGCTCTTATTATTCCTCATTCTGAGCATTCGGCCTGCATGCCTAGTCTACTATGTAAGTGTTACAAGTGTTACAAGCATTAGTGTCAGTGTGACCAGTACCCCCACCTGCTCAATCTTTCTGCACAACAGCATACCAAGTCTGTTTTGGTCTTCCCTTCTTTTTCCCTTGTATAAGCTTTCTTTCTTTTCTTCTATATAAGCGTAGCTGTGCTCTACATGACCTATCAATTGCAGTCTTCGTATACAAAACAACACGCATTGTGATTTTTCTTACAGTCTGTCTTTGTATAAAGTAATGAGAAAGACAAATAAAGGCTCAAATGATTTTACTCCTCAAGGCAATATTATTTTATTAGATAAAAGAAAAAAGAAAGTATTATAAATATAAACACACACATCCTCCGTTATACATATACATATGAAGAAAATACATATCTAAAACAAGAAGCAAATCTGCCAAGCATCCTACATGTACCTGTTGGTGGACCGTGCCTTGAAAGTGGCGACACGCTTGGTGTTTGTGTTGGCATATAAATAGTTGAGAAAAGTCGCGCCGTTATAAATATTATGACTCGATATACACGCCTGAGTGGAAAGGTTTTGTCAATCTGTACTCAATGAAGGATGATCAGTGACCTATATTTAAAAAAATACATGTAGCAAATAATTTATCATTACCTATTTTCAGATTAGATTTTTATTTTAAAACAATGTATTTGTGTCAATATTTTTGTGACCTATTACAATATGCACACTCGTCAGAATTCAATCTATAATAAGATTTTTAAAAGATGACAATCACTGTAAAAATTCTTCACTTGAAGTGTAAGGTACATGTAGTTTTATGTATAAGAAATACCAATGTAATATAACATTTTTGGGCTACCTTTTGAGATATGATTATATAAAGAAAGGCGTCTGATATTCTCAGCGTGTGATCTTACTGAAAATAAGTCATACTAAGTATTATACACTTCGATTTACAAAATATCTTATTATAAAGACAAAATAAATGTTGCTTATGGCTATTTGACCATTATGTAAATATGGACTTGTATTGTTTTGATGATTAGCTAACAGAGGGAAGCACTGAGTAGTCAGATATATTGATTTTCTAACAGGTGGCTCCACATAGATGTCATGATCACCCTTAAAACTTCTTTGTCACTGTCAGAAATAAGTCTAACGGATGTTATTGTACAGATTAGAGAGATTAATTATTTTCAGAATACACTAACAAATAAATACCTAAATAGGTCTGATTGTTATTCAATGTTTGCTTAAATCAAAGTATCATAGTAAACAAAGCCTATCTCAGTAGCTCCATTATGTTCGATTATCTTGATGTAGCTCTAGTGTAGGCAATAATGTCTCATAGGTGCGTGACCTCCTCCTCGCTGTCACTGTTGCTGTTGTTGTTAGCGTTGCTCTGAGCGGTTGGTTCCGTGTCTGCCTTGGAAATAGTGAACTTCTTAACACTGTTCATGAGCGCTCCGAACGACCCCGTGTGTCCGCCAATCTTCAGGAACGTCACCTCAAAGTCATGAGCCTGCAGCAAAAGTAAATTGAGTTAAGGGTATTTAAGTAGTAGCGTAAAGCATGATGGGTCCAAGATCTGTTGGAATTCTAGAATAATTGCGTCGCTTCAGCAGCTGAAGCGAAAGCCTTGTGATCACTTCGTTTGTACAGTTGTATGTCAGTATGTGTGTATGTATGTATGTATGTATGTATGTATATATGTCTCTGGACAAGCTAGCTAGGATATACTGATGAATCGGTTTTCTTCAAACTTTACACAACTATGTGGCACAATGCGACACCGGAGTGATTCGATTTTGAGCACTTTGCCAATTAAAGTGTGCTTTCCACGGGGCGATTTATGGTCCATTTTGGACGTTTTCTGCAGTATCTTTAAAACTGCTTGGATGAAAACATTCAAACCTGGTACAATGCTTACATGTCTAGAGGCCATCACATATATTTAATTTTGGGATTTTGCCAATTTAAGTATGATTTCCTGGGGGCCATTTTAGGTGATTTTTTATCATTTCTTCAATAGATTCAATACAGCTTGAGCCATGAGTTCCAAATTTGAGACATTACTCATATACCTAGTGACCATCCTCAGTGTCCAATTTTGGCACTTTGCCTATCACAGTGTTCTCTCCAGAAGGCCATTGGCATTTTTTGCTTGACACATGACTTCCGTATTTCATGCAATATTATGGGACTGGTGACCACAACCTACGTTGAACTTTGGCCTTTTGCTAACTAAATGAAAACTGCTCAGAGAGCACAGCATTGTGTAGCAGTCTATAAACATTTTAAGTTTTTTTCCTACTTTCTTCAATACTTTCAACACAGTTTGAACCGTGACCTCCAAATATCATTCTATGTTCACATACGTAGTGACAATTCATATATTTTCATCTTTGGCACTTCGCCAATTAAAGTGTGCCGTTTTAGTTCCATGTTCGACATTTTTATTGATAGTATCAATGCCTTTGAAGACAAAATCTTCAAACTTCGTTCACCATTTACATTCATCGAGGCCATCATGAGTTTTCAATTTTGGATATTTGCCAAGAAAAGTATAGGTTCCAAGTATAGGGAGCAATTTTAAGTTTTTACTTAATTGCTCATATGTCA
>CM032667.1:42730395-42754976 GCA_019095985.1 Streblospio benedicti | reverse complement strand
GCGGTACATCTGCCTCGTGAGTTTCAACCTGAAGATCTCTCGCGTGAGCAGTTCTCGCACGTGGGCGCGGTTGGCGAGACTGCCCGAGATAAACACGTTGCGGACACGCTGCTCGCACGCCGACAGCACGGTGGCCTGCGCCACCCACTGCAAGTGTGCCAGCACCCAGGCGGCGGCCACGTCCTCCCGACGGAAGTCAGCTGGACATTGTGGAAGGGATAGTTAGCTTAATTTTCTTGAAATGAAGTTATACGATATTGATTCACTTTAGGTATACGCTCTACCCGTATCTTTTTATCTTATACGCTAGCTTATGTTTCAATAATTCAAAAGATTTTTTTTCACAGAAACTCAATTTTTATACAATGTTCTAAGTCTTTCTACAAGCCTTTCAATGTCTATCTGTTTAGTTTTGCAACGTATTTATTTTTAAGCTAATATGCATAGCCTGGACTTAAAATCTTTTTTAATTGTCAGCACATTGCCATCAAGACACTTTGCACTCCTCACACAGCTTTTTGAAGACGGCATGGCCGAACGAGAAACACATTTGCTCGTCCATCTCCGCGACGCCCACCATCTGGGCGTACGGATCATCTTTGTCCGAGGTTTCGGCCTTCGGTATAAGCGAGGCGATGCTCTGGTCCACCGCCCAGTTGTTACCCTTCTCCGCCAAATCCACCAGCTCCTCGTAACTCTACAACACGCCACGTGATGGTGATGAACTATGATACGGACTGTTGATAACGAATCTAAACGAGATATTTGTGTCCTTTTTGTATACTAGTAATCAAGTGCAGTTTTAGGAACTTTCGTCCCTTGCATTTTGCTCCATATGCGAGTACACGCCAGACTACACACACACACACACACACACACACACACACACACACACACACACACACACACACACACACACACACACACACACACACACACACACACACACCCCCACACACACACACACCACACACACACACACACACACACACACACACACACACACACACACACACACGCACACACACGCACGCACGCACGCACGCACGCACGCACGCACCCCACCTACCCCCACACACACTGGTACGTTTGTCATTTCTCTGTTAAGCGGTATACATCACAGAACGCACACTACACTGCAAGTATGCATTCTTCATAGCATGAGAATAATAGATCGTGATGCTGTACTGTACAGCATGTATACACCACACACCCCACCAAAAACCCAGCACATCAGATCAGCATTTTGAAGAAACATTTAATGGCAGGAATGGGGTCAGAATATAATGGCAACATTGCGTGCCCTATAACTGTTTATCGGCATGTGTGTAAAAATAGATATCCGTGAACAGACTGTGGGGCTATATACAGTATCTATGAGCCGAAGTTTGTGAGTTGGTGGTCACTTTAATGTTGGCGAACGCAATAACGTTAGCAGTCAATAGCGTTAGCAGTTACGATATTAACACGTGAGATCCATACCTACAATTATTAATGTCTGCTCCCATGCGAAAACTCCGAAGGTGTCTAGATCTATGCATAATAAAAACACCATACCCGACACTTTTATATTGATTATTGGCACATTGGTCATCTTGGTCATCAATTCAACATCAGGGGAAACAACGATGGGTCTCTGCAAATTCCTTGTTTATCAGGTTCTTGCGAAGTGGAGTGGGTCGGGGGTCGGATTTGACAAGTATACAGGCAAACCTTCATTTAGATTACACAATTACTACTTTTACTTTTACTACTTTAATACTTAATGTGGATTATGGGGAGAAACTTGAAGCAGGCCAATGCCCTCTCACGGTCTCACCTCCGCGCCTGTGAGCAGTGATGCGACGCCGAGGAACGAGCGCCCGCCCACATTGCTGAACGAGCTCACCACCGGCGTATCACCCAGAGCCGCGAACTGGAATGGAGGCAGTGGGATGTTTAAGCAGTGAGCCACATGGGTGCAAGCAGTGAACAGGTATTAAAGGTAATAGTTTCTCCATGTCGAATAGAATGATTGAAAATCTTTTGGAGAGAGAGAGTCAGCAAATTGGATATGGTCTATTTTTACGTTCGTAGTCTGGGAATACTGCACTTGTAAGTTGCCAAAGTATCCGCTCTATCAGTAGATCTCCAGTACTAAGCATCCTCTAAGTATCCAGCTTTAGGGTAAGCTGGCAAATGTTATGATTTGTCTTATACACGATAGACACGGTAAGAGACAAATCTCATTTGCCACTTAATACGTTGTAGGGGAGCTAAACGTGATACTAGTGAGAGTGCAGATGTCATCTTCTTTAAAATAGAATGAAGCAGTCATGGGTGTTTGTACAACTGCAATGTATTCATCAATACCCAGTATGATATAAAGGTTATTCGGCCGTTTGTGTGATTTACCTACTACATGTACCATCAAGTGTACGGACGGCTACTAACCCCCATCCAGACGTAAGCGCTGCCTAGCTGCACGTACATATTGGGAAAGATGGCCGCTTCACCCTTCAGATCCAGCAGAGACTTGGTAGTGCTTAGGGAATCTGAAGTCTCAGATGCCACTGCGATCTCATTAGGCACAAACTGAAATGATCGAAGTAGCTTTTAGTCTTAGTAGTTTATGTTCATAGTGAAACGAAAGTCAGTGTTGCTTGTAAAGGTAATTTGGAAGATCGTGGATTCGAACTCACGGTCTCCCGACTATGATTCAGACCGCCTATATGCTGCGTTGCGCAACCACAAATCTGACACCTGTCGCTATATTTAGCTTCACCATCGTGCCAGCCTCAATCACACAAGCTCCCTACCGACTTCGTTTGTTGATATGCTGTGATGCAGGATTTCATGCAGGATGCATTGTGTCTCTGAAGCACTTTCTTTACAGACTCCCCAACTCCCTTCTCCTCTACAACCAGCTCACTTATGTGACGATCTCACTTTCACAACAGCCCCGATCGGGTACCGTATTCAACCTATCCCACTAGGGATCCGGGCACTACCCAGAGTCGCCATCACCTCGTGCTACTGGCTGCTTTGGAGAGTGAGCTAGGGAGTTTCTATACTGCGTCAGTGTTTCAGGGACACAGGGTTATCAGATCAGGAATTCTCCCGGATGTCAATGACTGTCCCATAGTCAGCTTTCGGTGACCGAGGGACCTGTAAGGATTCACAGATCTAACTTTGCCCACCATCCAGATCACACATACCCAACTATCTGAGTTCGAAATTCCCGGGCGGTAGCCCCCTCCCCAGTGTCTTACACTCGGGGCCAGTCCCACTGGACTAATGGACAATTTCACAGGGCGACTCCATTCTTCCACCAATTGAAACGAAAGTCAGTGTTGCTTGTAAAGGTAATTTGGAAGATCGTGGATTCGAACTCACGGTCTCCCGACTATGATTCAGACCGGTCATATGTCATAGGCGGTTGCTCTACCGACTGAGCTAATCTTCCCTGACGAAGGACACACACTTTCGCCTATATGCTGCGTTGCGCAACCACACACTGTCTGACACCTGTCCTATATTTAGCACCATCGTGCCAGCCTCAATCACACAAGTCCCTACCGACTTCGTTTGTTGATATGCTGTGATGCAGGATGTCATGCAGGGCATTGTGTCTCTGGCACTTTCTTTACAATAGTAATTAGAATAGATTGTGACATCCATCGGTGAACGGCCTCGGACACGGAGCGCATGAAGTAGGCGAACCCCTCAAGCAGACAGTCACCTTCCTGGCAGTTCTCAATTCTGCAGGCAAACACACATGGGGATACCGTCGGCTCTATAGCTCGTCTAAAGAAAGAGTATACTATACAAGTAGATCCAGTGGGAGATGGAGTCACTTCCTATCACCCGTTCTTTCGCATTAAGATGGTAGTTTTAGAGGCCGGGGCTATGCACGGCTTTTTTGTCCCCAGCTGTAACCCCAATCTTTTACAAAAACCTGGCCGGATCGCCTTACTTACTAATATATGAGTACCTATAACCACTGTATTTCATTGGCACCCACAACAGACTCGCATGATGCGAAAACTTATTGTCAATGCATGAAATGAGGTGCAGGATACTTATGAATGCAGAAAATTTAGTGCTAATAAATACAGCATAACCTTCAATAATAACCTCTATAATAAGACCACTTCTCTGGGTACAATTCCTCCAAAATGATTCTAATAAGAACATCCATATCAAGACCACCTCTCCGTTGAGACCACTTTAAGTCAGTCCCACGAGTGGTCTTAATAGAGAGGGGGTTCCACTGAGCACACGAACGCTCGGCGTCCACCTACTCTATGCCGAGCCCCTTCTGCAGGCGGTCGTTGTACTGGAAGCCGCCCACGCCGCACGAGTACACCTTGGGCGTGCTGCCGGCCGCGGCCGCCCCGGCAGACCCCGTGATGTGAGCATGCGCCTTGACGTGGTCGATGGCGGCGTCCAGGTCGGGCCGCCCGCACGTCAGGAACGTCAGCTTGCCGCGCGTCACCGCCTGCAGCAGCGGGAATGTACCGTACTAGCACGACATTGGTCACTGCATGAGTTTTAGGGAAGGATTATTAATAATGATACCGGGGGGTCGTCTAAAAAGGTGGGTGGGGGTCGTCCAACTTTCCTGATTCCTTTCGAGGGTGGGTGGGTGTCGCTGAACGTTTTTATCACTCTACAGTGTTTTTTTTTGTTTTTTTTCCCAAATAATTACCTTTAGCAACTGTCAAAAATTTAATGACTACGTTTAGGACTTTTGCTTTAGGAAGGGGGGGGGGTCACTCAACTTTTTTAAAATGTTGATGGGGGGGGGGTCGGTTAACATTTTCTTCGAGCCCCAAAAAATGGACGACACCCCCCCCCCCCAGGTATTGTTATTTATGATCGTAAAATATAACCAGCCATCACGATTTACGTTAACATACATTAATTATAAGATTGTGACTAGGACACCCCCCCCCAAAAAAATTGTGACCCCCCAAAAAAAGTAGCCTAGCTTCCATAGAATATAAACAATTGTAATCACTTACACGATGTATTGGACGGCTGGCATCTGCTCTCAAACCATCACACCTCTTTTTTCGTCATCATAGGCCTACGGTGCAACTAGAAAGCTTCCAAATGCCATCACATGGTCTCTCTATCATCATCCTAGCCTGACCCACCACTCCTCAATATTGGGCCTCGGGTGGGGTCACGTGCCAAGCCGAAGAGTATAGACGGATATAACAAAGAGAGGATTTTATAAGGGCTCTAGAAATCCCATATCCCTCTTTTTGGGGGGGTGGGGGTGGGGGGCTTTTTTGCATTAACCCTCTTTTTGGGCCTTTTTCCCCTTATCTCACTAATTGGAGATCTCTTATCCCTCTCTTTTTGGGCTCGTTTTCCCTTAGCCCTCTTTTTTAGTCTTTTTTCCCTTATCCCACTTCTTTACCCCCCTCCCACAAAAAAAATAAAAAAAATACGAACTTGAACCCCTTCATTCTCAGTCAAGTGTTAGCGTACCTAAAAGTATGATACGTGAACAAGCATCTTCTCTTCTAGTAGTGACAGTCACATTGCCCTACGCCAGTGATTAAGGCTTATGAGATTCATGAACGTGGTTACAATTTGAGGAGGCTACATTTTGTGGCAGGTAGACCATTTTGGAGGCAGTAAATTACAACCGATCACAATTTACGATGGCCATATTTTACAGTCTAACACATCCATCATCAGTCACTATTTCACCACTGATTGATCCCGTATGATAAAATTAGTCCCTAATACGTTAATCAGCACAAATAAATAAATTGATAAACAATGACTTGCCCACTCATCTAAGTATTCAAGTAGTGGATTCAATTGAATGCTGGGATAGATATAATTATCACCATGATGAAATCAACACGAGAATTTCACACAAACCTTATCCTGCAGTCGGTCCCATTCTGCCTTTGTTCGGTACACAAACTTCACCGCAGATCCACCTTGTGGTAAAATAAACACAGCATTCATGAATGTTTGCTTTTAGTGATGATAAGTAGATCTCGAGTATACATGATGAATAAGGAATTTAATTGCACATAAATGTGAATTTGTTTTTGTTTGTTTGTTTTTTTCTTTTAATTCCCCCCGTTTGTTAAATACGCACCCGCTTAATTCACAACTTGAAAAAAGATTCAGTGATTTAACTCTGCTGAAAAATGAACAACATATATATGTATCAAGACTTAACCCCCAATTTCCCATACAGGTAGCCGATACCAGATCCTTCAAAAGACGCCAGAAATGAGGAAACAGTATTGTCACGCTTTTTACGGTGCCTCGTGTGCATATTTTGTGGCCAAAACGTGCGAGATCATCTGGAATAACGGTCTGTGACCTTTCTAATGGACTGGATGAACAAGCAGGCTTATGGCACCATTCGGAAATACCACACCATTGACACGGGAACCTCTTTATGAACATGTCAGCAATGGCACTTTGGTAAGCAGAGGGACTTTACAACGATCAAGTCAGCCCTACAGACGACCCAGGAAAGCATAAAGATGACCCAAATCAGCAACTCATTAATCGAGAACGGGAGCCCTCAATCCGATAAATATGCCTATCAAAACCACTTCTTTAGAGAGAATTGATAAATAACTATTTTGGTGCCAGAACCAGCTATAGCTAGCATCGGATATGTGAGATCGGGGGTGGAGGTGTAACAGGCTGTAAGCGACACTGCTATAGAAATTGGCATGCTTGTGAATGCGTGTTAACAGTCCCATCGATAACTTCCGTCACCCTCCAATTCCCCCGTCCAACCAAAATCCCAATAACCCCACTGCTTCCAACCATGTGATAAATAGCATTGTCTTTAACATGTCAAATAAATACAGACAACTCACCTATGTCGAGCGCGAAGCCGGCGCACTGCCGCACCAGGTCTGCGTCCACGTCCGCCTCGCACGTGTACAGCTTGCCCATGTTGACACCGACTTCCTACTTGAGTAACGTTACCAAACCTAACCCTAAACCGCTTCCTACTCCTTCTTGGTGTATTTTTTTCAATCTCTGACCAGTTTCTTTTCAGCTAGGTTTTATGAATAGTTGTGACAGAGGCGGACAGGGGAGATATGTGTCTTGTTCGCCAAGCAGCTCGTGAATTTGATGATGTAGAGAATATTTCATGATTGGTTTATGTGGTGATTGATACCGCATTGTGTCCCATATTGATAATCCCCAGTGTTTAGTTGGACTACTGATAGTAGCATCTTATCAATGAATCAGCGTAGCTCACATACTGTACATGAACATTTTCCTGTGATGTCAAACGACAAATGGTCAAGGGTATGGTTTTCATTTGCATATCATTAAATTGATTTAATTTCGCTGATAATTTCATATTGTTAATAAACAGAATGTTGAAATCGTGTAGCTTATGACACTGTTTCTACATTTATTACATAAATATTGACCCATAAAACCTCATAATACTGGGACTATACTGGATACAAACCTGACAACCTATGCCTAAAACTTTCATCTGCATGTGCATGATCAGAAGCGTTTTCAGTTTTATACGTTTTTTTTATGTCTATAGGGCTACATTACATGCTCACTGCCGGGATTCGAACCCTGGGTCGCCACCACTGTGGCATATAAGGCAGGCCCATTGAACCATTCGGTCATGCTACTAGAACTAAACAGCGCTGCCAACTCAATCCACAAATTAGCCTTCAAAAACACTCTTTTTCTGTATTCACTCTCAGGTTCTAAAAATCTATGTACACAGCGCTTGCTCTCATTTTGTGTCCGAATTTTCTTTTTCGCTGTATCCTATCACATTAGTAATGTTTTTAGTTCGATTTTTGTTATTCAATTGTTTAATTTTGATTTTTATTTAAACGTTTTCGAACCATATAGGTTCCATGTTTTTTGACAATGAAAATTCAGAAAAAAACTATCATGTTCATGCTGGACACTCTGAGTATCAGATGTCCTGAAGAGACCTAGGACACATAACTATTCTCATTAAAAATTCTGACCAATCACAGGCTGTTAATCTATAATCATCACAGGCCGGTGATGAATATAAATGAGGCCAAGTGATCAATCCAGCTAGGTATCAGATCGGTGTGACGGGTTCAACCAATCAAGTTGCTGGGTGTGGCGGGTTCAACCAATCAGGTTGCAGTATTTAAACAGGCCACATAAATTATGTTAATTCACTCTCAGGCAAAACATTTCAGAGGTCAATTTGCTTGACATCTGATACTCAGAGTGATGCTGGACTGTAATTTGTGTGAAGTGTGTGTGTGGTATAGCATTCGCGGACTTAATGTTGCTTATTGCATTTATTGCGTTTTAAATACTATTTACAATTTCACATATGTTATCATTTGGCAATAACAGTATAGTCTTTATTGTATATATCCATAGTTGCATAGACTCAACAAATGCCTCTATGCATTTCAATATGTTAACAACTATGTGTAGACAACTTTCTCCCCTTCTGTTAAAACGTGCAATTCTCTCTTGGCATCTTCATACTGCGTCCACATATCGGCACACCACCTACAACGCAGGACTTATGTTTGTCATATTGTGGACATGTGGGTACTGTTATTGTGGATTCTTATGCATACTTTACTGACTCACTTTGTTTCATAGATGGGGCGGGTTTATAAGGAAGTGGGGTGTGGGAAGAAAAGGGCCAAAAAAATTAACGATGTGGGGGAAAAGGCAAAAAAAATTATGGTATTTCACGGAAGTGGAATGTGGGGAAAACGCCAACAAATTTGTGGGATGTGGGAAAAGACCCCCAAAAACTTAGGGATGTGGGAAATAAGGCCAAAAATTAGAGATGTGGGATTTCGAGACCTCTTTAACTGTCCCCTCCCTAGATTGGTATGGAGAGATCTCATTAGTACATACTCAATGCGCCTTGCTTTATTTCAGGATCCTGCGCATCAGGGTACTCAAGGATGCCGAAGGTTATGATCTTTAACAAATAAAACTGTGAAGAAAAAAAACATTGTTAAATACATTACTTTGTTTAATAAATTCATGAAAAATGTGTGCCAAATGTGAAATAAGTATAGTTATTGGACAATATGGAAAACCATTCTTGATATTGCAAATTCATTTAGTCACCTTTGCCAACGTACCAATGTAGATATACCTTTTAGGTGACAACAGGTAAGCTAAGTATCTATGACACATGCTAATGTTTCCTAGTATACATACTGTAAAGGCCGTTAGAACTCTAGTGTAGTATCTGTTCACTTCTTCGTCAGAAATGTCTTCTTTATTTCCTTTGAGCCGTATGTACTCTTTTATCAGTCTTAACCTATATTCATGGGGAGACTGGAATCCTGTAAATTAGCATTTCTACACTTGCTTGTACACAACAGTAACAGAAATATGAGTAGGTTATAGATGGAGAACATTCTTTTGATCTATGTAAACCATTTAGTCCATTATGAATATTCAGATGTCTTTTTGTGATTACACTGGCATAGATTTCACCACCCCATATTGGTTAAATATAATAATATACATAATAATATAATAATATAAATGATATCTTCCTATATCCCCTATGTATACTAGATTACAATATGGTATAGTAATTTGTTGTGTCAACAATACGAAGTAAAAGAAGTGAACTAATGGCGGGAAGAGGTTCCGTTAGAAATGTCCCATCTCCTTCTTTCGAGATTTCATTAAATTTGTTACCTTCATCATAATCTTTTATAGAAATACTCATTTCCACTCTGCCCCATATGTGCCTCAGTCATTAGCGCTCCTACCTTGCCACTTGAGGAAAAGCGCCCCGAAGTCCATCTCTGGAGGAGCTAAGTCACACGTCTCCCAGTCGATGAAGCTCACTGTATCTGCATGAAAATTGATAGAAGGATGGATCAAGATTTGTAACGTCATATCCCTATTTATAGTTGATTTCCATTCATATATCATAATTTGTTTTGTCTCAAAGTTACCTGCACTATTTTTTTTCTGAACATACGAACCATTTACTGATTCATGGATTGTGGTTACATGATAACAATTTATTGTGTAGCCCCAGTAACTTTAAGAAGAGCAGTTCATTCATCGCCGTTATTACAATAACAAATTGGACGTTACTATAATAATGACTGTACCCGCATATCGTCATTAACAACGTTTAGATTTTGTATTCTATGTTGTTCTGTCTATGCTCTTATTGTATCTAATCACAAAAATTGTTCAAAAAGTTTTTATTTAAGCTTTTCGGCTATACAGAGCCCTAATCGTAACAATACATCATATTATACACAACGGGACTTATACAATGTATATGGAATGGCAATTTAGATGGCATATTTATAGACAGAACAACATAGAATACAAAATGAGACCATATGCTGTATAATACATCAGATTAGTAATAATAGTTTAGATTATACGGTATAAAGAGTTACCAGGTCTCATTATTGACAGGAGTGTCCAATATTTAGTGGCTGTGTTAGAAACAGTGAGCAAACCTTGGTCCTCATTCCAAACCATGTTGGACATTGCTAAGTCCAGATGACACAGAACCAGTGGCTGCTCTCTGTACAAGAACTCACATTTGGGGCGTGCTTCATTGATGGCGGCCAGTACGTTTTCTTTAGTTGGCAGCTGGGCTCTAAGCAGAATGAATCAATAATAATTTGATTTATGTAATGGGCCTACTTATCTAATGCATTCATTGACATGTTTATGTTTCATCATTTACATTTATGATTTGGTATAGTTTTTACATAAGATCCGCAAATCATAATACAACAGCATACCAGATTGATGGATTGATTGATTAAGTAGAGCACATGATGAATAATAAGTCGTTTGCCAATGTTATTGATGTGAATATTTACCCGTAATTTGAAGTATATGAATAAGATAATTACATTACACTTTGATCTGGCCAGTAATGGTCATTGAATGATATCATCTTGTCCACAAGATCACTGTACTTTGCTGATCCGGACTTGCAATCATCTAATGTTGGGAATGAAATAATAGTAGACATTATCCATGTAGGTATAAACGCAGATGAAGGCTTTAATAGTATTAGTTTATATCCATATATGTACGTGTATATGTCCGATAGACATGTATAATATTATTGAATAGTTGTATATAATCATATAGCCGCCTGAGAATATGTAACTTATGAGATATCGGTACCAATGTATCCTCCATGATAAAAATCCACTAGTTAAAAGCGAACCTATAAAAGCGACTGGTCATGAGCGTTACACAAAAAGAATTATACACGTTTATATACTAAAGAAATATGAGACAATATCGAAATAATAGGTAACGTGCTTGTATTCCTTTTTCTTTGTAAATGGTGTAAAATTGTGTGCCTTCACGACTTCATCAGACCTTTAGTTTGCATGTTTATTCACCTGCAGTTTTAGGGTACAGAGAGCTAAATAAACATTTTTGCTCTAAATACATTTTAGGGAACGATCATAAATAACGATACCGGGGAATCATCCATTTTTGGGGCGCAAAAAAAAAAGGTTAACCGACGCCCCCCCATAAACATTTTAAAAAGTTGAGTGACCGCCCCCCGCCCTCCGCTAAAGAAAAGGTCCTCTATATAGTCATTGCATTGGTAAAAGAAAATATTTGAAAAAAAAATACTGTAGCGTGATAAAAAAATCAGCGACCCCCCCAAAGGGAATCAGAAAAGTTGGACGACCCCCCCCACACACACACCTTTTGACGACCCCCCCCCCCCCCCAAATCATTATTTATGATCGTTCCCGTAATGACAAATCTATGGAAATGTATTTCCAAAATGTTGTTTTCTAATACTTGCCCTGAAAACAAGAGTAGGGGCCTATGGGTTACATGCATGAGGTTTCACGGACAGTAGACAGTAATTAAGTTTATAGCCACAGTGGGCATGTATGGATGTGTACGACAAACCTTCATATGGAGAAATAGTTGCGTTGTGCAAGGTGGCTAGCTGCTTCATTATCAATCTGAAAAGTTATAATAAATGTAAAACCAAGATCATAATAGTTGATTGGGTGGTAATCATTACAATGATAACGATTATAACCAAAGACACTCATTCACTAATAGGTATCTAATATCAAGATGAATCTTATGATGTTGTGCAGTACCTTATTTAATTTATAAGACTAACACTGAAATCATAAAAATGTAACCTTGAAAGTTCCTTACATGGGTAGTTTATGGAGATCTAAAAGTTTCCACGAGATAATGTCGATTCATAGCCCAATGCACCGAAATATATGAAATAACCATGTTCGTTTATCACCAAACACTGAGAAAATTACACCAAGCCCTAGCTTCAACCACATTCGCCATCACTGACCTGCCCACGTGGGGGTCTCCTTGTGTCTCGGCCGTGAGGATGACGCCTTCCACGTAACTCAAGGCCAGGCCGTTGGTGAACGTACAGAGGATCTGAGTCAGAACAGGAATGTAGAATGTCGTGTTAACATTAAAGTTCCGGTTTTAACGGAGAAAAAACATTAGTGAAAAATGTATTAAAGGGTTGATTTGCAAAATGGAGATAGCTGACAAATGTTTTCACACCTGCCAACGATCTCATAGAGATGACGCACGCACACCAGATATGAACGCAGAAAGAAAACGTAACAAACCTCGCGTCCCATCACTCAGTTTTACTAACACTAACCTCAGGCTCATGTAACCCTAGTTGTAGCTGCAAGCGACAGGCACACACAAGCAAACCTAGCTACGTCGACGTAACATGTTGCCAGCCATCTTAGACGTTTCCCCACCCACTGCCCTTTTGACGCCTCTCTGTCCTCCCTATCACCTGGGAGGCGAGTCCCTGCTCGGCCAGCCGCGCCATGTAGTGCAGCTCACGGCGCCGGCTCAGGCCCTTCGCCTGCTTGTTACCGTTCACCCGAAGGAGGACGGGCCCGCCATGGGAGTCTTGTAGCCCGGCTATGCTGGACGTCACTATGTACGTGGTGTTCATGTAGCCTCCGCATGTCTCCTAAGTGTGTATGGCAATGACAGTGTTTAAAGCTTGCCGCCGATAGGGATCGTCTGCGTCAAACTGACCAGCTGCCCTGAGCGGGGTCAGCTCTATAGTCCCCCGTCTCATTGCCCCACCCCCACCCCCGTACATTTGCCCCCCCCACACCATATTGATCTTATTGGAATACTGTAATATATATGGTTAGTATTTCAGTGGTGGATTTACGTGCTGGGGATGAGAGCTATGTTATAAAGGGTAGAACCCCTCCCCACCCCCTCAAAATGTTTGAAATTCTGAGTGCTCACAGGTTAGGGTGGTGGTGATCATCACCATTCCCCATAGATCATCTTCTGCATGTAGAGTAATATTTCAAACACTATCGGAAAATGTATTAGAAGTGTTATAATTTAATACTAGGAGTAATAGTAGATTGTGTTGTAGGATGAGTGATGAAATAAGGCGTAATAATTGGCGGGGTAGAGAGTGAAATCAAAGTAAATGAAAATGATGTACATAGATTATTGTGTGCAACATCGGATAGCTATAGTTTAGCTATGCTAATGCTGTAAGTAATTTAAAAAGTTAATAATTACTATTTTACCACATGGTTTATATTTCAAGATGTGCACCCGTAAATATGATTGTATTTATTAGTACAATTTAGGATTTTAAAAATGTAGATGATCAGTACTTTACAAATAGTAGACCAATACATCAGAACCTTTAAACTTTTATGATAATGAATACTTCATCATGCATCCACATCTCGTAGTATAAGAATTTGGTCTCAAGCTGAGGGCTCAAGTTATCAATCGCTGACTTACTCTGACACAGACATCCTCTTTATTCCATTGCGCACGAATAATTTTCAGGATATGTGCAAGATTCTTTGTAATGTCTCGGGGATTTAAATACACATCTACATGTATTATGTTGTCCATGATAACAAGGAGTGCTGTTTTAGATGATACTATATAGCTACAATGGCGCAGTGTGTACTTTTTTCTCTGCCTTATCGCTTTCACTTTTGTCTACACGTCTACTTAGTTCAGTTCATAATCCGCCTCTGATAGTCTAGGGATGTGTTAATTTGGAAGCAGAATAGGAACAAATCACACATATCTCATCGAATCATTCATTTACAAAAAAGAAAAGAAACTTAATCATGGCGAAAACATCATGGCCCTCATGCAGCGAGTTGCGGAAAAAAACGGAAATTGTTAAGAAAATACAGTTCAAGCTTCAAAAAAGAACGTTAATGCAGTCATCTCTGAAGTTGGCCTCCGCCCAAACCCACGAAAAGTGGATACCATATAATAACAGAATTGCCCATTACGGAAAATAAAAAGGCAGTGATGAGGTTTTGTGGTATGGTGAATTATCTGATTACTTTCTGTCCCAATCTGTCTACCGTGATAAAAAACCCGTATGATTTGACCAAGTCTGACCAACCATACACATGGTAATCTGTGCGTGATACAGCATTTAAGGCAGCCAAAGGTCTCATTATGCAGGAACCATGTTTATCAAACTTTGATGTAAGCAAAGCAGTGTACATACAGCTAGGCAGATGCTTCACAGACGTACAGGGCTCGCAGCCTCACTGCGTGCTTCAACCAAATAATAGTGGTAGGTTTTGCAGCTAATGCATTCACATCCTGCCAAATATTAATGAAAGTAAGGAAGCCAAGTTTGAAATATTCAGGGTAGACCTATATGACAAACCCAATAATGAAGGCATATTATCAGAAACATGCACGAAAGTCAAAGTAGAGACCATGAAGGATGCCACCATGAAGGCACTGGCAGCAGTCATCGTCTGGGAATATCCAGACTCCAAGTGCAAATTACCACAGTCTGCCTCTCCTTACTGGAGTGGACAGTTAAAGATGAAATAGCAGTTCAAGATGCTGAGAGGGGATTCACGCTTATTTGAAGTCATCTCCACACAACAAAGGCAAGCCATGGTTATATGGGGTTGTCAAAGAAGTCCAAACACCAAGAAGGTCGTATGTAATTGATACACCACCAGGAATTGTCATAAGAAACAGAGTGCAGGAAAAACTAGCTGCCCCGCTCACCCCATCCCTACAGAAGCCGCCAAAAGGACCCCTACGCACAAGTTCCTATACCAAGAGGCAAAGTGATAGAAAGAATGCAATGAGTTCACAAACGTATTTTAATAAAACATATTAACACATAGATCTATATTCCTCAGAAAACCTGGTGTTGAAATATGAACCACTTTCTGATGTACATGAATAATAATGCCCTGGATAATAAAGCTGTGGCGCTTCTGCAATAGTGTGCATGAGTGCACATTGTGGTATGACCTTTATTAAACTATTTATATTTAATACTTGCCTATTTTTTGACATACTATTAATATTTGGTTTAACATTGGAATTATGTAAAGTAGAATTTTTAAAACGGTAATCCATCATTAGTTTTACTCAAATAAACTTGGTTAAAGATAATGCTCAGTCAAAAAGAAATGTGTTCTGTAAAGCCCAAGGGAAATAATATTTATAGTTCCCACATTTGATACGTATTGCACCTTAAAAAATACCTTGCCTTCTTGCTTTCTAAACAGAAGATCATGTGATATTGCATAATCGAATGATTTTCGTCAGACGTACCATGTATATACCACTTGATATAGTTAAATGGAAGCTTAGGGTTGTAAAACCTGTCTTCAGCTGTATCTATCGTTGGTAGAAATATGCTTGCTAAAAAGACGTGTGAGAGAGAGAGAGAAGTATAAAAATATATATCCGCAAGCACTGGGAAACACATATATATCATTCATAAGCACTAAAAATGCTAATAAGACCCTTCCCAAAATTTCGTCCTCAAGTGGGATTCGAACCCACGACCTCTGGGTTGAGATGATAACAGACCAAGTATGTAAGCTGGGGGTTACAGAGACATCGGTTCAGCCGAGTAACCTTTTAACAGCTCGCTGCTTGGGATGATGGTATCATTCAGGTCTCACAACCTTGGGGTCGTGAGCCCCGCCAGGGCCACTTGATATAGTTAAATGGATGCTTAGGGTTGTAAAACCTGTTTTCAGCTGTATCTATCATTGGTAGAAATATGCTTGCTAAAAAGACGTGTGAGAGAGAGAGAAGTATAAAAATATATATCCGCAAGCACTGGGAAACACATATATAGGATTTAGGTTGGTTTTGCAAACATGATCCTGAGTCACATGGTGTAGCCTACCAGAATTCAGGTTGAAATCGTATGGGATCGTATGAAATTGTGTTAGATACAGGTCGAAAATAGGTTGGATTACAGCAATGGAACCCCCCCCCCCACCACCACCACACACACACACACACATGGGGATTTAAATGGTGGGGGTCCTTAGCCCACGCCCCATTTCGAAGGGCAAAAGTGCTAAAAAAAGTGCCATAAAATTAGGGTCTAAAGAGCTGAGCAAATGATTTTTTGCGGGCTCAAAACTGGTAACAGTTGTAGACAATCCGTGTTTTTATCAAGGCTCAAGGCATTCAATCAGTAGTTTTACTGTAAAAGTGCTGAGGTGTTGGGTTTCAGGGTCAAACGTGCGGCTTTGGCCAAAAATGCTAGGCAAAGGTGCTGTCTAAAAGGTGAAAAAAGGGGGTCACTTGGGTGGAGGATAGGTGTAATACGTATGTACAGAATAACACCCCCCCCCCCCACGCCCCGGGCTTCTGCCTGGCTCCATCCTCACAACAAAAACACAACAAATTTAAAGCCAAATGTATTTATTAGAGTCACAGCACATATTTTCTACCAACATTAATTAAAGAAGCAAATTGTAAAATTGAAGTAAACAAAAAATTTTGAGTAAAAAAATGTACAAGTATATTTCATGAAAAATATTTGATAATAGGAGGCAAGCAATAAATTTTGTCTAACATGTCCATTGAAAAAAAAAGATTACATTTTCTATACTTTTTTAAAGAAGAATTTGCAATAAAAACACTAACACATAAATGCCATAAAGTACAAAAACCTCAACTTAACGAGACTTTCTGGAGATGAAAAAATTCTTAAAATGTGCTTGTTTTTTATTTTAGTATAAAAGTACAAGCATTTTCCTTTTTTAAAATGTTTAACACTTTAGGGGTTTCGGGAATAGATTTTGGTCTATGGACCATACAAAAGATCATGTATACAATTTCGGTACAGTCAAAATTAACATTGACTGAATTTTTCATTGTATTTGTATGATCTTTTGTATCGTCCGTAAACCAAATTCCATTCCCGAAACCTTTAAAGTGTTATACATTTTTAAAAAGGGAAATGAATGTACTTTTATTCTAAAATAAAAAACAATAACATTTTAAGAATTTTTTTACCTCCAAATTCTTTTATCTCCAGAAAGTCTCCTTAATGGTAAATGATTATAGAATAAATTCATGTCCATTGACATGAAATATTTCATTTTCTATACTTTTACAATAAAAACACTTGCACATAAACGCAATAAAGTACATGTAAAAAAAATCAAGTACTAGCCCCTAAGAGGTTAATAATGCAATGACAATCTCTGGTCTCTATCGCCATGAATATGACCTAATCCTCATTTATACAGAAAATAATTTTATTCATATCCCAATACAAAAAATAACAATAAAAACACTACACAATAAAAAAAAGATCGATAAAAAATTGTAAAAATGTGTTGAACCATAGTGATCGAAATAAGAAAACTTTCTATGATATCAAACTGAGATAGTACATAGTAGAAATTTAGAATTGTTGACCTAAACTGTTTCAATAAACATCTATTACAAAATAATCCAATTCTTGTTTACATCAGTTCTAATATACATAAATTATGTCTTTTGATCAATAAAAATTGATAATTGTTTTGATATAATGATATATATAACATATAAATATACCAATAACACTTATTCTAAGACAGGGAAATTAAAACATGCCAACATTACCCTGTTTTTTATTCTGTTCTTCTTCAAAAAACAAGAAGTCCTGGAATGGATTGATAAAAATGAAACCACAACCATCTTGTGAATATTAGTATTATTATTGATACTGTAAAACTAGAAATACTTGCGCACAATTTGATTTAAACATTTTGCAGTTTAAAACTGAGGTTAAATAGCTGTAAAATAATCTAAAGATTAAAATGGCGAAATTCGACGTCTGCAAAATATCAAAAATAAATATTTATTGACCTGACAACATATTTACTTCACTACTTTACCACTTTACTTATTAGAAATGATTTACAGTAAAATACCACACCTACACAAAAGTGTTGTGGTTCTAAGTAACCTAGAAGATATGCACACTCACAGAACTTTCATGATTTTCAAATTAAAAATTTGCAAATATACACATTTTGACCCGTAAAAGCCAAATTAAAATGTAAGCAATTTGCATAGTTGGGTCAGTGAAGGAAAGTATAACTTCCATTGGTCATTAATTTCCAAATGCATGGCCTCAGCCATAGATTATACACACCATTAGTGTTTATATAATTATTGGATGTAAAATCTTGAAGTAATATAGGGATTATTTAAATGTTTCCAAAAGCATATAATATAAACACAGCTGTTCCAATTATTGTCCACATACCTCTTACCAAAATGACTACTGTAAAACTAGAAATGTTTGCGCACAATTAAATTTGTGAATTTAATGGGCAGGTGCAAAAACACAAAATTAAATAGTCCGCAAACATTAATAGCCTTTGTAAAGTCAGCAAACATTAATAGCCTTTGTAAAGTAAGTCCAGGATGGACCAAAATCGCAAAATTAAATAGTCGCAAAATAATTTTTTGATGAAAATCGCAAAATTTAATAGCCACGAAATATTCTAGTTTTACAATATTTTACAAAGTTAGTCTGAAAATGTTGAAATTTTCTGCATGTGTGTGCATCTTTCCATGTTATTTAGAAACACAAAAATACTCATGTGGATGCGGCATTTTAGTCTGAATTTCAATCACTTCCAATGACTAGATCAAAAGTGTTCAAAGAACACTGCGTCGCTAGAACAACGTTGACTTATGGGCAATTAAGATATATACTGAAACAATATACTTTATAACTAAAAACTTTATGAATTTGAGGAGAAAACGGCAGAATGAATTTACAGGATTGATCAATATTTAGCAAAACATATTGCTCTGTGTGTTGCATAATAATTACTAATAGTTTCAAAGCTATGTAATGTACGTAAGTACAGTGAACTAAAATAAAAGTATTATGTCATTATTCATATTCAAATATATTTACTAAAATAGTAATGAAATCTTGATTAAAAGTACACAATTACAATCCACCTTATCAACCACAAATAGCCATTGTCTAATAATATATATTGGCTCCCTTTAGTATGCTACATTTAATAGCTGTAAGCAGCAAACAGCAAGCCTTACAGCAAAAGTCTATTTTACGCAGTTTGCTGCTATGTAGTGCTGGGTTGTATATTGATTTTTTTCTTCCTCGCTTAAGTGCATTGAATATCAGTAAAAATGTCATAAATGGGCTTCTGGAAAGCGCAATTTAATTGGCCCAAAATCGAATCACTTAGTTGCGTCGCTTCAGCTCAGCTGCTGAAGCAAGAATTGTGTTTCGTTCGTTTGTAACTAACTATGTTTGTATGTATGTATGTATGTATGTCTCCGGACAAGCTAGCGGGCGTACCGATGAACCGATTTCGTTCAAACTTTACAAAACTATGAGGTATGAGGCGACACCAAAGTGATTCGATTTTGGGCAATCTGCCAATTAAACTGTGCTTTCTAGAAGCACATTCATGACATTCTTATTGATATTCAATGCAATTAAGCCAGCAAGAAAAATCCATATTTCAACCAAGCAGCAAATATTGATTATTGGGTTTAAAACTGATATTGATTAGTATCTGTTATTCAAATAGTACTATTGTATGCCAACACAATATCTTTTCCCTGGATATATTGATTCTCATTCATTCTGATGTTTTCTCCTCAAATTCATTTCTTGATTGTAAAGTGTACATCATTTCAGTATATATCTTAATTGCCCGTAAGTCAACGTTGTTCTAGCGACGCAGTGTTCTTTGAACACTTTTGATCTAGTTTAATCATATTGTACTTTTAATCAATATTTCCATAACATTTTAGTAAACTTTTAACAGTTAAACTTGAATAAGTCAACGTTGTTCTAGCGACGCCGTGTTCTTTGAACACTTCTGATCTAGTTAGTTAGTTAGTTAGTTAGTTAGTTGGTTGGTTGGTTGGTTGGTTGGTTGGTTGGTTGGTTGGTTGGTTGGTTGGTTGGTTGGTTGGTTGGTTGGTTAGTTAGGTTAATTACAAACGAACCAAACACAATTAAATGCTTGCTTCAGCAGCTGAGCTGAAGCGATGCAATTAATAGAATAAGTGTCTAAGAAAAAAAATTGTTGCTGGGCAAACATTGCATCTAATGGCCATAGAATCAGTAATGAAAACCTCTAGTTCATTATCATCCATTATCAAAAAATAGAATGAAAATGATAATTTATCATGAATTTCGGTATTCTTGAAGCATTATCATTATCATTTTCATTTCCATTATCATTCAAAAAACGATACTCCTCCTAGCAGTATCACAGCCATGATCACAGTTCCCAGCAGGTGATTTTGCAAGATTTTCAGATTGTTGTTTAGGTAGGAAAAACGTTACAGAGATCTAAATGATTATTTTATATCCATAGTACAGTTAAATGATGCCTTGATAAAATATATGTTATAGAGATTATATTTACGCATTCATACATAGGAATTTCTATTAATAGGGTCGAAGCAGTTATATTGGCATTTTTAAAGGTGAAAAAATGAGTGTTACCGTTTTGACGAGTTATGCAGTATTCAATTATACTATGGTCTTGTTCTTGCACTATAGTACTGTACGTCATCGTAGCAGCAATAAAAATGTAGATCTAGATCTAAAGGCTGACTGTTCGGATGAAATACTATGAATCAGTGTAATCAGAGATAGTTTCACATAACTCTCTTAGGTGTAATCACTTTTTATAAAATATTAGTCTATATCTACAGTAAATAGTATTCGCCGATGTCATTGACGACGTGCCTCCCGGTATTAGTCTCTAGATCTAGCTTTATTGCGACGTATATAGAACTGCCAGTGTAGATCAATATTATGACGAGAACGTGCATCAATTGAATGAAAAATCTATATTTGATAACATATATGTTGCTAACAATACTATATTTCCATTATTCTTTGATTTACAAAATAAAAGTAGATCGATACAATTGAGGAATGGGTTTTACATTCAATAATTTTTAAAATAACGTTGATTAACTCGAGTGCATTTTCACGTCGAGTGATCACGCTGATAATGCCTTCAAGAATACCGATACTACCCATTATCAGCGTGATCACTTTTTTGAGCTATTATCATGGTATTATCATTATCATTATCGCTCTTCTATTATCACTTTTCAAGAATACGGCCCCTGGCAGACGCTAATTGTTTTATAATACTTACAATCATGAAAACTGCTCCCAACATTGTTGCCTTGACCTTGACATCCAGATCCATCGGGAATGTGACTCCAAAGTTGTCTGCATCAGTAAACATTTCTTTCGCAATGCCACTCCACTGTTTTCGGATATGCCCACATGGCTCCTCACCATCAGCAGTGAAAACCTAGAGGAAAAAAACTTGCATATGTTAGAATTCAGGTCAGTGGTGTAAACTTGCATGCATTAACAAGGTCCAAAAATCAAGAGTCCCAATTTGAAAGGAACTTTCATCGACTTATTGAGAACATATGACTTTGTATTGGCAAATATTTTGGCAAGAAAAAAATGTATATACTAGATGCACAACACTGGATGATAGAATATGCTGGTTTAAAGTAAGAAAGGTGTTAAACCTCAAAAATGACATCTCCGCAACAATTACAGGTTAAGCATGGTCCATATATCTTGAGCACAGTTTCATCTGCAGCATTCTGGATTTTGAAGTATGGTTTGCAGACGCTCCATCCTTGTCTCACATAGCCAACTACTTCACCTGGGGGTGCCGACACCTCGATAATCTAGCAATTAGTATGATAGAAGTTCATTTATCCCGGATCTGATTGTCAATTGTTTATTTACACTTTAAACAGGACAATAAAAGCTCACATTTTGAGCTTTCGGCAAAAGCTTTTGCCTTGTTCACAAGTGATGACGTCATAGGTCGTCACTGTTGACGCGGGAAAATCCCCACACACCCTTCCCACCATATGGAACAACGTGTTGACCACTGAAGGGGGGGGGGGCGGGGCGCAGCTGGGGATTTTCCCGTGTCAACAGTGACGACCTATGACGTCATCACTTGTTGTGAGCAAGGCAAAAACGTTTGCCGAAAGCTCAAAATGTGAGCTTTTATTGTCCAGTTTAAAGTGTAAATAAACAATTGTCAATCTAGCAATTATTTTGAGTGGCTGGTACATGTTGTATATACATGTCTCTTGCATACGTTTTTAAATAAATTGCCATTAATGAAACACCTTGGTGGTTAATATGATATCATCATTCATGCTGCATAACATGACAGTCATTGTTATGCATCATGAAATAGTTTTAGTTTATTTTCTCTTAGACAAATGTTCAACAAATCTTTTAAGAAGAAATAAACTAAATGCAAACCACGATAAAATTGTCACCATGATTATGAATACACTGCTGTAAAATACATTTGTACCTTGAGGCAACAGGGAAACCAGCATGTATCACAGCGCATAGGAGCACTCAAGTGAATCACTTCTCTCATAGCATTATCCATGATTTTGATTTCAAAAGGACGTTCTTTTCCACAGATCATTCTTGTACAGCAATTTGTTTCTAATTATAAAAAAACATAGCTTATTAATGTATAATATTTTTTATTGGTCATGATTATTTGAGTGTTAAATCTTGTGGTGATGGAGGAAGTAGGGATGGGAACATGTCAGCTTGAAATTTTATGTCCAAAATAATCAAATTGATAGCAAACACGCAATAATGACAAATATATAATTCACATGCTTTTTGGATGCGTTAATTTTTAGACACTGTTTTATGCACTTTTTACTGGCTTCTGAGAGATTGATCTTCCAGTGTAAGTTGAATCATGATGGGATATTATCCCTAATACTAAATACCTACTCTGTATTTACAAAGTTCATCTTAACACAATACACAATATCCTTACAATGATTGACAGTTTCAGCAACTGCTGTTGCCATTTTCAAAATCTATCTGCGCATGTCTGGTCAATCTGCATGGCTTCCAATACCAAAAATCGGATCGTACACATGAGAGAGTTGAAACGCCCCCTCGTCCCTGTTCATGACCTGTCTCTGTCCTCGTATCTTGATCGCTTCCTTGATAGTTCTTGTCCTACAGTCACTCTCTCTGCCCAAAGCACTCACTTCCCCCAGTCTATATCATGATTGTTCTGCTTAATATGGTCCGTAATTGCACTCTTGTTGATCTGAGTGAGGGATTCTTTTCTCGCTGCTCTGGTGAATGATCCTTCAACATCCTTCATATTTTCCTTCACACAAGTGCCCAACTTTCTGCCAGTTTCCCCCACATATACACTTTTACAAGTCAGATCATGAACAGGAATGAGGGGCGTTTCAACTCTCTCATGTGTACGATCCGATTTTCGGTATCGGAAGCCGTGCAGATTGACCTGACATACGCAGAGATTTTGAAAATGGCAACAGCAGTTGCTGAAATTGTTAATCATTGCAAGAATATTGTCTGTTGTGTTAAGATGAACTTTGTAAATGGATTCCAACACGATGAACACATTCAAGGATAATTACCTACTATATTTCTCTTGTTCATAATATTATAATTCTGTAGGCTCCTCAAGTAATTATGGCTTCACAAAAGACCATACTTCTAAGTATGCACGATGCTCATTAAAACTGTTGAATAAAACCGGCCTGTACCAGTAACAGGAATAGTGGTCTGTAGCAGTAACAAAAATTACAGAACACTTTGTGGGCAAGAAAATTTCTGTTGCTTTTTATCTCTTATTTTAGCCTAATACCTTGTGTTTAGGATTGTATAAAAACAACCCATTTAAGTGAGATTCTACCCTAACCGGCTGGGTTTATCATGATTGTACTAATGTAGTATGGTGAGAGTAATTGTTGATCACTGTTGTATGTGTTGAGACAGGTAATAGATCACCATGGTTACAAGTAATGGCCACAGGCCTTAACCAGAATTTTTAAAGCTCAACAATATTAATAAATTATAGTTTATAATACTAATTGCGTGTCTGTAGAATCACATATAGGGCCTACATATAATGTAACATCTTCACTACCATATCTCTTGTACAGCCAACATGATATACATATTCAGCCAACACATTGCAGGAATTAGTAAACATAAACTTTCTTACCGACAATATGATACCCCAATTATCGGTACAGGCCACTATTTTTGTTGCTGATGCAGCCCAGTTCTGAACAGTGACAATGGTTTCGCATCAGTCAAAGTATTACAAAACAAATTCAATGCTTTTGGTTCAGAAGCAGCAACACAATCAAATAGTTACTAGCTAATTTGACTAGTTATAATCAGAGACAAAATCTTTTGTGGTTTTTAACGG
>CM032667.1:42709589-42722497 GCA_019095985.1 Streblospio benedicti | reverse complement strand
TGACAAAACAAATGCAATCATCACGTACAGGGGAACTGAAAACAGCAACTGCGCTTGAAAACACACAAGAGTTTTAGCTAAATTTGCCGTTTAGATTTAATACTCATTGAATTAGAACGTACCATTAGCCATGTTATTATGGGATATGGATAACATGAAAAAGTTCCCAATTTCTTTGCACAGTAAAAACTATAATAGAAAATGCTTATTCAGAATTGTGCCTAAAAATCTACAAATAAAACCAGTTCACAGTTCTCAATTATCAAATCATTTCTATTCTCTTACATTTGCGCATGGAAAGTAGATCTCACAGAGTGGTACCTCTGAACCATCATCTGATTGGAGCAAAACATGGGAAGGAATGTGAACACTGAGCTCAGAGAAAACCACACGGTGTGTCGAATTCTTGGGTCAGGGTCAAGGGCGTGTCTTCTATAAACATAAAGAAAAGAATGGAATCTAAACGGTGCAGGAAACAAAAAAGATCTTAGTCATCTATATGATAAAAGTTTTTGATTGCCATAATTATGTCAACATGCTAAATTATATCAAAATGCTAAATATAAAGCTTCTTAATCGGTGAAAACATAGTTTTGAAAAAAAACTCTAGATGTAATAACCCGGGATTCATAGCAAATATGACTATACTAACGTGATGAAATATTCTGGTGTGATCACCCTCGTATGGTTGAGATTGTACTCGTACACAAACGTACTCCCTCCCACCTCCATAGAGCCCATTACAGCCAGCACCACCATTCCAGCTACCATGATGACCATTTGCAGGGCATCAGCCCACAAAACCGCTTTCATGCCTCCCTGTATGAATGACAATATTGAAAAGTGTCTGGCCAGAACAGGTTCACATGTGCACGTAGATGCCAGTAGAAGCAAAGATACTATAGAACAAGTGTTCTATAAATTTCTATAGTATCTTTGGTAGAAGGCTAACGCATAAATTATTCTGAGTTGCTATATATCTCGTCTTCATTGTCGTATGCTGTTGTATTTACTATTAAGAAAACTTTTAAACTTTCAATGACAATGAAGCTGTATTGGTTCCATATTCACTCTGACATTAAAACCCGCCTTACACTTAAGCGATCATGGGCGAACCCGTGCAACGCATCTGCATGTAGTATGCCACGTCGTCAACTTGAGCGTATTGTGGCGGCATTGAACGTAGTAAAAATGCATGTTACGACAAGTTGCTCAGGCAAACGAAGTGTTACTTGTATGTGTGAATGTTCTGCGATCCCTAGACGCAGCATAACTATTTGAAGCAAACTTTAACCAAACTGAATATTCGTTCAAATATTTTGAACGTGCTCAAAATTTCCTGGCGAATTTGCCAGTTCGCCAGTGCACGTAGAGCTACGTAGGCGGAATTCGCTGATATGTAAAGCAGGTTTTAGATACGACGTTAATGCTCCTATTCCCCGCCCTTCCCCCTCCTCCTCACAATAACCACCATACACTCTTGGCCACCAGATTCACATGCACACACACCCAGACCAACTATTTCCAGCACTGGATGGATGATCCAGGCATATGGTAAAAATTCCATGAAATCAGTACACATATTGTCTTTGTTGGCTAAGGGTGTGGGGCGGGGTCTCAACCCTAGCCCGTTCTACTTACGAAGCAAAACATAAAAATATAAACATACGAGGGCAACGTAGAGCAAGCACACAGCGCCACACGAAATGACGGAAACACTTTTGTCCAACTCTGTTACTGTAATAAAACAATACAGATACATTACACATTATGTTCACCCTTTGCTACTCTGCTATCACACGTCAACATCTTCGCCAAAAGTTCTATCAGTGAATCTAAATTAAATAATATTCGTGAGGGAAACTGCCGGTAAAACTGGCAGAGGGAGTGAGAATGATAAAGCAGTGAAATTCACGATGCCTTGCAAGGTGCTGATATACCTAAAGTGTTCTCATGGAAAGATTTATTCTAAACACTAGTGTTGTGTGCTATAGTCAAATTTGATCTCGTTTAATTTCTTTTCTTCCTAAATTGCTTGAAGCATTTTTTTTTTTTTTGGGGGGAGTTTGCATGTGTACATCAAACATTTTTGTGAATCATGGTGTATTGCATGTTGTAGTGCAGAAATGGAGGGGAAATGCAATAACTGATAAAGCTTGGTGAAATTCTTATCATCTAGAAATACTAACCTTGCATGATAGCCATGGCTGGCGTATACAACACAACAGCCAAGTAAAATATCTACAAAATAATTAATCGCCGTTAATGATTGCAATTGACTATTCATCTGATTCATCAACCATCGTTGATACTAGTCCCGGGATACTAGTGGTCTCTTTATCGAAGACGAGACAGAAAAAAGGGTTTTATTATAGAGATGGTCCCTTTGTTGAGATAGTCTTAAATTGGAGGTTTACTACACCTAAAAATGCCCATTACATCGCTAATCAGTAGATATGTAACCAGTTATTGCTTGTAATAAATTGAGTTCGATTCCCATTTTAAAATGAATCTTTCTAAATAGACTGAAAACATTGAGAAACACTTACAGTGGCAAGACAAAATACTGCTGACGTCAGCACTCGGATTGCCATCGAATCAAAACGGTGCCCAAGATACTGCAAATACATCTCATTAGTCCTTCGTCTCATTGGTCCCCCTTTTCATTGGCCCCCCGTCTCATTGGTCCCCCGTCTCATTGGTCCCCCAGCCCATTTATATGGTGATGATGTTATAGGTGCTGTTGCTTCTGCTTCTGCTTATGCTGTTTCTTATACATTATGCTGCTGTTTATGCTTCTGCTTAAGCTCCTACATATGCTGCTGCTCATGCTGCTACTTCTGCTTCTGCTTATGCTGCTACTGCTGCTGTTACACACACATATGGCACTTGTGCACTTGTGTTCTATAATACTAAACAATGCTGGACTACAACTCTAACTGTAAGATATATCATATAGGGTAGCCATCAGAGCCCTGCACTGGTTCAAAGTACTTATCTATCTAAGGAATTGCCTGTGCAGCCATGATTAGCATCTGATTATGACTGGTTCGAGTGCTGGCTTCATAGTTAGATTCAGAAGGCGCCCCCCTCCCCCTTTTCCCACCCAAATATCTTATTTTCATAGAATTTTGGCATGTTTTCTATCGATTACAAGTACGAAATACATGAAATCCGCAACGGGCGTCCCCTACTTTTCTGAAAACCTGGATCTGCCAGCGGGCTTCAATACTCTATATGAACAGGTATTGGTCTGGTTGTATGTTTCACATTAAACATACAGGACGGCTGTGTACACAAACTTTTCATCTGCGGATGGCTCTGAATTACTTCGAACCATCATTGTACTTTTACACAAATATCGATTCTAAACCTCTTCAGTTTGAAATTTTGAAAGTTTTTGAGTGACGTACTCATGTTACTTGATGCCTGCAGAAAACATAGTCTTCCTATTTCAAAGATGATACACAAGTTTGTGTGTGATTGAACACTATTTTGCTGTTCCTGATCAGGACCTGAGGACCACCTGCCTTGACCAGTGAATATGAGGGTAAATGTGGTGAGGATGGGGGCTCAAACTGACTTCAACACAACATAATTTCTCAAGAACTTCGATTATCAGCGGTTTGAGCCAAGCATGAGTAGATAAATAGTCAATGTATATGTACATCACTTTTGTCAACTTTAATTTTACTTCCAGCTCCTTACATTACTCCTTATTCCCATACGCATTCTACTACACGATCTCCTGTTGCTCATATTACTTAAAACATTCCTCCTAATACTCCTCTCAGTATTCTTTTTCTTTTTTTTTTTTTTTTTTTGTGTGTATGAGGGGGGGGGGGCTGTGACAACATAACACTTAACCCTCTTAACACATAGCCCTCCTCGGCACATGCATATGTTCACCCCTGAAATCTGAAATAACAGTATCCTAATAAGCTCAAAATGGTTGAGGAACCAATGAGACGGGAGACCAATGAGAGGGAGTACTAATGAGACTGAGGACTATAGAGCTGATTCCATTATCCATGTGACAAGCGCTTGGATAAGGACTCGTATGTCATCAAACAATGGGTCCTATAGTACCAATGCAATGGTTCCCGACATGCAATAGAAAAGAATGTTTTACTAATTTTAAGCAACACATATAGGTTTACTTTGCTAATATTCATTTTCAAACAATTTACATTGCTGATACACCGCATAAAGTGGAAACTATTTTCTACATAAATCAATGGCTGTAACCATTATGATTACAAACTAAATATATTTTAATGGTCCTATGGGATGCACAAGTTTTGATTTTTTCCACCCTTCTGAAAAACGATGAATTCTAGACTAGGAGTGCGCATCTAGATTAATCATCACTGTCTATGTAGTTGACAAAAAGAAGAAAGAAAATGCATTACCTCATAACAACTAATAGCCTCCAGCTTTCTAAATAGAGGCACAAACACATGTGCTGCGATAACCCCACTTATTGCAAAGCCTATGTTGCTTATCGAGAATAAAGTTGTGTAATAATGAGTTTCCGCAGGAACCCCTGGCAATGTAAAGTGTATTTAATTACGTATGTATTTTTTCTCGTACATAATATGAAATAATAAATAAGAGTGAAATCTAGTACATAATCCTACCTAAAATTAAGATCGCATTCAGAATTGATCCAGTGAGACTGAAACCAACAACCAGAGGGTTTGTTTTACTTCCAAGCAGAAATTCTTTGGTGTTTTGTGCCCTTTTTATGCGGTCATATATCATAACACCGATGCCTATTATAGATAAAGAAAATGAAAAGAAAAGAGGAATAAAAATAGATTAGTGAACAACAATTACGTTTTAAATCACACGAAATGTGTCTTTAGGTCTACTAATGACGTCGTGTGTGTTATTCTATTTATCACTTAAAATCTATATATGGCCATACATAAATCTAAAAATATAATAAGTTAGCCAAGTTTGAACTAAACCAAATCTATAATGGTCACAAACTTACAATAACCATGATTTGATATACTTTAACATAATTGCTTCCCAGTACATGCAGATACATTTTCAAACTTCTCTCTAACTCTCTCACACACGCATCAAGCACATGCAGGACTTTTTAGCAGGCATATTTCTACCAACGATAGACATAGCTGAAGACAGGTTTTACAACCCTATAAGCTTCCATTTGACTATATCAAGTGTCTTCAGCTATGTCTATCGCTGGTAGAAATATCCTTTCTAAAAAGATGTGCGTGTGCGTGTGTGAGAAAGAAGTTTGATAATATAGTTTAGATTAGTGTATTATAGATTATAAACTTACCAATAAACAGTGACAATGCCAATGAACACGCAAAAACCAAATAGTCCGCCCAATGGAATGTGTTTTCCTGAATATTTTCCATGTTTAATGTATTTATTTGGTATTACCGTCTACAATCACCACAGTTTGTATATGATGTTACGTGGTACACATATATTAAGTAATTGGCAGTCCTATGCATTTAGCATACTTCGTGAATAGAATGCTGTTAGCTGTACAATTTAATTGTCTGCGAAAAAGAACTTGATTTTCTTTCAACTATAATAAAAGTTGCACCCTTCATAAATCATGATGCCGTGTGTGTCACAACAATACATGCATATCAAGTTGGCCATGGCAATCTATCTATCAGTGTGGCTTTCGGCCCTAAAGCAAAATTTAAAGCACCAGTCTGACAGGCACAAATGTCTCCCCGAATTGGATATGGTGATGTTGGAGATGAGAAATAAATTGGACAAAAATTATTCCCGTGTTATTAATAGCTTATTCCTCCTTTTAAAAAACACGCATCTGTGCCCACTAGCATGGTAGATGACGTCAATAACACAACTGATTCGGCATCAATAATCCGGATTGTCTGACCATGACTTATTGAAGCGCAGACGGTATCTGGCTGTTTCATGCGTTGTCAGCCATTCACTTTTACGTGTTAGTTATAAAAGTAAAGCAGATAAGTTATTTTTCGTATTATGTTTTCTTACTATGCTACAAGGTCGTCAATTATAGCGGTATCTTCGCATATATTTTAGTTGTCATACTTAAATTTTAAACATGTTGATTGCAATGGGAGTTTTCTAAATCAACATCAATTATAGGAATGCATAAGCCATCAACGTATGCCTCATCAGAGGAGGCCAGTCCCTGTGCCTGGGAGCAGGTTAATTTGTGGATTATCGAACCAAATCGAGCAATATTATGAAAGAAGAAAGACTGCACAAACGCTGTGGAAGAACAAAATTTTCTCAAACTATTTTAGACATCTTGCACAAGTCATAATGACCAAGTTGTACACTTTTTCTTGCATATCAATAGATAGGAAAGGTCAAACTGATGTTCAGCCAATCAACGCTCCATACTTGTACCAAAGTAACAAACTACTGAATAATGTTGGTTTGTCACTTTTGGTTTTGACCATTCAGCTGAAATGTGACAATCATGAATTAATAAGTAGTAGTTTCTCATTCATTACTATGCATGATTAGCACTTTTGGGGCTCTGACCAATCAATAAACATGAAATGTCCTAATCATGAATAAGTAATAAGTAGCATTTTCCGTATCATATTAAAGGGAAAAGGGAAGATACTAAAGGAGGGTATTGCATGTGTTGGAGTGGGAGATAAGAAATATCTCACGAGTGGAGCTGTCACAGCTCGAGTGAGCGCAGCGAACGAGAGCTGTGACAACTCCACGAGGTGAGATATTTCCTTATCTCCCACTCCAACAAAATGCAATACCCTATTTCTCCCACGTATTACGCATATTGATATTAACAAGTGTCCAAAACCATCACGTCAACCTACTTGTAAACAGACTATAGCTAAATCACCACCACAGAAAACTCTTACGCAACATAGTTCTAGCGGGAGTAAAACGGTTTTATAGCAGGCAGTGCTGCTGGTGTTTATTTAGCTTTGTTTTACCCAGTGTAATACTTGTAAAATTTTATGCATGCTCCGAGACACATACACATTAACTCATTTACTAAAGGACATATTTTAAACTCGCATTTTTTTATAGAAAAATAATGTACAAAAAGATAGTTAATAAAATCCAAAAACATACTTCCAAAAATTAATTGTTCTATTGTTTTAGCTACCGGTAATCTGAAGTCAGCATTCAAGCTGCATGCAAACATTGCATTCATAATTGGTTGGGAGACAGTCGGTAAAACTATATAAAGCCTTTACATTCCTTTATAGATTTTACTTGTTGTTGTGGATCATTCCACACCTAGCAAAACGAGTTGTGCTGCTTAGAAGCATTACATTAGAAATGAGTTGTGCTGAGAGTGGATGATAGACAGAAGAACAAATCAATCAGACGATACAGTCCGACTTTTTGAAACAATAGATCAACAATAATAATGTCTTTTTTGTGAAATAATGTAAACTCTATAATGTTTTCATATCGTCAAAACTTGCACAAGTAAACCAGTAAAAAATATATAGGGCAACTTCAGTACAAGCAGGTGGATTAGTAGCACATGAAGTAAATAAACAGATAGCATTGCTGCACCTGGCTGTAGTAAAGCAGTTCTGTTTCATAGTAAATTTATGCAAATTATACTCTGCGCATTAATTTTGTCCCATCTCAGCCGTGGGAGATAGCCGTGGGAGATAAAAAAAAATCTCCCACTGCTATTTCATTCATGAATTTGCATGAAAGTGGGAGAAATGTACATCAGTTTAAACTATGAAATAGTTAAGCCCTTTGGCTTTACATTCACTATTTTGCTAAACTAGGATTTTCATAGCCGTTGCAACCAGCAGGATGTAACTGGAATTACTAAGCCAATGGTAGATAGTCTCTTCTGGCTGTAATCCTATTATAATCTCTTTTCTCAAGTGTTTCAGAATTCAATATTTATAGATATACAATGTATATATACACAATGTATATATATTTATTATTAGTAACTAAATGTTATCAGACAACACTTTTAGACATCTTTGAACCAATTAATGTGCATTTTATTCTTAATACTCTATTTTTAATGTTTAGTCATTGTTTTAGGCTATTTCTTGATCTTTACATTTTTATAAATTGTCAAAATATTCCCTGAAGAGCACACTTACGTGTCAAAACGTCGGAATAAACTAAATTAACCAAAATTTTATTGTCTCCAAACACACAGAATAAGTAGTAAAAAAACAACAACAATGAGACCATCTGTGTCGTCTAAAATTAAACAAATTGCAAATACAGGTGAATGACTTAGAAACTAAAATCAATTGTAAAAAATATCTTTCATTACATATATTTAGTCTTCCTAAATTTTTATACCGCTAGCATTTCAGTAAACTTGAAACTAGCTATACAAGAGCATGCATGCACACATGCCGGTACGCGCATGGGTGCGTGCGTGTATACACACTATCTTCAATGGTAATGATATACTAGTGTGTGACCTAAACATAAACGGTTTTATTTACATACCCTCTATGGTTTTGGCCACTAGTTGAAAAATGCACTGCTACTTCATTTATATCAGTTTTGTGTGTGTCATATTTCTTTGATGTTCTCTTAATATCTCAAAGAACATCCAACCTATAGCTGTCCTACCATTATTTCACTTATATACAATTCACCACATATTTACAAGACAAGCAATATCTGAATTCTTTTGGTTTACAGTTAATATTGTTGCTTTACCTCTTAAGTCCTATAACTACTGTATGTAAAAATATTCATTATGTACAGTGATGTGTAACTTTTTTCAGCATTGGCATGATATATTTTTATATGTTACTAGCCGTGCCCATCCACACGTTGCAGTGGCACAACATGGCATGGAACCCATCTTCTTGCTTTAGAAACGGACTCTTGCACTTTCCTACCATTGGAAGTGGACAATGTATGCCTAGGCTATATATAACAATGGTGATATGATTTGATACATTACCTTTGAAACCGTCTATAGTTACAATTTATTTATCAGAATATATCATTATGAAACATGTATATAGGTGAGACTAAAGAGTTCAACGTATTGGGTTATCAATAGCTTATTACATTTGACATTTCTGGCTTAACAAATCATAACGTAGAATAACATGGATGTGGGTAAAAGATTTGTTTTTTTTTCTCAAAATTGTTATTGGTTTACAGACACATCTATATACATATCTATATATTGATACGCTAATTTTGGATCTTATTCCAGGAAACTGTTCCTAAACGTGACTAGCTAGGCCTGATCTGACTAAGGGCGATCGTTCATGGTACGAGGTAGTATTTTATGTATGTGTGATATATGATACGTGCTGTATCATTTTTTTTCTCATTCCTACCCCCCCCCCTTCCCTTCATTTCCCATTCATTGTTTACTGTATGTTAGTAATATAAAGTAAACAATTAAGGCGGAAATGAAAGAATGGCTATTCCTTAGTTTCAGTTGCTTTCTGCCCTCATAGATGCATGTGCCCATGATTGTTTCAAAGTGATAAAACTATTGAATAAATTTGATATTTGCTCATGAATATATACGGATGCTCAAATAAACTCAATAAATAACACTTCCACTTATAATACATTAATTTTATGGATATCAACTTACAACTACAAAGTTATGGTTCATTTATGCTTGAATTTAATACATGTATATAGGAAGTTTCTATTATGTAATTGTGATGTTGTTATACTATCTAATAGTATCTATAAGATATAACCAAACTGCCGTACAAAAAAAACTCGTGACATTCAACGGTAATATACATTTTTAGGTTACTTAAGTCATGTACACACAATCACCACTGGCAGATCCAGATGTTATGAAAATGAAGAGGGCGCGTTAGAGGATTCGAGTAATAGTACCAAGAAAACAATGCAAATAGCAACGGTAAAAACGCGCCCCCTCCTCCTGCCCTACCTCCCTCGATCTACCCAGTGATAAAAGATACTATCTTCGGGCTGTGGTACTACAAGACGAACTACATCTCTCTTCCAATAGTTAATGAGCTATCAAATGTTTACAAACAAATCCCTCATCAAACTGCCTATCTCTTAAAATACAAAGTTCCGTGCACTCTCAAGGCAGTGATCTTGTTGGCTTCTATTTTTAGCTCCACCTCGGAAACGCCCTTCAGGGGATCATCAGATGACGTCACATCGTCTAAAGTCACAACAGCATCTAGAAGGCAACATAAAAACAGTTGACTTCAAAACGTGCTCTATTGTGTCCTTAAAACTTCTGTTATATTTCACTACATATAGGTTCCTTCCATTTGATATACACACCACTCAAATACGCTTATTTTCATTACCCGATAGCTTTAATTAACGCATATCACTCCTAGAGGAGAATGCAGTTACCTTTGGCGTTGTCTCCCATCACAGTGTACTGGAACGAAGAGGCGTCTGCCAGGTACTTTCGGAACAGAATAGTATATGTACGTAAGCCTGAAACAGAATACAGAATATTCACTCAGGGTGTCGAAAAAATCCGCCATTGGTAGTCCGTGGATTAACAGGGGAGGGGGGGGGCGGGAAGGACAACTAGGGCTATGTATTTAAACTTGCTCATTTATGTCAAACCGCCAACTCAAATGTTATATAGAGATAGATTTGAGTCAGTATTTTATCATTAACATTTGGATATATTTAGTGGTTCTAACACATCCTCGGCAAATGGCAAACTTATAAATGGAAATGGAGTATTACTCACTGCTACTATGCATAAATACATGAATGTTTCTAACGCAATCCAACTGTTTTATGGTCAGCATAAAATGTGAGTGACTTTTGTGCAATACAATGGTAAAATCAAATGTTGTAGCTCCTATAGTGATGTAATTCCGTCAAACTCGACAAAAGAATGGCGTTCGCAGGGTTCAATCTTACGCCCCATGGTATTCTATATAGCTCCAGTTAATTATGGATGATCTTAGTTAGTAACTTGTTGAGCAATGTAGCATATCTGCGTACACTCCTAAGCATTAGGGAATTTAAAACACGCATTGGTGATGGACTGCGGGAATAGAGTAAACTGCTCTGGAAGTCCATTTCAAGAGGCTTACCGTCCACTTTCGCGGTGCGGTCACTGTCCATGCTGTCCCACGTGATGCAGCTTAACTCTTCCATGGCCGGACATTATTTTCTCCAGCAAGAACAAGCGCAACAAGACCAACCAACCGTAAATTATGACCGATCACAATTTACGTTAGCGGAAATGGTCTGTCAAATAGTAGATGTTTTATGATTGATTATGGTAGAATAGACTTTCCTCATCACAAAACCACCGGATGCAGTTAATCTTTTTCCATAGTCCTGGGCATCCTTTTAGGGGAAAAAAAATTTTATGGCCGAAATTCAAAATGGCCATCACAAAACCACCGGATGTCGAAAAAATTAGTTTTAGCCATATCTCAGCTTCTAGTGGACATAGGAACATGATTTTGGTGTCTAAAAGTATGTATTTCAGCATGCAGAATGCAATAAACTATACTGTATTAGCATACAGTCACTCATTATCAAATAAAATTAGTATAAAAGAACCTATAGGGCAAAAGCCATTAAGAACCTATAGGGCAAAAGCCATTAAGAACCTATAGGGCAAAAGCCATTAAGAAGCGATAGGGCAAAAGCCATTAATCACCGCCGCTCAGCTCACCTGTCAGCTGGCGAGTAAACGCTGCTCATTGGAAAGAGTGAGTAAACAGCCGCTCACAGCGAGACTATAGTTTTAGTCGTGGCGATTGTCTTGGCCTACCATTATTCTCATTGTAAACGTGATTGAACCCCCAGGAGCAGTCATTGGAGAGGTATAAGGGGGTAGTTCGCATCGGGTAACGATAGCGACTCTCAATATTCCCGTAGTAAACTTACATAATTTAAAAGACATCGAGACCTAGCATCGCGTATAGCGTTAGTTTTAGACGTAGTAAACTTACGTAGATCGTGGTTAGCGATAACGATTGTCAAATATTTTACTCGTAGTAAACTTACATAATTTTAAGAGTCATCGAGTAGCATCGATCCGTATAGCCCGTTTTATTCGTAGTAAACGTATCGTAAGACTTCAAGGGAAGTAGACACGAATAGTCTCTCTACATTATTCATGAGGAAGAAGTCGTTAATCAACAGCCACCCCTCTACATTATTCATGAGGAAGAAGTCATTAATCAACTTTTGACAGCCGGACAACGCAGCGATACGGCAGAAGTCATTAACGAAGACCTATACGTACAAAGTCATTAATCATCCCGCACATTACGCGCCCGTGGTGCGTACAGTAGAACGTCTGATTAAGACCGGTTACAGAAGTAGGCACGAGCCCCGGCCGTACGAATAGCCCCCACGGGCGGAGCCCGTCGTTTAAACACCCGCTACATTATTCATGAGGGGGTGGGGCAAGCCACTACACGATCTTCACGTCGATAGAAAGTTTTACCAATTACTTCATAACCGTTACTAAATCAATAAAATACGGTACAACTACGTAATAACGCTATAAGATCGATAATCCTACATTCGTATCGAGAAACGGATAGACGGGAATAAAGCTAAAAAGACTGCTCCAATTTACGCCAGTTTCCCCCTGATTAGACTGGTCAGCTCAGCTCATCTCGCCCAGCTTCCGAGCGCGACCCCGCCTTAGCCAGAGACGGGACACACTGACCACGGCCACCCGGAACGTCTCGCTAGACAGTGATACGCTGTAGCGCCAACAGAAGTTGCATCGATATTGCCACGGACGTAACTTTAACCCACTTCATGATGCGTATGATAATCATCAATTGTTAGTCTTAGAAAGAAATTAGGCGTCCACTTGACAAGGCGAGACTCGGGTCTGAGGTGTAGCGAATGTCCACGTCAGAGACCGCAGCAAAACATAGAAACGGCTCGTGGTCACCCCTCCACCAATAATAAACTCT
>CM032667.1:42691426-42709489 GCA_019095985.1 Streblospio benedicti | reverse complement strand
CCTTTGAACCCCAAAAGGGGGGGGGAAAAAGGTAACATGGACTATGAAAAAAAAAAGTACCTTTTTTTATATGATTGCATTTTTGCCATTACCCCGTACCCATATTTTTTATTATTATTAGGAAGAGGGGGGTTTTTGGGGTTGTGGTGTGGAAAGACCCACAACGCCTGGGGGGTCCCATTGGCTTTTTAAATTTATTTTTGGGGTGAAATTTAAAATAATGACTAATATTTTTATTAATTTTTTTTTAATAAAAACTTCGAACCTATAGTTCAGACATAAATAATATACTAATTTTAGCGATCCAATAGCAATCATATGTAATTCATCATTTTTGTTTAATTTTACCATCATGTTGTGTGTTTTGGTCAGTTAAGATGCAAAAACACTATAGCTAGAAAGAAAAGAAAATATAGATGTAAATTCTAAACAACACTTGTACAACATCGTAAGAAAAACATAATCCACTACCTTATCAGCAATATAATTTTAAGTTTACCTAAACCTCTAACTGTCCATAATTTTTTTCTATCACTGATTTCTTTCTTACAAACAGAAGATAATGGTTTCCAAGAAATCTTTTAGAATGACCGCAGACAATATGTACTGCTGATGACATTATGCTAGAAGGAAATGGTTAATTATATATCAAATGCTGAAAAAGATGACCGAGGGATGAAGTAGGGAGACATAGGCCCCAGCATAGTCATGTATCATTTTCTATTTGACTAACTTACAAAAACTATTCTTCATTGATATCGAAATAGAACAGGGTATCTAACTGTAGAATCATAACAATGGGAGCCAGGCAGCCCTTTTGAGGGTGGATTCATGTTCTAGTGACCTCTAGTGCATACGTTATTGTCACATACATGTATATATTGAAATAAGCCGACGCAGTCCTCTGCCATCAGAATTTAACACACAAAAGACGTAAGAGTCTGTATGTAACTTTGCAAATCTACATTTTCTAAAATCATATTCTACTATTAAATTGAAACGTTCAGCATTTACGTTCACAAATGTTCATGTAGTGGATATATATTATCTGCATAAGACTTTATACCTTAGTGCTGCAGCAAAGACGGCAGCCACAAATAACCCTGGTAGTCCATGGTACTCACCGAGTATGTCCATCAGAAACAAGGGAATTATCTGAAGTTAATAATGACATCACTAAAATACGGGGGGTAGGGGTGGGGGTGTGCAATTTGTTCAATCGTGCATAAGCCTTTATAAGGTGAAATTAATGAATCATGTAAATTAGAAATACTTTAAAAATATATATTTCACTCCACCACCTAAAATTTCTATTTGGACCTTTAATGCCCTCAGTGACAAAAACACTAATGTCTTTCTCTGGGTAAGTGTATGACAAAATTGCATGCAAAAAATATACAAACGTAACTTATTTCCATGTTCAAGATTATTGTATTAAAGAAACCAGTTTTCTTCATTTGCAAGATGAACAGTGTTTATAACATTTTTACCTCTCTTTCCATATAATATATATTGACCATATTATCAAACTTGCATTTAATAGAATTCCTCTGGAACATTTGTTTTTACATTCATAATCAAACGATTTTCTTGAAACTTTCAGGTGTCTATACATGCTGGAATCAGTGTGCTCCAACAATAATGTTAAACATTAAATCATTCACCTGTTGTAGAGAGCGGATGACAGATACTCATTACAGAGGTTCTAGTCAACGTTTTCACTGGTTTGCAAAATGGTGTTAAAATTTTTGAAGATATAGAAATATAATAACATTGCATTATATTGAAGTAAGGTTTCCTGAGACAATGATGTCGGTATGTATATTCTTGTAAAACCTTTGAGATAAAGAAAACATAGGTCACCTGGTCTGGGGATGCTATTCTTTTACACACCATTGGGTCTGTGTGTCGGTAATAAGTGTATGTTGTCATCCCCAAATATGTAGAAATGGAAACAATGACAAAAACAAATGCAATCATCACGTACAGGGAACTGAAAACAGCAACTGCGCTTGAAAACACACAAGAGTTTTAGCTAAATTTGCCGTTTAGATTTAATACTCATTGAATTAGAACGTACCATTAGCCATGTTATTATGGGATATGGATAACATGAAAAAGTTCCCAATTTCTTTGCACAGTAAAACTATAATAGAAAATGCTTATTCAGAATTGTGCCTAAAATCTACAAATAAAAACCAGTTCACAGTTCTCAATTATCAAATCATTTCTATTCTCTTGGTACAACCATTTGCGGGAAGGAACATGGAAAAACCACACGGTGTGTCGAGATCTCACATAAAGAAAGAATGGAATCTAAACGTCAAACAAATGCATATCATAAGATGATATCGACTTAAATTTTGTTAGATAAAGTTTTTATTTAATTTTACTTGTAAGTAAATATTTTTATTTGCTATTAGTTAACAAAATGCCAAAAGTGCTGTGATATACATGGTTCCCACAGCTCCCGATTATCGGGAATTAGCAATGATTTTTTTATTTGACTTCCCGGCCCGGGAAATAGCAATGAATTCTAGAAATAACGGCAGAAACCGGAAATGCCCGTGAATAATCCGTTAGTAACATAATCCTAATAATCTATTACGAATGCTCGTCGGAAAATCAAAATAACTTACTTATTTATGAAAGAAAATCACTTTCTCGGGAAAAACCTTTCATATCACTGACTGTACGCTAAACGTGCTTCAAAAGAATATCAAAGTTCATAAGCCACCGACCTCAATCAATACTAGCCAGTAATTCTGAGAAAATCGTCTGCTTTAATTGTGCCACTTGTCTCGCCTGCTGCACAGGGAGCAAAACATGCTGTAGCTTTCAATCATCTGCTGCAAAAACTTTATAGCCCCTGTGAATCCTATGTATTAAAGCATCTTTCACAATCATAAAGGATCCAAAGTATATTTTTTTATCATTATTGAAATATTAACTGTTTTTGACACTAAAGTATCCTTATCAAAATTAGATAAGGATACTTTAGTATGGAAAACAGTTTATATTTAATATAATAATAGTAAAAAATATACATGTACTTTGGATTCTTTATGACAGCAGAAAAAGAACAACTTTTTCATAAAGATCTCTATTATAATTGATTTGATCAAGTTTATTATTTACATTTATGTTTCATTATGCTCATGTAAATGGGTTTCATGTTCAACAAAATTTGGAAGTGTTTTTTTTTAATTTTTTGTTGTTTTTTCTCATTAAAAGATGAATGTTGTTTAGGATGCCTTTTGTTAATAAATGTTGCCTGAGGCAGATACTCTTTTCATTCTTTGATTGTAATACACAAGGAGAATGTAATATACGATTATGTTGATGATCAACAAAAACATCCTTCATGACGTAAACTTCATTTCCCGCCACATAAGAAAAGCGAAAAAGAAAATCATATTAGATACCTACCGACCGCAATGTATGATGTTCCATGAAAATACTTTACGAAAAGAAAATGATCCCTACCTACCTACCCAATTTTGGAAATCCATGTTACCCTAAACACACAATCTCTTCCAGTAGGCCTTACTAGTGTACTATCATATACATTGATTCTTTTGAATGAAAATAAAAATTAAAAAGTTCAGTTTTAGCATGTTTTATTCTTGGATCACACACACATATCTAAAGTGCATATATAAATATATAAATTAGAATAAATCTAAATGGATAAATCATAATAACATTATGTATGTTTTGCGATTAAAACAAGTATTTGGTCAGTGAAAAGGTCAGTGAAAAGTCAGTGAATTTTGTCATCCCTTCACTGTGGGAACCATGGATATATGATGATATGATGATGAATTGAAGTTGAATGACATGTATGTATAGTGTAAGCTTTCATTTATGTTACATCGTCATTGATTGTCACAATTTAAATTGCTTAAAGTTGAATCTGTGGTCACAATTTCTTCACAATTTGTTTTTGAAAATAATAAAAATTATTACTCTCATTCTCGTTCATAATTTTGTTACCATCAATTATTGCAGTTTACACATAAAGCTTAAAATAAACATCATTCTGATGGCCCACTGCAAATGACCAGACCCATACAATGAAACAAACACACAACTAGACAAAATTTTAATAACCTTATTTGGATAAAGAAAAAGGTTTATCTATTTGCTAGGCTATTGTTGGTTTCATAGCTGGTGTAGATATCACTCTCACATTTATAAGACTACCAACCTCTAGAATTTCAGCATTATGAAACTCACCCACAATTATCTGTCTACAATGCCACCATTAGGCCATAACCTGCACCAATCCAGTCCGTCCTCAATTTATCTACTATAGTGCTTGGCTTCTTATCTTTGATGAAAACAGATACAGTTACTTGGATATCACATATTTGGAGATAGGAACCTTTGCATGAATCATCCATTTCAATGTACCGTATTTTCTAGAATACCCGCCTAGCCTCGATTAAACACATGGGTGTAGAAGCTATATTATTCTACTTTTTAATGCTTTTTCGGCCTTGAATAAGCGCCTGTTTGAATAGGAGCTGGGTGAATAGCATGTTTTAAATTAATAAGCGCCGGGCGGCTATTCGAGAAAAAAATACGGAATGTTCCAATCCATCTAGGCTACTTAGCAGCAATAACAACACATTATTCATTATAATAATTTATCATTTACTACAAATTGGTGTGTGTTACGTAAGCGTAAATGGAAAACGTCTTACAACGTTGAGGATTCTAGCAAGTGTGTGGTAAGTTGTCCAAAGAGTTATAAAGTAATCCATAAAAGTCCACAATTAATCCGTAACAGTTGAGAAGTCGTATGGACAAGGGTTTGTCACCACTTTGCCGCATCACAGTCGATTCTGGTTGGTCAAGAGCCGTCTGAAATATGTGTGTATCACTGCTTTGTGAACGAAGAACGCTGTTATAAATTCTGTTAAAGAAAGTGGCGAGAAAAAAGGGCAATGGAATGTTTTAGTTCTGCAATCACCCTATCTATCAGAGCCCTGCACAGGTTATAAGTTTGCACCCACACCTGGCCCGCATGTTTAATGGGAAATCCCCACCCACACCCGCACATAAAATCTACTCAAGCCCGCACCCGCACATTCTGTTAAAGAAAGTGGCGAGAAAAAAAGGCAATGGAATGTTTTAGTTCTGCAATCACCCTATCTATCAGAGCCCTGCACAGGTTATAAGTTTGCACCCACCCTGGCCCGCATGTTTAATGGGAAATCCCCACCCACACCTGACCTCAAACTACTCAAGCCCGGGCATTTCATAAAAAATTGAGCCCACAGACACCCGCAGATAGGTCAACCTGACCTCAAACCCTTCTGGGCAGGGTGGACCCACAGAGTGGCAGACAGGTCAGTGACATCAATGGTTCCAGGGTGGGAAGCCCCAACCCACAGGGGTGATTCGGGAATGCCAGTTTCATCCACCCATCCGTGTGAGATGCGGAGAATCACTTATCTGCAATCCGGTACTAGTATGTGCCTCTGCCTTAGGCCCGAGCAAGTGTAGTAATTGTTCCACTGTTAAGTACCAGTGCAACCCTGCAGGATGAACTCTTGCCACTCTAGTTGAGTCTGGAGAGGCTTGGTCAGTGATGCGGATCACGGAACATTCTGACTCTGATGTTTCTTTGCTGTCTAAAACCTAGAAGGTGAGTGCACTGGGGAGGCTAGCCGACAAGCCCTCCTCAAGTAATTGAGCGATTGGTGCCAGTAAGCGAACCACAGACACACCCAAAACCTCCCACCATTTGATGTCTGGGTACAACCCTGCTGTGCATGAGGGTACCTGTCAGCACCACTCCACTTGCTTCCCGGTGGTAGAGCCGGAATATTTCTAAAGATGGGTACCTGCTAAACTGTTTTCCGCCAGTTCAGAGTTGTAGTGTTGGAATCGATCATACCATCCATTCATCAACGGTAACCTTGTTGTAAAACACTTTTAATTTGTTTATTTCTATTATGATAGCGTATAAGCTACATTACAGACTTTAATTCAGAAATGTTATGACTATTTTCACCACGGTTCATTGACATAAGCTGTTCTGTACAATGTTGTCTTAAAGAGATATCGTGCCCATTGTTGTTTAAGAACATTCATGAGAACTATGCAATGTGAATAATTTAGCTTTTAGATAAAGAATTTTTAAATCTGGACTTTTGCACCTTATATGCCATATTTCACATGTGGTCATGAAAGGAGATATGATTGCCATAGGTTGTATTGGAAACTACATGTACACTTAATATCTGTACGATCTTTCTTTTTTACATATGAAACATTCACCTACATTAGAACAAGTTATCTGATGAATGCTAACAAACTTTCATTCAAGTGCATTCACTTGAGGAGATCATCACATAATTCAGATTATCATAAGAACATGAACCCAACAATGAAGTGAACGTTTGTGCCTGTGATCTTGTGTAAATTGTAAAATAATTCATTTGTAATACATCCACATCAACTATGGCCATAAAGCCAATCATAATCATGTCACACTATTAATATAATTATATGCATCTAGGGAAAGATATACATTAATAGTTTATGTTAACTCATGTCTCTCCTTGGTATATAACGGGCAACTTAACAGAAAGTGCTGTTCATCTACTATATTCAAACTACAATTGTTACAAATCCTATCCTTCACCTTCAGTCGGTTCTTACCATATCTCCCACTTTCAATATGTAACTTATGATCACTTTTGACAACTTATTGTCAGTTTTCAAATACTATTTCTGAAAATCATACTTTTACAATCAACCAGATATTTCTCTAAGAAAGTTGTCTTTAAATGTTCTATAAACTCTTAATTAGTTCCCAGTATCTACAATGGCTCTCCTAATTAAATTATCTCTCCATCCACACACACCCATCGACCCTTTTAACCTGGTGGCCGCACCTTGAACAGGCTTTTCAACTGGGTATTCTCACCTCAATGTTGATATTAGTCTCGATCATCCAGAATCTTGTGTGGTTTCCACTAATATAATATCAGCCTGGGTGTCCGAGGCTATTAGTATGCGTTTTTTTACAGACTGTGTTTTTATCAAATAATCTTGAAAATGTAATGATTCTATCAAAGGACAGTGCCCATGGTGCTTGTTATTGTGAAACTTGTGTGGTCCGGACTACAACAGTGAAAAAAAAATTAATTAAGAGTTGACACGACTTACGGACTGCAGTAGTGACAAGGACCCCGTATCAGTAACAAGTGGTGACAAGTCGGACGGACATTCTAACGTCAGAAGTCGGACATAAGAGTTGAGAAGTTATCTATAAAAGTTCACAAGTAATCAGTAAGAGTTGACAAGATTTACGGACTGGAGTAGTGACAAGGACCCCGTATCAGTAACAAGTGGTGACAAGTCGGACGGACATTCTAACGTCAGAAGTTGTCCATAAGAGTTGAGAAGTTATCTATAAAAAGTTCACAAGTAATCAGTAAGAGTTGACAAGATTTACGGACTGGAGTAGTGACAAGGACCCCGTATCAGTAACAAGTGGTGAGAAGTCGGACGGACATTTTAACGTCAGAAGTCGGACATAAGAGTTGACAAGTTTTACGGACAATGGAGCAACAAGGACCCGGTATCAGTCTAAAAAAACGTTAAAAACCTTTGTCCGTTCGGTGCATTTTATGGACAACTAAAGCGCACATCGCCAACGGTTTTTTTTATGGACAACTAAGCGGTTTTTTTTTTTTCAACAAGGTCGTTCTGTACTGATACGAACGTCAAGTTTCCAAGGTCCTTGTTGCGGCGCGTTTTTCGCAAGGACTTCAGGGCAAATGATATTGTGTACATATCAATGGAACAGGTCAACAAATCTGTTTTAAAAATCTCAACACACATTGGTTCAATATCTACAACAAAGGGATTTTTTTTCCCACTTGCCTTTGAGTAAAAATAATCCCACATGATAAGTATGCCAGAACAAGCCAGTACCTGAGGCTCCTTGAGGCTTGACCAATATGAGGGTGAGTATGTGGAGCGTGAGAGTCCTGCAGGTAACAGACACCAGTGGGCACTGCAGCCAGTATTAATAGAGCAAGAATCCTCCCAGAAAAAATAGTAAATAGGTGTACTGAAACTATTACACCGAACAATATCGCTTTATTAAGTCTTACATAGTGTGTGCTTTTTTCCCATTCAAAATAATGAAATCAATGGTTCATTATAGGTACTGATCCATAATTTTGACGTATAGCAATAATATTTCTCTTATCTATAAATGTTTGATAGCACGTGAGTAGTTCTTGGTCAATGTACCCATTCAACATCGTCATTCACAGTCAGTGTACAACATTTGGCTAATAATGCAATCATTCAATGTGCATATGGATTACAAAAAGCGATAGGAGACATCCTTATTAATCCTCCACATCTAAGAGGACAATTTCATCCAGATCTGAGTTCCATCTGGCAGTGGTGAGGTGAAGACAAGGTCATGACATGGAGTAATGAATCCACACCCCAAGCTCTGTCCCTAGAAGTTTACCATTCGATCCATCACGGAGAAGCAACTTTCATGTGATAGGATCATCCCTGCTGTATTAGCAACTGTCAATATTTGTCACGGTATCAAATAGTCATATTAGGTTTCCTTTGTCATTCAACTGATTTGAACATGTAAGGCAGAATATAGTCTGTAATACAGATTGCTTTGTTCTAATCACATGTGTGAAGACGTAAAGAAATTAAAGCCACCAAGTGGGTTATTTTTGTAACAATGCATGTACATTCAAATTGAATACAGTGGAAACTTCAAAAGTGTCAACACTTTAGTCTGATTTTGATTGATCCCCAAACTAAGAAATGCTTAGCAACTTTTACATCTTAATATAGATCAGCAAGCAAAAAAAGAATATTTTAAATTTTTTAATATGTAAAGAAAGTGAATGCATGTGGTTGAACTGTACTATGGAATGCAATTATCAGCCCGTTAGCCTGTATTCCATGGTGAGCATGAGAGCCGCCAGCCCAGCACATTCTTTAAGATAAATGTGAGAAACTTCCAAACAGGGCAAGAGCCATGACTGGGCAGGCAACTCCAGCCCCTGACACCTGGTGATAAAGTGTACACCCGGGATACACAAAGAGCCTCCAGCCTCGATTACCAGTGGTTGACTGCTTATTTTGACCCATTGCTGACCAACTGAGGCTGAATGGAAACCAGCAGCTTTCTGGATGACACGTTGTGTGTTCGCTAATGGACGGTAGTCTTAATGGGCTGGAAATCTAAATATTGATGTCTTGAGTTTGAATCTCAATGCCAGTTTGTTCAGAATATTATTACACAGCTACTGTAGGTCATATTCTTGTTGAAAATCGACAAAGTTCTCTTATTACATAACTTTGTACACCAATACAAGATTGCATGGATTACAAATAACAATAATCATTTCAAAACTAAAGAACTTTTACTTGGTCACTGGATGAACCATTTCATTTCCTTTCTACTTATTAATGTTCTTTATTTTAGAAAATAACAAAATATTAATCATCGCTGGATTTTTGGTTAAAACTTTATATTTTTGACAAAGTAACAAGTCATGTCAGTGTGTCTGTCTAGTGTTAAAAACAACAGGACATGTATGTTTATGCAGTTTCTAAAAACATTGGCTCCTGTTTCTGTTTTTCATTCCCAATGCCAAACGGCATTTTAAATCTTTTCGTTTCCAGATTGAGGCTTAAAAAATCGTAAATTGAGCTTTTTATAAAGAAGGAGATGATTGGACATAACCTAAAGTACTGATGTGTGTTTATACTGCTAGTTAACATATAGTCTAGTTTTTTATTTAAAAAAATGCTAATGAATTCTGCATGGCAAAAAATGGGACCTGAGCTGGTCTCTGTTCATCTTGCTGACTGTGGACTAAGTCCTGACACCAAGAAGCTGCCTTGTTTGGAGTTAAAAATTGCTAGTCTCTAATCAACATCTACATACTTTATCTGGTCACATCACATGTTACTCAACTTGTGATAAAGAATATATCATGTAACAAGTTCATAAAGATAATTCCAGCCATTCATAATGCACCATTATTCATTTCACTTTTTATTGTTTTTACATGGTCAGATTTGTTTTTAAAATCATTTTTAGAAGAAACTGTTTCTGAATCAAGAAACTTGTATGAAATTATTGAACACTGCCTCAAGACTAATCAAGAATTGGATATTATATATGGCAGATGCACTAGCCAATTAAATGTCTAAGCAATTTCAATTTTATTATTATTATATTAAATTACTTATTACAAGCAGATGGAAAAAACCGGCATGTGTAATTTAGCATTGCTATCCTCTATTAAAAATCTATAGTTATTACAATCACCAAGTATGACATTCAATAAATGATTTTGTCTTTTGCACATTAAATGTTTTAAAAGAAAAAGAAGAAAAAGAAAATCATGCATTTTCCATAACAAAACTGGATTGAACTTTCTACATTTTTTAACAAGCACATTTTAAATGAAACATGAGGATTGTGGTATTATGATCCAAGAAACTGTTGACTTTTTAGATTGCACTTGATGAAACATAAGGTCCCAGAATGCTGGTCACTTGACATTCAGTGACTTACCTATTGGGATCTCCAACTGATTTGGGTACTTAGCTTTCCAGGGTAAGTGTCTTTTCTCTTAATTGAAGGGAATTATGAACAAATATCAGCACCCCTATCAACCACTATCAATTGGTCTTGATTTGTTACATGGTCTAAATATTATTTTTTTCCCTATTCTTTAAACCTCCCTAACAGGTCAGCAGTTTCCTGTTATGAGCTATTGACTGAAAAAAACAAAGATTCAAATCTACTGTTACATTGCTACATATACACCGGGAGAGAAACTGATTGGGTTTCTTGTGTCCATGGTGTCAGCAAAAAAATATCCTGCAAAGATGACTTCATCCAAAGTTCGAACTAGGGTGAATTATTGCTCTCATAAAGGTTGTCTGGAATGTGGTTTTGATAGAATGCTGAAAATTGAATGTTAATATGGTGCTCACTGAGAGAGAGGTGAGGCTCGCCACATCATAAAGTGCTTATTACTGCAGTGTCACCTACTGGATGGTGCCAGCCTACATACCATCTGTACCATCTTATCTAGTTGCACTCATTGGACAACACTGACGCCTTCAAACTTCAGCTCTATTCAAGACATTAGATGATCTGGACAAGAGAGCTAGCCATTCCTTCAACTCTTTCTTTATAAAACCTTGACTTTTCTGCAGCAAACTTGACAAGATTGACATACAGTTGTAACCAAACTCATACTCTTATGTTCTACAAAATAAAGAGAACCTAAAGTATAGTGGTCAGTGTCTCTCTAATAAAAGTGTCCAACTTAGAGGACAATTACCTTGCCAAAGGTTATGCGAGCATGATGCAGACCCATTTGTAGGTGCAAGAATTTGGCCCTTGGTCACAGACAAAATACGACTTTGATGTGTCTGGCCGGCACAGAGTGTCAATTCCTTCCCCTTTACATACAGAACCCAAATTATCCCTCATAGAATCATTGTCATTATTTGGAATGGACTGTGATGGCCAGATGCACGTGATTTGCCTCCATATATGTGATATATAAGAAGATTAAGTCTAGAGATGATGTGGTCATGCTGCAACAGGATCTGAAGAACCTAGAAAATGGGAACTTACATGGAAAATGGATTTTAGGCCATCCAAGTGTTTCACCATGAACATTACCAGGAAAAGAAATCTGATGATCAGTGATTATGTGTTGAAGGATTCAGTTTTAGAAAATGTAGAAAAATCCCCCTGCTTGGATGAAGTCATCAGGAAAGACCTCAAATTGAAAGACCATGTAGACAACATTACGATGAAGGCAAACAGAACACTAGGACTAGTCAAGCGAAACATCAAGTCTAATAACATGGAATTGAAAACAAAAAAATACACGGTCACATTGGTCAGACCAGTGTTGGATTATGCCTCGTCTGTCTGGGACCTTTATATTATCAGCAAGGGGACATAAGTAGAATCCAAGCGGTCCAGCGCAGAGCTGCTAGATACGTGACCAACCGCTTCCATAACACCAGTAGCCCAACTGAGATGTTACTAGACCTCAACTGGGAAGCACTCCAGACTAGAAGACAGAAAAATCAAATTATGTACATTTTACAAAATTCACGACAGACTTCTCAACATCAGTGCACCACACACTCACCTTGCACATTCACGGACTAGAAGGACCCATCCATTGTCATATTTCGAACCTACAACATCAGCCGACTATTATAGGAAATCATTCTATCCATCAACCGTAATACTCTGGAACAGCCTACCAATGGAAGTCGCCACTGCATCAACTCTGGAGGCTTTCAAGGCTAGCCTTGCCACAGCCCCTTTCTAATCTTTAACTCTATCCTTGTTTTTAACCTGCACTACTAACAATTGCTTTCATCTTTATTCTCCTCACTATCGGCCCATCCCCACCCTTACTAACGCTATTTTCTTTCCTCTTCGCGCACACACACCATCTAGGAGGTTGTAAATCATCAACTCTGATGCTAACCTCGACAAACCATACACAGATATACTAATTTTCTGTACAGCTAATATATGCTAGTCTCTATGGTACAAGCTTTGGAAGAAAACATCATTATTGACATGACTATGTCAGAACGGAAACGTGATAACAATGGCTATATCATCTACATAGCAGACACATTGAGGCTACATCCTAGATATTTCTGCTGATGGAAATTTGGTAGCTTCCCTTCATTGTATCTTATGTATGTAGTAATTTCTTAGCTCTTTCATTATTCCTGTATCTTGCAAAGTTAAATGCTACTTCTGGGTATTCACTTTGTAATTGAGCTAGTTCTTTGCAGTAATGGATCTTCAAATTACAAGAAATTACCATAAATATATGTATCAGTAAAATTTTAAAGCAATACATGTTAAGGGGAGCTCACTAGGCTATGGAGGATATTGGCTAACTTAGGATGAAATAGGTGCTTTGCATACAGTGGTTTTGTTTCATTTATCAATTATCTAAACTATTAGTTTATAAGCAATAAAGCTGTCTGGAGCCACGGATCTCTATGAACAATTAACATGTGATCAATGGAGACTGTAAGTGATTATTTCCTTCTGATAGCTCAGCAGAACAGGGCAATAACTGCAGTGTAAACTTAATTTACAGTTTCCAAGCGGAATTCACTAATCCCCTAACATAAGTTGTCATTTCTATCTGGCCTAAATTTGATATTCTATATATTAAAGTTCTTTGATTAGAAAACAGGAATATCAAAATTCAAACTCAAACTCAATACTTGAAATATTCCGCGTGCAATATGGAAGACAATAATTTTCTCTAATTGATACAATTTGTTCAGAATTCAACTAATAAAACTAGGAGACATTGTGTAGGTGATTGTCACCACTAACATAAACATTGTATCAGAATACGGAGGTCATGTTTCAAGCTGTATTGAACTACAGTGTAAAATGACAAAATTGACTTAAAATGGTCTTCAGGAGGCATGTTTTTAAGTTGGCTAAGTGCAAAAATTGGACACTCTATGATGGTCACCCAGGTATGTAAGCAGTATACTATATCAAATTGCCAAATTGGCTAATGATAGCGTCTCAGTATGTTAACATTGGACCGAGTTTGAATGGTTTATTTCAAAGTTGTATTAAAGATATTGCACACAGTGTCAAAATGGACCATCCAGTGACACTCATGGAAAGCACACTTTAATAGGCAGAGTGCCCAAAAAAATCAAATTATTTCGGTAATTACACATATTAATCCTATGATTTTAACTGGTGAACATGGTATCCTGAACTGGCGTATTGGTATGCTTTAAACGCTGAACTTCCGCGTTAATGGTATGAATTTTTAAAAAATGTCTCTTTTATGCCATTCACATTAATCCTTTAACAAAATGACCATCCATACATGATTAAAAATGTAAATGTTTAAATTTAAAATACAATAAGAAATATAAGAGATGAAGTAATCGACAAGGGAAGCAAAATTATCTCATCTTTCTTTAATTTTCTGACTAAAAATCAACTGGCACAATTGCATTCCTTCTAAAACTGGCAGAAGGGTATCTGCTAGGCCACTGTGTTCCTACCTGTAAACAAAAGCGCTCCCCTAAAGCAAATTGAAAGAGGTTGCCTTATGTCACACCCATGTGAGCAAGCAGTTATTAAAATTAACTTTCTCATGGTGTCCCAGTAGAAATCAGCAAGAGAGTGGGGGGAGAGGATCATATGATAAAAAGAAGTTGTAATGCAACTGCAAAGGTTTGATTAATAAACATGCAAACGCTAAATGAAATTCAATTGAGTTGTTTCTATTTTCAAGCAAGATGAGCATGAAGACAAGTCCTAGTGTTTTTATTCTACCTGAAGTGGAAGCCAAGAATATAGAATCATCTCCTGTCAATCATAGTCTCACAGAATGCTATAAAGTACATTTTGTATTGAAAGCCACAACATTTAAGAACGACTTGTTTGCCATTTATAATGCTGACGTGCAAAGTGCTTCTAAATATAAATATTTGAAACAGAAAGTTTGAAAAATGTCATTCAGAAATTGAACAATCATCCTTTTTTTGATACTGACCCACTTTAATACAGTTCTTCAGACGGCAATTTGTCAACATCAAAAATGTCTCGAGAGATTCTTAAAAAAAATCAGATCATCATCATTAACCCATGCAGTTTACATCATAAAGTATCATAACTTAAATTTGCTAGTGCTTTCATCCCAGTAAAGAATGTTATTATTCATGAATCTACCAATTGTCTAATTTTTGTTTAACTAATATCATTAAGAAATGCCCTTAAGAAAAAGTATATATTTAAAGACTTACTGTTAATTTTAACTTTCCTTGTAAAATGAAGGTGTTTCTGTGTAAACCAATATGTGTTAGTTAGTTTCAGAGACAGATTCTCATCAACCATCCAGCTAATCGTCTATGATTAAGTATAAGCCAAACAATCATTTTAACTACACATAGAGGATCATCATTGTTCAAAAAGAACTTACATGGGGAAGGAGCAATGCTTGAGGTAAGCTGAAACGAAATGATAAAAATGTTGAAATATAAAGTTATCCCTCGTTTAAAAACATTTGTTAGCCGATTTATTTGTTATGTCTGGCAACTTGAAAAGCACAGATTTTGAACAATGTTTCTTTTGTAGTACAATTGTTATGGAGCTATCTAAAGAAAACTTATCACATTTTTATGTCAGTTAATGAACTCATGAGTTATATCATAGTTCAAGTGTTGGGGTCTGGAAATGACTAACTAAAGAATTTAATATTATCAAAGCTATAATACACAATTTTAATGGTAAATGACCAGAGCTATAAATGTCCAGGATTTTGAAAGAAAAGTTACTCAAACAGACCTCACATACATGTACATAAAGCCTTCTTCTGCATGAACAAGTCCACCAGCCAATTAAAATATACTGCAGAAGAGGTTAAAACTGTTTATTGCTGCTTTTTTCCTCCATTTGAGAAGGCTATAAAACAAAAAATGAATCAACATGATACTAAACCAGTTGTAAGACTGAACTTCATTTGTTGTCCATGTTATTTCACATTGACTGAAAATATATATAATTTGTAAACCAGCCTATTTATTTATGCTGATTGTGAAACAATATATTTATTCATCAATCTGTCACAAACCACAAAAATAGATGAGACAGCTCCCCTCATCAAATGATGTCTAAAAAATGTCTCGAGGATAAGTTTATATATGAGAGTTGAAATATTCTGCCAACTATTATAAACCTTTCCAGGGACTCTTTAATACTATCCTTTGGGTCCTATTACACACAGGAAAATACTAATTTTCATTCATCCATCTCTATATCTGTGTTTCATGTTTATTAAAACACTTGTAATTTTGTTACAAATTACATCAAGCAATAGAGAGAGATGAGTAATCTTCATGAGTCACAGAAACAACAATTTTTAGATAAACACAACAGGAAAAGAGAATCATGGTGATGAAATTTATGTTCAAAAACATTGGCATTTACATTTGAAAATGAATGATTTGCAAACTTTTCATTTACCTAATGTCTATAATATTGTTAACCAGAGGGCCAGAGATCCATCAGCTCCTAATCCAGGTAGAGGGGAGGTAATCTATCCCAGCAACTGAACAAATCTAAGCCTGTTCCTGCCATTAGCATGTGAATTAAGTTAATCAAACAAACTATGTTCAGAGCAATCCCCTGGTTCAATATTAGTGTGTATCCACCAGGCTGTAAATATACTAGTATGTGGATTAGCACACCGCAAAATGATTCTGGTATGCTCACAACAGGTTAATAGTTATTCTACTAGACCCTGATCCGTGATAAAAGGACCTATATTTGGTGGGTGGGTTCAAGAAATGATCAGCCATTATATGTTGCATTAAAACCCGAAACAAGCAGCTCAAGAACCCCAACATTTGAACCTGTCCAGAATTTCCAATCTTCAACAGTTTATAGACAAATCTATCTTTTCTTCTTCACATTTCAAATTATATTATATTACAGAAGATATTGAGAAACATTGAGATTTATCCCAATGTTTGTTAACATTGCAACACGCTTGATACGAACGATTAAAAAGTCACACTCTATGTTTATATCTATCACCAGCAAACCTTTCCAATTATGAGATGATCTCAACAATCTCCTTGAAAAGTACAAAACAGTCCCCTAGAACCCCATCCTACTATAATGTTTCCACTGGGTACCATTTACTTCCGTGTTAAAACATTTCCTTTAGCCATGCTTTTGCCCAGTATTTCCTTAACTTCATAATTTAATAAAAATGTATAACATGAGTAAGTTCAACAGGAAAACATGAAATATAGATCTATCATTTCAGTTTTTCTGTCATACTGAAAAAATGATGAAGTTTATATGTGGAAACTGAATATCAAGACTGAAAAGATCTTTATGAAGAAGTGTCAATAGTGAAAGCAGAAGAAGAAGAGATTAGGCATCTTGTTTATTAAGAAAACATTATCGCTGAGATATTAAACAACCAACACAAAAAGAATTCACATTGAAATGTTTTTTGTCTTGTAAATGGTTTGGGACACAATCAATAGTCTGTAAATTAATTTTCCATACATGCACATGTAAAGTCAATGAATGCCTAATAACTTGTTCAGATGCATTATTTAATCATTATTCAATACATATTGATCTCGAACTTCATCGCAGGAAATAAAGATTTAGTTCAGAAATCTGAAAGGGTTTACTGACTAGAATATGTTCAACCAAGCAATCAAAATATGCCTGAAGCCAGTATATTAGAAGGTCAATATTATCAAGAATATGAAATAAAGATGTGCAAACAATCTATAATAAATGCAATTTTATAACTACCTTAAAAGAACTGCAAAATTGAAGACTTTGATAATCATCCAACTTTGAAAAATTGAAGATCATTTAATTGAAGCATCAACATCACACTGCAAGAGACCCATAACTTAAAGTCAAATGCTGTGTTACTGGAAAGACAATGTTGATCTTAAAACCCAATATTTGAATTTGACTTTTCGATCCTTTTTTCACACGCTGGGGGCTTCAACATCAATAGGCTTAACATGGAGGTGTCAAAGAAGTATTATGAAGATCCCCACAAGGTTTTGAATCAGTTTTTAGAAGACGGCCCAGAAGCGAGTTTAAATGCCATTCGAAGAGAACATATGTTGTGTGATTGATGAAAAACAGTATGGAAGCCATTTATTCATGAAACATTAAACTAATGAAAAGTTATTTAGATTCGTTGGTTAAATATGTTATAAGACAAAGTCTACCACATAATGAACTAGAACATCAACCATCAATTGTTAATAGCCATCAACTACTGTCTACTGAAGACCTATGAGAAAAGTAAGGTCAATTGAAGGCAAATAGCATCCCAAAGCAACATGCATTAGTTACATGTCTGCTTAGCTGTTGTCCTTTATCTTGGGGTGGGGCATTTCTCTCATTAGGCCGCCAAATAATGCCGGTTGCATCACTGGTTATCCATCATATCATTG
>CM032667.1:42630595-42691326 GCA_019095985.1 Streblospio benedicti | reverse complement strand
CTAATATACATGTATGCGAAAGTGTCATACATGTCATAGATATTTCATCTACATTGTAAAATATCTCATTTGAAGGCAACATTTTAATTTGTCATATACATGTCAGGGGCTAAAATCAGGAATTTACTATAGGCTAAATGAGAAGTAGGAAATACTTGCCCAATTTTTATGAAACTTTCAGATATTAGAAATGGTTTCTAGACATCACATATACTAACATAATTTCATTCAAGTACATGTACATGCAATACATTTGGAGATAATTCGCTAATTCAGATTCTCGCCATTACCAGAAAACAAGAATAAGTAAATTTCACGATCATTAACGTGAATGTCACTATTCCCTTTCCCATACAAAATGAACCATCCAAAATTACAAGAAAGTTCCTGGTTTACAAGGATATAATAGCATAAAATAATCACAATACTGGTAATATTCTATGCTTTATTCATATTCAAATGAACATGATTATAAAATCAAAACTTCTGAACAAACACCAAACTCAATGTTATATAAAGTCCTCTGACCTTCCTCGTAGTTAGTTTGTAAATTAATCATGTGTTGATTTAATTCACCCATTAAACTCAGGGGTACATCACTTGGTTGTTTAACATACAATTGCCACAGAAGTGGGGTGACTTAATTGACCATGTATAAACTCAGAGGTACAAATATTGTGATTATATTCTGAGATTCAAACTTGACAGACACGATGTTGTGTATCCGACACATGTGACACTTCTCACTGTGTAAAATTTCAGTAAAACTTCTATTGCTCATAATGATGAAATCTTCATCAATACAGATATGGTACATTATGTTCCACAAGATCTTTATGAACAAGGTGATAAAGAACTAGATTTTTCTTATTCCTAGTACTGAACTTTAACATTGGTAACTACATGTTATGTGCTGTCTAATCAACTACAGTCCTTGCACTAAATAGTTTGATATCACTAGTCTAGTGTCTTCGGTACAGAAATAATCCATGTATATCCAGATTTTAAGATCTCAATCTCATTGTTGAGTCAAATTCACATATAAAAGTCTAAAAAGCAAGCTAAAAATAAGTCCATGAAACGAGTTAATGATGATATAAATATGAAATAAAGACACAAAACATTGTATGGATTCTATTACATATCAGTACTAAAATCCCATTTCCTCCTTATAGCATTGAACATATTATTTCTTGGGTGAACTTTCGTATGCCTTTTTGAGCCTCTTTTTCAGCTCTGATGGGAACTTCTCATAGCAGTGTTTACACGCAGGCTTCAGGTCAAACTCGTAGAATTTAGTTCTGGAAGAAAAAACAACAACTTTAGTACTTGTGTGCTATTTGCACTAAACACTTGTTTTGGATAAATGTCTAATTCTAATTTGTTAAGCACAAAAGTCTTACTGAAAATATAAATATTATTCTAATTTACCGTATTCAGATACAATAGGCAAGTTATCACCATACACATCTGATACATATCACATGATTATTCAAATAATCTATTATGGATTATAGTCTGAGAATTCATACTCGGTTGAATATCAATTGAAATTCACCTTCATACTGTAAGCGTGTTAAAATCTGGATCCTAAAAGCTTTGAAAGTTATACTTACTTCTGGCTCATCTTCTTGTCACAGATGGAGCAGGCGAAGTGGTTGACGCACCAGGCCTTGTTCAGTGCCGAAAACACTGAAACATGCAACATTCACAAATGCTAAAAACAGCACCACACCAGTAACGACTATCCAAAAGCAGTGTGCTTAACACCACACACAATTAAAAATGACGTCAGGCATCGTTACACAATTCATTTCCAATGTTGGAATTTTGTAATATATAACGTTACTTTCTTTTCTTAAAAAAACACTTCAATCACTATGTTTTTGACAGAAGATTTACTCAGGTTTGGCAAGAGTTCCAACCAAAAATAAACACCCTTACCATCTCCCTCGATGACCTTGTTGCAAGTGAAGCAGATATTGCCGAACAGCTGGTGGTAGTGGGTCTCGCAGTATGCCAGGCCCTTCTTCTCGTAGTGACGAGTGCCTAGGAACGGCTTCTCACACTGTGCACACACAAAGTGCTCTACATGCCAGGATTTGCCCAATGCATGCACAATGCGCTCTCCATCAATTGGACGTCTGAAAAATACACAATGCACTTGTTAACATCTTGATACAAAACACACAACATTCTTCATTTCCCAGTTGCGCGGAACGTGTTGCGCAGTAGAATTAATCCATACCAAACAGTCCATTGACTACTTCCGGTCGCTCGTGTCATTGTAAACTAGCACGACTTTAAATATTCTAAGGTAATTTTCAGCTATCACTTATCCTATGTCATTCATGTAAAGTACTTTCCTAATAGAATTTTGAGTGAGGATTATGAATCTGTAATCGGATTTTAGTTAGCATTTAAATTGACAAAGATATGGGCAGAATACCAGTCTTCGTGAAAAAAATGCAGACGACCTGTGTAGTTTGTGAATGATACAACGTTTTAACTTCACTATTATGAAGAATGCATGCCTCAAATAGCGTTCCTAGTAGTATTTTTAATGAGGATTACGAATATGTAATCGGATTTTAGTTAGCATAAAATTTGACGAAGTTATGAGCAAACGCCGGTACTTGGTCAAATTTGCAGACCGCCAGTGAAGAAAAAAGTTGACAACTTCACTATATTGAAGAATGCACGCTTCAAATAGATGTACTTACTTAATTTTCTATCAGTGTAACAGCCATCAATGTTGTGTAGAATACACACTTTGAATGATATAGCATTAAATGCGTATTTAAATGGGCTTATAACATATACCGGAAGTACCCATGGACTTTTGTCTCAAATGTTTATAAAAAAAGACGAGTGCGCAACTTTTCTGCGCAATTGGGAACTGAAGAATGGTGAATTCTATTTTGTGGTGGCTTTTTGGAACGTTAGTGATGAAATCTGTATGTACATAGTATTATCCTTGTGTTTAACTTATTTTGGTACCACACTGATTATATCCCATTTTATGTTCTCTATCACTACATATGTAGAATTTTCTTCTTTTGTGGAACTTTTAATTTCTATAATCATGTAGTGTCCGCTTATTTAAATTTATGCATCTCATCAAGGGTCACAGATAAGTACTTGTCCTATCGTCTGAGATGGGTATCTGTGCTGTCAGGACTGTAAAATTTTTGAGTTACTTGTAATATGAAGAGTATTCTCAGTCACCCAATACATCAGTTTCAATTGAATTTACATGGAGTTTGTTGATTTGGCCATGTAAATCTTAGTTAGGATGGGTATATTTTTCAAGATACCGCTCCTATGGACAAGTATGATTGTTCTCCTATCCATGGCCCTACTCTTGCTCCCCTCTCTCCAACTGTATGCCTGTGAGACCTGTGTTTTTGTAGCCCTTGTATTGTCCTCTCACTTTACTCTTATAGCCACTATAGGGTCACTCACCTGCATGCCCCACAGATGGGAATTCCCATCTTGTCATGGCAGCGCAGACAGTACAGCTCACCAGTGACCTCACGTGCGTCTGATGTCAGCTCAATACTGAAAACGAAATGTACAACTTGCATTCAAACAATCAAATCCTAAATTTATTTGGACAGGCCATAAATCATTCCTCCATTTGAGGGTATGGCCTGGCTGCCAAGTCTACTTAACTTGACCGGAAAAAACAGTATCTGTCAGTACGCAAAAGGAAGTACAGACTTCTGTTAATAAAAAAAAATAATATGAACATTTTAGATGCAACACTTATTCAGCAAATTTCTTTACAAAAAAAAGAAAGATATATAAAGGTTCTTTTTGTCTACAAAATTGTGGGTTCCCATTAATAATGGCAATATATGTATTTAGAAAACCTAATCTGTATCTATATATATAAAGGAAGAGGCGGTTTTTTGCGTCACAAAAGGCTTTTTAACCACAAGATGTACACACTTCAAACTATGTATGTAAAATCAGGACATCTTGGTGGTCGTTATAATATCACATTTAAAACCAAATAAATTGGTTTTAATGATAAAAAAACAAGGAAAAAGAATTTCTATAAAGTTTGCTTACAGGGCCATGTTTGTTAAAGGTGCGTAATCGTTAAGCGTTTATATGTCAAGCGTCGTTGCACGTCACAAAGGCACAGTTATGTCAAGCGTGCGTTGCCGTCACCGTATACAGTCATACAGCGAGGAGCTGGGAAGGGTGGTGATGGTGGCGGAGGTGCATTTTATCTGCTGCGGACCTGTTTTGAGGAGGGGTGTTGGCAGAAAGGGTGTGTGTCCATATATGGGGGGGGGGGGGGCCATGGCTGGTGTCCATATGGGTTGGGGGTATGGCTGGTGGTGAGTCAGGGAGGAGCATTTAATCTGTTCCAGATCTCATCAATTTCAACCTGAGCAGCAGCAGAAGGGGTGATTGACATTTAATGGTCTGCGATGTTTAGCCACGGGTAGGAGTAGCTGGAGGGAGGGATGTTAAATGGATCAAGCATTGACACATACATGTAGTGTGTGTATGGCTGTCACATATGAGTGTGGGAAGAAGGTGATGGAGGTGTATTTTAATCTTTCAAGACCTGTGTAGTGCGGGGAGCTGGTGTGAGGGATGTGGGACAGGGGAAAGAATGGGAAGGGAGGAGCATTTAGTATGTTCCAGATCTCTTCCGTTTCAACCAGAGCAGTAGCAAAAAGAAGGGGGTGCATTAATTGTGGACCTGCTTGGATGGGGATGAGGTAGAGAGGGTTGGGGGAGAGAAGAGGGGGGTGGAAGGAAGGGTAGGGATAGGTGGGACATTTAAACTGCTCCTCACGTGTTTACCATGGGTAGCAGTAGCTGGGGGGAGGGATATTAGATGGATCAATCATTGCCATATTTAGTACATTTACTGTGTAAATGGCTGTGACATTATGATGATGGGAGGACAGTGATGGAGATGTATTTAATCTGTTACAGACCTGTATACTGACAAGAACTGGTTCGAGGATGTAGGGCAGGGAGGAAGGATGGGGAGGAGGGCATTTGTGTGTTCGGATCTCACATCTGTTTCAACCCGAACAGCGCCGGGTAAACAACTAGTCATATATATGTGTTTCCCAGTGCTTGCGGATATATTTTATACTTCTCTCTCACACCGTCTTTTTTAGCAAACATATTTCTACCAACGATAGATATATAGCTGAAGACAGGTTTACAACCCTAAGCTTCCATTTGACTATATCAAGTGGCCCTGGCGGAACTAAACAGCAGCTCGCTGCTTAGGAGGATAATTTATCATTCTGGTCTCACAACCTTGAGAGTTAGGTTCGGGTCCTGCCAGGGCCACTTGATATAGAATCAAATGAAGCTTGAACTAACAAAACAATGGATTGACAAAAACGTGTGAGAGAAAGAGAGAAAGTATAATTTATTAAAAATAACTCATTAGCATACTAATTTGGAGGACTTGCAGTAATGGCCCCCAAGGTTCCTAGATCTACTATTGATATACATTGTAGCTGCGAGTTGGCTTACTTGCACTTCTTGCAGTTGAAGTGGTATGCATGGTAGGGCTCTCCCTTGTACTTGATGAGGCCGTCTTCTACCACAGATTTGCACTTCATGCAGATGTACTTGCCCTTACCCGCAGCATTCTCTCGGTCGTTACACAGTTTGCATAAGGCCCTGCAGAGGGAGCAAAACATGTTAGGTAATTACATACTTATCAGAGACAATTAATAGAATTATTAAATTACACCTGGCGCACCCAAATAAAGTTTGACCAGTCATACCACTTTTTTAAGAAAGATGAATTCACAAATGGCATTGTCCACAGGGATGATGACTAAATGCAATCTTCATACTTTTTAGCAAATTTAAGTATTTAATAGTAACTAAAATGCTTAATCCATTTTATTCTATAATCTATAGGGTTGTTTTTTCTGCTGTATATTTGGTTTTGAAAGTTAAGATGAAAATATAAAATACATAAATGCTGACTTTATTAATATATTTCTTAACGTTTTCGAGCTCTGAAAGGCTCCTTCTCAAATTAAAACACAAAAATTATTTGACATGGAGAGACATTCGCATACAGTTTGTCACAAAAAAAACTTGAAAACAGCAATCTTTGACATTAAAGATCAAGCAAACTGTTCGTGTAACCTGTTGGCGTTTTTGAAGTAGCCTGAGTCAGCCAGGCACACGTTGCAGAGCTCACACAGGAAGCAGTCCGGGTGCCAGTTGGCATTCATAGCCTTGATCACCCGCCCAACGATGAAGTTATCTGAAGCAAGCAAAACAGCAGAGATTACCATCAGAATAAAAGGTACTATGGAAGTAGGTAGCAAAAAAGCTGACTGATTAACAAATTCAAGCAGTTAAAAAAGTAAGTGAGCATAAAGAATGTTATCTTAACAATGACTGATATTATAAAAAGGTGTTTTGCTATGACAAAAAGAGTTTGTTAGTTTTTCAAAGTTCATATGTTAGAATTTCATATACATGCACACGTATGTATCATTTCTCAGTAAATCCATAATGCAAATGATCTTTACAATCCTCAGAAAAAAGGCCCAACGGAATCAGAACGAAAAACATACCAGTCTATGGACGCATACAACTCCATCTTTTCATGTATCTTACCAGGCTTACACAAATATTACCAATTGTCAAAGAAAGATATTAATAATTTATATAAATACATGTACAACACTTATATACATTGCATAATACAGAGTCTTCAATTAACTTACTACAGTCTTTTTTGGCACAAAATGGAGCGAATAGCATCTTAAAGTCATCTTCACAATATTTGCGCTTGTCAAACTGAAAGAAAATAAGGGACACAATAAGTTAAGAATGTGTTTTTTTTCTTCTCAGGGGTAGGACATGGAATATTTGTTGGTTTTGGGTGTCTAATATAACAATGATGTCGTTTGTGGTTTGGAACCCTTAGACCTCTCAACTAAACAACCTGCTACAGTACAACCTCTTTTATCCGTATATCTCTAATCTGAATAATTCCATCAACCGGACGCCCTATCATATTCCCACTTTACCGAATGTACACTTAGAGATCGCCTACGGACTCAAAGTATTATCTAATATTAACCCACAAGAGTGGACGAACACAACATACCTGGCATTTTAGGTGGGCATGGTCTTTGTTTCCATCGCGCACTGACGAGGAAAAGCATGTTTGAATTGATATTAATACATGTATATGTCCAATTCGTGTTTGAATACATAATATGTGGCTTTGCACATTCGCCCACCACGTCACCACCCCCACCCCAAACCTTCCTTCATCTGCACACCTCAATTTTCAGAATGTCCAGCCAGCTTCCCAACATGTCCGGTTAAAAGAGATTGTACTGAACTTCACTTTAATATTGTTACAAGTCAAAACGCCATGCCAATGCTGCTATGAAATATTCACTATGTATCAGATATCTTCATGTTGCTTTATGTCTTTTATGATTTATTAATATGGGCTTAGCACAGCAGGCAAGTTGCATCTAATAACACTGTTTAAAGAATTTCAAACATTCACAGCAACTTTACAACTTTAAATTTCTGTTGAAGACCAGCAAATTTTACAACTCTATATTGAACTGATCTTGGTATTGGCTATTAATTTCAATTTAGAAAGTCGGTGAAGAGAATATAAGCTATCCATTTATGATAGAATTTAATGTTGGCATTTATAGATGGTATACTCAAGTATATGGTTTGGAAGTTGGCAAGCCACATCGAACCATACCCGAGTGAGTCTACCCATACCCGAACTGTATCTGCAGGATTTACAGAAATGCTATCCATATCTGGGAACATCAACCCCCTAACTAAACTATACAGAGACCATACCCATAAAATTATCCAAGTTTACCAAGAAAAAAGTACAGTATATAACAAGGACATGAAATATATAATTGTTTGTAATGAAGTAATTGGGAGAAACAGGTTCTAATGCTTCTATACATGTACTTAAGGTTTTTAACTGATGTCAACATTTTTCAAAAAAAACTTTTTTTCATTGGTAACGCTAGCAATGCATGAGTTTATGTACATGTAAGTTATGATTCGTGTATTGTATATTATGTATATCTAAGCTAGATGGGTGGGAGTAGCTCTCATGTACAGTGTATTACCTCACCTCATAGAAAATACCATCAGGAAAAGGTCGGAAGCACTGTGCACAACTGGAAAAAAAACACACAAAGATTTTATCTTCAATACACTATACCTAAATTAATAGTCAATTACTCAATAACAATTAGTAAATACAATTACTGAATAATATATAATTAAAAATTAAAACTTCTCTTACTTTTATTGCACATTTAGTATCTATTTTAAAAAAGTTATCAGTCATTTGAGCTGTTGATTTCAAAGAAGGCAAATACATGCATCAATATAAAGATAAATAATTGTTAAAACCTATTATTCTGTCTTAGTTTAAGAAGCTTAGATAAAAAATAATTATGCGGTTTTACATTATCGTTATCAAATGATTTTTTGTAAATACATGTACGTCTTAAAGAATCCATCACCCATACATGTATACATGTAATAACAATCAGGTTTCAAAATTACAAAAATCTGTGACAAAAAGTGTGAAAACTAACACCTAAATACAATATGAACCACCACAATTAACCAACATTAATGATAAAACATACACTGTCAGAAACTTTGTACCTGCAGAACAAAGGGGGAGAATTTAATTTTAGCAGTATAGCAGTATATCAAAAAAGCAAAGTTAAAACTAGTCATGTTCAATTTTATGCAAGAATGAGGTTGAGAAAAAATGCTTTCTTTCAATCCTAAATTCATTAAATGTGAAATATATGAAGTTTTGTGAATGTGATGCTTTTATCATTGTCACTGAAACAGTCCATAAAAAACCTACGACTGCTATCAATGTGGACATTAACGTGTCAGGGCGTCATAATAATCAGTAAAAATGATCCCAAGAAAGAATGATACAAAAACACGATACTGACATGTTAAAAGGAATTTCATTAATCATCAAGTTAAGTTAAATAGTGCATTATACTTTTCATTTTTTATAATTCTGACTCATGAAATTCTGTTATAGATCAACAGTGTTACAGTTTGCATAAAAAGGTCTTAATTATAAATGATGTATCATTTAATTTGTGGAACTTCTCAGTTTATATATACATTGAAAACAGCATCGATCTGAATGGATGTATCTAAATCATACTTGTCATTTGCCATCTCTCAAGTTCATTTGCCCTTTTAATAAATTCTAATCAAACTAAATCAAACGATCAATAGATATTAGTATTTCTATTATATGATTATAGATCATATAAGATATTTTGCGAAAAATTTCACGAGTTCAACAAATACGATTAAATAGGAAAGTTTACTCATTATGCCATTAGTGAAACATTTGTTGATACACAAATATCAATAAAAATGCACTTCTCAGCCACCTGATAGATCTGAAGATTTCTGATTTTTTTTCTGTTATGATCTACCAGACTTATACATGTATGTATTTTTTGTTTCTATTTCACATCTATTATAGCACTATTAAGTCTTAGGTGCAAATACCTGGTAACAGTAATATTGAAAAGTATAATGTACTATTAGTATTTTACTGGTATTAAAATATGACAAAATCAAACAAACTGTAACAGTTAAAGGAGTCAATCCATGACAACAACAAAATTCTTAACTGTTCATTATGTACAAAATACTAAAATTGGCTAACACTTAAACCTTTTACATTCCTTATTTTATTAGTTATAGCAGTCAAAACAAATCCTACAAAATATATAACGCATATTTGTATTTACTATCAAAATTTTTCACAATAATATCATACATTATTCCAAATGGAAGAATCATAATGCAACCAATGCACTAGTAAACGTTAAAGCAACTTACACGAAGCACTTGGGGTGCCATAGCTGGCGGTCAAAGTTGACTATTTCCTCATTGGCTGCCATCTTGGTTTTGCATTTAGCACATTTAGCCTTGCATCGTTTGAGCGTCAAATCACCGCTTTAGTAGAGAAAAAGTTAATTTGCATAGCACGATAATGCACAAAGCCATGCCACAGGTGAAAAGCAAAGTTAAGCAAAGGGTTAAGTTGTAAATAAAAGTTTTTAAAATCACTAAGATAATTGTCAACAACGGTCACTTCATGATAATACTGGTAAATGAAAAAACAAACAAAACAAATATATGTAATTAAAAATTGTTGAAAATTATCTTTGGTATGAAATAAAGCAAAATTCAACTCAAACCAAGTGCAAATAATGCAAACAGTGGCAAATAAAATGCAAAAAAAAAAACTTACAGAAAAAAATAGGAGTAAATTAAATTGAAAAGAATCATCCATTCACCATAATTTTCACATTAAATTGTAACAAAGCCAAGCCAATAAATAACTCAATGCTATTTGCCAATTATGTAGCAAAAATAATACATTATGTGGAAAACAATTCAGAAAACATTTGAAAAAAAGTTTTCAAATGTAAGAAGTACATAACAGAAATGATAGAAACATCTTTTATCTTTTAATATCTTTTATTTGATTTGCAATATGCACTAATTATCATGTCTATAATTCATGATATATATCATTCATATATTTTACAAAAAAAGCAGCATAATGTATTATAGTTGCAATCATTAATTATTCTATAATCCATCATATAGATTATTGATCAATAGGACAGTAGATAATGCACAAATAACGAAGAAGAAACAATCTGGGACTTGCATTCAATGATGAGGTATTTCAATGTAAAGTTGGTCAATCATATTGTATTTTTATCTCATATTTTCGATCCAGTTATCTATCATTTACCATAGTTTAAAATGCTTTAATTCTCCATTTTTTACATGGCTTTAATTCCAAGACACAATACGTTTACAGTTTCTTTAAACATACATGAATTCGGGTAAACAAAAATGTGATATTAGCCCTAATAGCTATATATAAGCATTGAATGTAAGTTCCAGAAGAAATGGAAGGCAGGCAAATGATGATTATCTTCGTGCAAGATTGTGTCTCCCCATGATACTTGGATAGCTTATCAAGTGACCATCTATTCAATTTCATGACACATTACCAGGTACAATGTACCGTATTCGTTCTAATAAGCATATTCGTTCTTATAAGCACCTGCCCCATTAAGCGCACCTCACTGTTTACACACATTAGATTGAACAATTTTTTCTATTTTTTTACAAAGATTTCACCTACCTCGCGCAATATTGTAAGACTAACATGCTGTTATTCGGATAAAGACATAACCACATTGGGCGCATTGTGAAATCATGTTCTGTGTGGTAAAAGTGAACGATCAAAGAAAAAATGTTTAAATTGTTTTTAGTAAGCGCACTGTGCGCTTATTAGAACGAATACAGTATATGCTTTCTATTGACTTATGTTTCTTTAAAATGCCACTATCAACATTGGTGAAGTGCCACATACGAAAGAAATACTCGCAAAAAAATAGGTGTATATAAGGCGCATGGGGGTTGATAAATAAGGGGTCAAGAAATCACATATCCAACTTCATTTTGTCATTTCTCCTTCATCTCTATTTTTTTAGCAATTGGTCCCACATGATTTTAAGCATTCCCCCACCCAGATCTACTTTTTTTAACCCATCCGCTCACCATGGGAATTAATAATGAGTCATTTAACAGTATCATGGAAAGCCATCTTGCACATTTAGATAAAACATATTTTCAACCTGCTCAGGAATGAGCGAAAGCGATGAATGAAAATAATCAACAAAATACTTTAAATGAGGTAAGTCATAATCATCATTTTGAGAAAATACAATTTTTTTCCAATTAATTCAGAGAAAAAAGCTCATCCCTGTCCGTCCTGTGTCCTCCACCTTTCATGTGAGTGATCAGAAGTAAGAGGTTTCTTTACTTACACAAAACAGTGTGTGTGCCACATCTCTCCACTCGAATTGACGATCTCCTCGTCGCGGGAGAAGCCATGGCCGCAGCGTGAGCATGACGCTGTACCCAGGGACAGGTTCGTGCTGAAAATACAAATGACAAACTCGGTCAGCGGACACGCAGTGTATATTGATTGTGAACAGACAGCAAGCTGTAATATGGTATTAACCACTTGGAAGCTGAATAAGATAAAGATATGTTTGTGTTGCAAAGACCGATCCATCAAAATGTGTACCTGACTATAAACAAAACATTATGAAACTACAGTAACCTAAGATTTCAATCTTCTCCAGGCAGTACGTTCCGTACTTTGCCATCATCTAACCATATTGATGTCATAGTGGATCTGGATCTGGATATGTGTTATCAATAAAAAGGTCAGCATTGTAAAACCGATACAGTATGTGGAAAATAAAAGGGCAAAATCCTGCCAAGACACAAGAACCATAAAAACTGAGCAGATAACATGACATGAATCAAAAATAATAGTTGACCCTCAAATGTGGCTGCCACTCACAGAAAGCATTTGTATAGTGGTACAATAGGAGTAATCTGGACCAGCAATTAGCCAATATCTGACAAGGTCCAAGTGCAGCACTTAACCTTGATGTGTGTGAGCAGAGGATGATAAGTCAGAGAACTAGAGTCCATGGTGTGCATACATGTACACGTACACATTGTATACACTTGTTACACGCACACAATTTAATTGTATGAGCATGAAATGCTCAGGTGGAATTTATAGAGGGGAATTTCATATGATGATTACTTTTTGTCACTTTTTGTTATATATTACAAAATTGGAAAACTAAAAATATGGAAGACTTAATTTTGTTTTTCACAATGTCAAAATAAAAGTAATATATATAATGGGTAGCAAAATAAAGACATTATAACACTTGTAACACAATGTGCATTTTTAGCAGAGGGAACCACATGCATGTAGATTGCAACTGAAGAGTTAGTTCTGCAAACAGCTAGCAATTGCAAAGACTTCTTCTCTATGATATTCATAAGTAAGTTCAGCTTCGACAGTTACAAAAACATACAACTAATTAGCAAGTGCCATATCAGTGGTACCAATTATGTAAGGAAAACACAGGTTTTAAAAATGAGCCTCGATAAGCCACGCAAAATAGAAATTGGACAACTTACTTTGGCAAAAACAAATTGCATATTTGAACGATCAATATAACCTACTCTCAGAAATAGTCTATGCATCAGTACACTCTGTCATGCAATCATCACTGTACAAGTAAAATGATCAAATTTATGTAAAGTGAAACTCTTCTCTAGACTAATTACTTCTCAATCAAACACTACATACATGTATGTAAAGGGCCGTAAGAAATTTAAGCCAGGCAGTTAAACATCACCTTATAAAACATCTCTGCCAAAATGTCCATTGATAATCTACATTGTATGAATCTTACAAGTATACATGTACTAAAAAAGAAAAAGTGATAACATGTACAATATCAGTCTATCAACTTACACCAACCTCTGAAAGGTGCTCAGACTAGAGCTCACAGTTGAAACAGTGTGCTAGTCAGACAGAATTAGAGAGGTTTAATCAGAGGAATGTGCAGCTTTTTACAGATCTCCTCAGGCCAAGTGGCTCATTTTCATAAGGCACTTGATTTGCTTGTGATTAGAGTGGTATTTGCTGATAATGCTCAGAGTTCGTTTGTAAGAATAATTTTATTTGTCACACCACACTACATGTATGAAGAAATAGGTATTAGGTGATTACAATTTCGAAATATTCCAATGGAAAAATGTAAAGCCAGAGAGAAAGAAATAACATGGAAATAGAAATCAAGGGAAATTCTTTTTTACACTCTACATCTTATCAGGTAGAATTTATAGAGGGGAATTTCAAATCCTATTTAAAATCTGGATTTGGAGAGAGATGAGAGAATCTGATCATGTATCTATATGCATGCATCATAAACTGTGTCTACATATGTGTACGTAAGTTGATCGTTATAAAAAAGATGGATGTTTCATACATGTATAATGGAAAAATGCAATAACTCTCATGATAGCATGCAATATTGCATTATAGAGCATGCTTAAAAACTCATAACCACGCCAACATTCTTTAAGCTATGTCACATAATACTTCATAAGTTAATCATTGTCAGACGAACAATTAATATTCACCATTAGGGAAAAAGTGCTGACAGCATAATAATCAAGCTATCACAAGTTATTTTTTTGGAAATAGACAATGAGAATGAATGGCGTTATTAAAAACTCCCGTCATACTGCACATAAGATGAAAAAAGAAAGACTATAGCTATCTCAAGATGTTTCCATTTTGCATTAGGGAAAAAACATTAAGCTTTTTAAATCCAAACCACACGACTATGTGTGTTTTCACTGCAGCTTTCTGACGTTTCTATGTGGTTTATACACAGCCACTGTCACTACTGCTAACATGGACCACTTACGATTAATGGAAGTTCATATCAAGGTAATTACACTGTATTTCCAGGCAGACACTTATATCGAGACCAACATCAACACATGCAGATGTTCACCATACCCTTTGTCAATGGCAAATAAATAGTCACATTGTGGTAGTAATAAACAGTCATATTGTTTTCGTTAGTAGTGACATATATGAAATATATCATGACCAGACACTACTAAATATATGCAGCTATACCGAAATATATTGTATTTTGTTTTTAACATGTTCAATATTTGAAGTTTTATGAAGCGTTATCACTAAGGGTACATTATTTTTCATCATTCTTGATGACTGTAAACCTTGTAATGTTTGAATGAAATGACTAATTTGACCAAGAGAAACCTGTCAAAGTGTGCTTCTGGTTAGTTCCTATTTTCTCATTGTTTACACAATTATTTGGAGAGACTTTGACCTACATGGAATTTGCAGTCTACAAGAAAGTTTTTAAGGATAGACTAGTGATAGAGAATCATATTAATGATAAATATGACAAATATTATAACTTATTTTAGACCACATTTGCCCATATATTACATTCTTTGTACATTGTGAATTGAACCGAATTAAAGAAAAAAATATGTATTACAAATAGACTAGTAAGAACACAATGTTTCTGCAGATGGCTGAAGAATACAACCAGAATGAAATACCTGCAGAGCCCGGTTTAAATTTTTTAGACGTACATGACAGGGAGACTGAGTCCGGATCTGTCAGCTCCAGCTGCATCTCCCGCCCCAACCGCGGGGCTGTGAATAACGCTGTAGTGGCCCTCACTCGCCTGCTCTGCCGCCAGCAGTTCCAACAGCTCCGCGTCTTCACTCACACCCGACGCCCCAGACATGTCCAAGCGTCGTGCCACCCCGCCATGAAGCGGAGACACGTGTGAGCCACCTGTCATTGATGTGTCACTGCTGTCCTGAGTCACCATAGAACTGTTGGGGGACAGGCTACCATTGACGGAGACGCCGGTTGTGTTATGGGGCGTGGATGTGTTCATCGGGGGTGTGTCCGGTATTGTGGCATAGTCACCGTCCATATCTGCCGACGTGTACTGCAGCCTCTGCTGCTGACCCCCAACAACTGCTCCCGGGTGACGGCTTCCGCCGGATCTCACTGTATTGGTGCTTATCGGGAATGTATGCTCTCTGATGTGCCTGATGATTGTCAATACTAAACTGTCTCTGCTCCTGTACCTGTCCCTGATCACCCCCATATTGCTGCTGGTGCTGGTGGTACCTGTCATTTTGCGTGACAATCTCTGTGTGCGTGTGCTGCCCGTCGTGCGCGTGCTGTTTGTGCGTGAGGCGGCGGTGCAGCAGCGGAGAGTCCGAATGCTCTGCATCAATGGGCTGCAAGTGGAAACCGCCGTTGTGGGGGTTCGTTACAGGTGGAAACGGTCGACTCGTCGCCATTGTGTTGATGTTCAAGTCGATATGGTTTATGAAAATTTAATTATTAAATAGCCATACATTGAGAAAACTTATTCTTGCACATTGATGATTTGGTAGGAATATAGAATCCTTTTTATGTGCTCAACGGAAAAATTGAACAAGGAACTAATAATTACAAGTCTTTTTGATAATTATACTTCTAAAGTTTCATCATTAATTTGTTCATAGAAAGGTCTATCCTGGTAACCTTCCAGTTTGTATATCCTGATTTTGTATCAAAATGACAACTTTGTTTCTTCAATACCATGAAATTACTATTGCAACTGCATTATCCTGGTTCAGTGTACTTCCTAATTCATTGGCAATCATCTCAGGTAGAGGTCGTAAATCCAGCATGTGGTGTTCTGTGCATAACAAGGATGTGGCAACCCACATTCCTAGTCTGTTATCTGGCTATGAAATCACATGTGCTACTTCTACACACGAAATCCCAGGTAAGAATGCTATAATCCGTACTTTGTTTATACAGCAAAGTCCTTGTTTTTGAAACTTGTAAATAAAACAAACTAACTATAACTCTACCCAACATTTCAAACTGAATCACTCAAGAGCAGTAATATCTTACTTCAGCAAAATCTTTGCGTAGGGAACTCAAATCAAAGTGGAGACATATATCCATTTAATTTTCACATGTAAACAACCCACTGTTTTGCATTTCAAACTGATGAAACAGAAAATTCGGAGTACAAAAAAGCAGTATACTTCAATGTTCATTTACATCAATATTTTATTATTTCTCACACAAGTAAAATTTGCAGTAACACACTGTGCTTCAATGTATCAAAACTTGGGGAAAAAGGGATCCCAACAAATACTAAAAGTGTGGAATTAAAACGCTATTCCTGAACATGTGCACTGCCAATACCAATATATTAAAAACATCCATATATAAAAATCATGATTGCAATACGATTCAACTTTTGCATTTCAAGCAGCTGAAGGAAAAAACCAGGACCACAACCATCCTGCGTGTGTAATACACAGAGGTCCCTACAGCAGTGAGTAACATGGATCATCAACAATGCGACCTTTCGCTGCTGGTCAAATATCATAAAAGTCTAACTGCTGTTTAATGTTCATTTGTTGGTCAAACACAGCAGCTGATTACATGTAAATGCACTGCACTGTGATAAAATATAAGCTGATAAGGCCTGACAATGATATATTGTTTGAAACTAATCAGGTCATATTTTAAGAGTTTAAACTATGGAATTTTCTAAACTCCTGATTAACTCGGATCAGTGGTCTCATGAAACAATAACTACTGATGTAAAAATCAAAATCATTCAAATATGCTGGAGCATGAACGCTGCATAAAATTATTATAGTAATAAATACTTTTGGAAAGTGCATGTATGTCACATGGATTCATTCAAAGCGTTGAGAAGTTTAGACTTAAAACTATGCTCTGCTAATTTTGCAATGAATGCATTGCCTTGGTTTTTCACTAACACTTTATTTTGCTAGCATCAATCAAAGTCTGGAGAGAAACAATGTCTAATTACCAGCACCTGCCAGTGAACATCACTATTTGCATTTCCGCATAAGGAAATCAATTGTTAAAAAATTAAAATAAATTAACACATAAATCATGGAAACATCTGCTATGCTTGCATCATTCCATTTATATTATCTCATTCATGAACAGTCACTATTATTAATCACGGACAGTGTCTATTATAATAAACCCAAGTGTGTTACAGAACACAAATGTATTAGTTTGGAACCTGTATATATATGAAAAGACATTGTACTTACATAAAAAATATTATTTATCTCTGAAGCTATCAGAAAGAAGAGTAAATGGCAAACCAGATAATATTGTTCAACAATGCATAGAATGACCTTCAGTTATATTACAAGAAAAGTCAGAGCATTAATATACTGCCATTATTCAAATTCACACCAAAGTTCATTATTTCAAAGTTTCTGATTGTAAACAGACTAAAATTGGTGAATATCCTAATATCTTGAAACAAAGGATCTCTAGAAAGCACAGATGTACAGAGCATGATGTTTTACGCTACTGTTACAAAATTCATCTTTTAGGCAACCGAAGATCTCATTTCATCCTAATAATTGTTTAATGTTCAGGGTTTCATTTTAAAGGTCTACAGTGTAAAATTGGTTTCAAATCACTTGCAATCCTGTTGGATCTGGTAATTAACTATAAATGATATTTGATTAGATAAAAAAAATCAAAATCTTTTAAACATCTAATCACATCGGCATTATGATATCATGATAAATGACATAAGTAAGCATTAATACACTTAATCTATTCTACAAGTAGATCTTATCTAAACAGTCATTATCATTATACAGATAAAGACACAAAATGAATGTGATTACTTCTATTCAATAAATTGAGAATTCTCACAGGTGACAGTGTATTCAGATTTCTTCTCGTATTTCGGTGAGCACTTACCCTAAATAAATGTCTAATTTACAAAATTTATTATCAATCTACAATTACCGTATTTGTTCTAATAAGTGCACAGCATGCTTACAAAAAACAACTTTCAACATTTTTTCTGCTAACGCTGAATAGGGCAGGTGCGTTTAAAAGAACAAAACTGGTACATGGGGTATTATATTTGACTACAACCATTAACAAATTTCTCAGTTCCGTGAATAGATGTATAATGTATGTTAATCTAGCTCATGTCATTTATATAGTTGTACATGTTGTAAAATGCTCTTGATGAGTGTTTTTGAAAATCACATATAACACATATAGTGCAACCTCTATACCAGTGTATGAAGACACACCATAGACATGTCAGACATGCTCTTATATAAGTGCCCTGAGTGACTATGGAGGTCTGTTCAATCAGTCCAGATGCTACCTTTATTATTAATTTTTCCTTTTTCAAAAAACCTCAGCTATGAGCAATCCAACGAACTAGCATTGAACGATTCAGTGTTGCTATCCTGTCATACACGCCACAATCTCTACTCTTAAATCAGTTTACATCCTTTCCACAGTAAGTACTATGACATCCATAAAATGCACGAATCCAAACATGCCAGTCAAGTGATCAATGTCACTGGGACCAATCTATTGTACATGAATATCCCAACATATATGTGTTACATACTCCATCCAGCTTACCATATAGATGTAGAAGTTACGGCAATATAATACCCATAAAGTTTGGAGAGCATGCAGAGTTCTGTAACTGGTTCAGCACAATCATTGATCAGGAGCTCCGTGCCCTGAATGCTGATGCTTATCAATCACAACAACAGCCACTCAAGTGCTGATAAAAATATGGCCAGTAAAAATAAGTGTCATAATCGCTTCCAGAGAGTAGAATGCAGCTACATGTACACACTACTGCAGGCACTTTACCAGGAGGTGCTGCGAACAGTGCATAGTGTTATACACTGCACTTGCCAGCTATAAAGATGCTAATAATATTCACCTTAACCCATTGCCTTCTTTATATTTAATATACCTGGATTTTGCTACTTATTTTTCCTAATTTATATAAAACTTGCAGTAAGAATATAGATATCCTTGCTGGTAAGTAAGTGTTTACATAGACGGATGAACATTACCATGGGCCCCAGCATTATGGGAAGGGGGCTATGTATATTACTATGATTTACAAACACTGTACAATACAGATTACTACAATCATAATATCATAGTAGTAATGTGTTTAGTATAGTAATTGTAAACCATAGTAGTTAGTATACATACCCCCACCCCTTCCCATGATCCTAGGGCCATGAATGATACAGTATGAAGTAGAATGCAAAATATCAGTCTTCAATCTTTTGCACTGACCAATATAAAGGGTTGAATATTATATAGATGATTATTATCCAGCCCACTTATCTTCATAAAGAAACGATAATATGAAGCTTCTATGATCATCATAGGCCGCCCTAAGGCACCTACTTCCAAAGACGTTTAAATGAGGTACTGGCATAACTTTTGTCATTATTTGGCACCGCACCAACTATTTGAGATTACATGAGATTGTTTACCTACTCCAGTCTCCAGTCTGTTTTCATTTTGGTAGACCAAAAACATATGATGAGGCTGTATCCTGGTCACTGTAACACAGCCACACGATCTGTTATGGGTATGAACCAGTTAACCATATAAATAAGTTGAAATTCATTGTTTCCTAATCCTTTCAAACTGTTGACATTGTGTTGAATGGAACAGTTGGATGACAAAAACAATAAAGTCTCCATACATTGGATTTCATTTCATTAGGAGAACCCATTTACAATGTCTTAACTTCTTAAGTGATCTTGTAAGAAATGATCTCTATGGACCCCCTTATTATAATAATATAATAGAGACTTGTTGCAGGTCATATTTGTTTTTTTAAAGTTTACTTGTTGATTGATGTACAAAAGCCTTGGTATACAGGTACCAAATATGCTTAAAGCCCTATCCTGTGACCCTGTACCAGCTGAATTCAAGCAGGGCTAGATTTCCAGGATTTGCTACATTGTGTAGGACCGGTTTCAAAAGTTCCCTTCCAGATGGGCTGGCTACTTTTTTTAAATTTTCATGCTGTTTCTAGTCACCGAGTTACTTTGTATCAAGCATTTCATAATCTTTATAACTTCTTGCTACATGTATTTAATGGCACTAATTTCAGCATAATATTCACATTACACGTGAATCGCATAAACTGGTATAGACATTTTTTATGTATCACGTTTTTGTGTTAATATTTATGTTAAAACCAAACTGGTTTTAATGATAAACTTTAAGCTATTTACATTGGCTTCTGTAAACACTTCAGCTCTGAGGGTTTTCGAAAAAGTCAAATATGAATTGTTGCTTGATACTTTCATTGATTATAGCTCGAGACTAAAATTGAAAGCGTGCACACATTTTTTATATTGACTAGCAACACAGTACAGCTAAAGTTAACTTTCATAGCCATTACGTTTAACAAATAATGAAGTATATTGGATGGGATGAAAAGGAACACTACTGATGAAAAAAAAGCATAAATGGTGCATCTGTGAAATTTATATATCAATAACAGTTCAAAACTAAAAAATATCAGAGCATACATGTATTCGCTTTTCATAAGCATATTTGCAATCAGCAACTCAAACTGCCATTTTTCAGGCCCCTTTAATTCACCACAATCATTATAATGGCAATGAAAAGCAATTTTCTGATGCCTTTGTGTGCACATAATATTTTGATTGGTTCACCACCAACAATCAGTCTTCATCAACCATTGTTAGTAGCTTATACAATTGTAATGTATATTACTGCAATATTACCCAAGACTAAATTACAGATGACCCACTAACGTTGATATTCGCAACATTTACTTCATCATAAAATGAAAATGGATATTCAGGTACCACTTCCTAATAGCAGATTTGTGTAACATAAATTTTTAGTGAGCATGCAACACTCTACTCCAGATATTTTTAGTTGGTTCTTTTTCTGCTTTGTAAGTAAAGAAGTGACTTGAAAATGAAAATAACATCAATTCTGTTTCTGAACAATCAAACCTTTTGACATTGGCTCTTGAATTTGTCTATTGAAAAAGAAACTGCAGGCCAAAGTCACATATCATATAGAAAATGAATTCAGCTTTAAATCAACTATTTCTACATGTTTTGACAGTACAAATGCCAAAAAAATACTGGCAAAACAAGCACAGAAAAGAAACTCTTCATTAACCATTAATAGTGACCACACTGAACACACCAATTTCCTGAATTAAACAGACACATAAAACGATTTTTACTATACTGGGACAAAAGCCTTGCCCAAAAATAATTCAATATTATAATCATCTTAAAAAATTATTGACTCAATCGCAAAAGCTATGTAAAAATTTACATTGAAATGACACATGTACAGAAATCAGCAAATTAACGTTGGTCAAAGAGGAAAGTTGCCAGTAAGTGATAAAACGCCTGCATTGGTCAGTGAATGTCTCTGACCAGAGGGCATAAGACACCACAATTGTCATTTCACTTTCGACCAATTGAACAAATTGCACTTGAAAAACAGTTTAACCATTAGTGATAAAGATAATTACACAAACTTTTTGTTTGTGGTCTGAATGTAAGATATCACCACATAACAGTCAATTAAACTAATGAGTGAAAAATTCTGTTGTTAAGCTGGCCACAAAGTGTATGTCAACAAAGCTTCTAGAGCAAGCACTGATAAAGCACCATAAATATGCAGTAAATTCAATTAGTTTTGTATTAAGTTTGTGAAATTGTCTGTAACGACTTGTGCCTGGTTCATAATGCTAGAGTGATTTCTTTACTCATATGGAAATCATATGTAAACGGGAACTCACTGAAACGTAAAATGGCTTTTTATTATAGCAAATGGAAATAAAACTTGACTCAATTATTAATAAACAGTGATCATAATAATCAGAAACCATCTATCACTAGGACAAGTTTATTGACAACACTGCAATAATTCATAGCTCATAGACTATTTGAATTCGCCTATCTTCCAAAATGTACATGTATACAATGTACAAATATATAACTACATATTAAAAAGCATAGATGCATTGTTGGGAGAATAGAAGTTGATTTGTTTTTCATACACGTAGCAAACGTTTACAACATGGTGCATATATGATTCAATTCATGACACAAATTTGATTTTTTACTTGCCCTTTCATGATGAGCATATTTATCTGTTTACAACATGTATCTCAAATATTGATATTTAGCATACAACTTTGCGTGTTCTTTACTCATAGGGCAGCTGTAATGCCATCATTATATACTGGTGCAAGTACCGGAATATTACAGTGCTGTGGCTCACGGTTTCTGCTGGAAGCATACTTTTCATAATTTGCATATATTTTTAACCAAATAAAAATAAAATAAATAAAAAAAAAAAAAAAAAAAAAAACCCACATCATTTAAAAAAAAACATATGTGGTAGGTAAAATCATCTAAATATATAATATACAGTATAATCCGATGTAGAAATCAATTAATGGTAGCAAGTATTACATATGAGATTCAAGATATGTCCAATCTTAAAAGTGTGAAAACAATAAAATATCTTCAAAAGCATATCCAATTAAATCCAATTTTGCAGGATATCCAACAAACACACATTAAAATGAACATATTAATCGCCCCCCATCATGAACATTGCAGTAGATCAGAGCTTCAAACCAATCAAAAACTGCCAACAACGATTGCCACCATGCACAGAAAATATTCTAATGTTCTTTTTAATAATTCAAGTCAAAATGCACAGCAATCCATCATATTTGACAATGAGATAGTCCATAAAAAGCTCAATTCTTCACAGATGTATGACAATTACCCAAACAACCAACAAGTCCACCCGCTTTGAAAACATTCTTCCACAGTCTACAGTGAATAGGCCACTGATAACCAATCATTATACCGTAATCTGATAGCTTTGAATGTCCAAATACAGCACACCAGTGCACTAGACTAATGTACAAGATTTCATCTATGCTATTATATTAAAAAAAAAAACGGCAATTAAAAAACCCTGCAACAATCTTTTTGATAATACACGTTTGAAACATAAATTTTTGAATGTCATTATAGCAATCAGTCTATTATTTTATCTAGGTTGTTCAGAAAAAAACACTACACATGAGTAGGTTTGATAAGGACTTCTAACTGGATACGTCAACATGGAAAGATCAGTAGCCTTTCATGTACAGAAATAGGTTAACTGTTCCTAGTTATTTGCAGATACTAACACTTTATGTACTTAGGATAGGTACAGCCATGAACATATAAATTCATTAATAATGTCCTCTTCTGAGGGACTTACGATGTATTCTATATCATATCCTGTCATTGTCTCGATCATTTCACATTATACAAATGCTTTCGAGGATTTCAAAACTATCATCTTATGATTTCACCATTTTAATGATTTCACCAAAGCTCTTATAAGTTCTTATTCTGCAAATTATGGAGATAGTGTGTCAGTAGATACAGTAGATGACTTCAAGATAATAACAAAATCTGCAGTATAAAGGACAGCTCTGTGATTATGATATAGATAAAGAAGTTGATGTCCATAAACAGTAGTATCAGTCAAGTGATTCTCACAAAACGTAAGAAGATTTACGAATAAAATGATGAATAGGCATTGAAGCATAATGGATGGTATTAGCAGCTGACAAAAAAAGAAGAGATAAATATCTTTATAAGTGGGTCATGATCACGGTCATTGCATATTAATTAAAACAGCATTCTTTGTAAGAAATAAATGATTGGAATGGCTTTGTTAACAACTAAACGTTTTCATTATCTATACCAAATAATTGGAAAACATACTGGGTATACGTTTTGCATTAGCATACACTCCCTTAGAATTATTTACTGGCCTCTAGCAATAGTTTTGGTTTTACAATCTAGACTTACAATGTCAATCACTTGCTTGACCTGCACCAATTTAACATGCATAATAGCCCAACTGGATAAAAATGACTTTGCTCAATACCCACTCTGTGAGTCAACTAGAAAACTGAGCCATGATCTTATAAATATATTTACATGTGTCTTGGGTTTCATCCACTGGAAAAACGACTGCGCATAATGGTGCAAATATTCACTGCAACAACATGTTTCAAAAGAAAGGTTTATACAATGAACAACTTGTTCTGACTGCAATGAAAATATATATCAAAATATAAGGAAACAATAAAGGGAATTCTTTTTCCTGTTGTATGTGTTGAAAATAAGCATGCACAGGCATAAAGATAGTAGTTATCAGCAGAGATTAGATAAAAAGCTGTAAACTTCATGGAGCAAGTGGTTGCTATTGTTTTGCTTTGGAACAAATATCATTTTTCATTACAATTCATAAAATTAAATTATTATAATTTGTCTTTTATACTATGCTAACTGCTGAGTATATACTGTGAATGCATTTTTTTTTTTTTTTTGCAATTAGAACAGATGGAAAATTGAGCAACCTGTACATGTACATAATGCCTATTGAACATAATGCAACCCAAGCTTTTTTTCTTGCCTCCTGACACCACACACCACACCAGTTTACAGCGCTATATCATCATAACACGCTAATCTTGTTCAGAGCAGTTGATTTTTTTATTACAAGATTTCTTTTAACCATACAATACATGTATATGCACATGTATATGCACAAAAATGTACAAATTTTAGGTACATACATACCAGTTATAGAGAACATACCTACTGAAATATTATATTCATCTAATGATGATTATCTATGTCGCCCTCCCTGAAATTTGATACAATGCATTTGATGCCTGTAACAAGTAGCATTCATAAAGCAATTTTCATTTTTACATAGTGAATCTTGTCTTTCAAATTGCATGCGTATAACTGTTTATAGACATCAAACATAAACATTCAAAGATAGGGGTGACTTTGATAAAAAGTATTACATGAAGCCTATCTTAATTTGAAATATGAACATTGCATCTAACTCCCTTATTTCCTTGGACTCCAGACAGTAAAAGAATGCCCCCGACAATACCAACATTTTAGAGAATGTTGGGAGCATTCTGTCGTTGTCATGGTCAAGCTGGGGCAATAAAGGGCCAATCTTATTGAAGTGCGGTTGGTTCTTGACATATTTTTAGTGCTGTAGCTTTGAATTTCTGAAAACCTCACATGAGAAGTGTTCAAGCTGAAGGAGGATTATTGATCGATTATTGGTCCATGTCGGGCGTGGGCGGCTTGCCTATCGGCTGCTGGTGGCAATAACGGGCCGGTGTCGGGCATCCTATTGGCATCTGTCATGCCACGTTGAATTTCTATCCTGCCATGTCGGCTACCATATTCACACGAAGATGTCCCAAAGGGCCCTGTCTATAATGCGCTGTTGAAGGCATCATTTTCCTATCTGAAGCGCACTTAAATAGTGGGGGTTGGGTTTACCCCGACAAAGAAAAATTCTGGATTTCAAGTCAAATCAATGAAATCAGCATTCTTCACCACCACCCCTTCCACCTCCGACACTGTCGGATTCTGTCTTGTACGCAATGAATGGAGGGGTAATCTTTTTATACATAAAAGATTTGTGCACATTCTTCTTCAACAATCACATTGAAAACATTTTTTTAAATCAAAAAAAAATATTGAACAGTTATCCTTTACTCATTTACATAGTGGGTATATCAGAATCTTAGATGTACATGTATGTTGACTAAATAGGCATGACCAAAATTAATTATCGAGCTTACTCCTTATTGGGGTAGGGTATCTTCACACCACTGAAAAGTGTTCTTTTCATATGATCAGTAGTTTCACTCACTAAAATTATTTAAAAAAAACCCAGAAATAATGTTAAATTACCCCATAACTCCAAACAAAATAAAGATATACCAATAAAATTGCTCATAGCAAAGTAAAGAATTCCTTACCTGCCCCACCAGGTCATGATGTCAGTGCCTTCTGGCAGGATACCATCCCCTTTGTGATCCGTACCTAGATTCCTCTCAGATGCGTCTGACTCTGCACCATCCTTACTCACAACCCTCTTATCTTTTTGAGAGGCATCAATACTTTGACTATCCAGTACTTTGCCACTTACAAACGGCTGTCTATCACTACAATCCATTAATCGATCACGTCCTTTACTAGACATAACGTTTGACTCATTGGAGTGTTTCAATATAGGTTTTGGAGCTTCAGATTCATGATCCATTGCTCTCAGCTCCCTCACAGTGTAGCCCTCATTATTTTCCTTGGAAACTGCACTGTGCCTCAGAATGCCTGACCTGTTCTGTTTGTCTTCCTGGAGGTCCTGAGGCTCACTGATCTGGTGTGTGACACTTGTTACATGAATATTTGCTTTTTGCTGCAAGTCAACTGAACAATCTTTTCCATTTTGTTGATTGGTGAATCCTGAATTTGATGATACATTAGGATTCTTTTGCCTGACCATAGCAGAGCATTGGGGACTAGCATGTTTAGCATCATTGCGATCTTCCTTAACGATGTCTTCGCAAACTTCTCTCATGTCCACACCACTGTCAGTCACATGCTCCTTCTCTAACTCATTCTTAGTAATTGTCCCCTGCTTATTGCTTATTGATCTTTCACTTTGTATATTCTTTTCCTTATCATCAGACATATTTTGAACATATTCACTGCTGATGTTTTGTACATTCATCTCATGGCTATTTCGATCTCTAGTTCTGCCTATTGCCTGTTTCTCTTGATCATATTGATTAGTGCCAGTGATTCTAGAACTTTTCACTTGAGCATCAAGGTCTCTTTTATTTCTGCTTGGACTGCTATCAAAGTTACGATCACTTAAATATCTCATGTTAAATGTATGTTCTTGACCATTACTATCACCACTAATACTTCTTGCACTGGCTTCCTGATAGGTCCAGTTTCGTGACTGTGTGACTGGAGCATTACGATCAGCACTCCTATGTCTCACCTGGCTGCCTTGACCATTGCCACTTTTCCTTTTAAAATTAACTTCCTGTGCACGATCTGCACTTGCACTTCTCAATTGAACACTCCCTCACAATTAGAACTTTTCTGCGCACGCAAATCAGTCACATCAGTAATCATAACTTTGTGCCCGATCATGCCCATCCTTTTCTTGAGCTCAGCCTGTTTCTCTGCCTCTGTCTTCCTTGGTACCTCCAAGTCCCTGCAGCGTTGCTCCTGCTCCTCCTGATGCCGCCGCTGTGCCTCAAGCTGCCTCTCCAGGTCACGCTGGCTGTTCCTGCGAGCTTTCTGCACCATCCTTTCCACAATCCGCTGCTCCACGGACACATCAAACTCCTCATCAACCTTTGTGTTGTCAATTGTCTCTAGAATAGCTAGAGGATCTGGATCGTCCAGCTCATCTGGCTCATCTGAGTCAATGATGTCTGTCTCACGGATGTCGGCATAAATTCCTTCATGCAGATAGTTGTAGTTGCCATGGTGGCCATTGGGATGGGGTTTGTTCAAGGCAGCCATGGTGGTATTTGTTTATTATATCCAATATATCACAGGCACTTAAAACAGGTGAGATTTTTCATATGCATGTTTGACAGGCTGTTTGTCACAGAAAAAAATCCATTAGAGCTGAGCGTGAGATTCTTATTGCTATCACAGATGAACGAGTCAGTATTGATGTATCACAGAGTTAACAGCTAGAATCCTACACAAGAATACATTCTAATTCATTAACCCATAAATGAATGTGTGTGTCTCATTGTCCTATATTACGCTTGCAGTTAGTTGTAAGGAAACTATTTTGTATGTTTCTTTAAAAAAAAGATCTGACATTTATTTGTCTGGGATTAACAGTGCAAAATGCCACATAACTCCAACCCCCAGATGTGTAATGACATCCAGAAATCTATTTTATTGTAGCTTTCATCTTTGAATGGCAAACCAAGCACATATTGAGGGTAAACGTTCAGGAAATGTAAATTAATCTCAAATGGCAGATTCCTTGAATGATGTCGATACTTTTTAAACAAAAGGATATATTTTCTTCAAGTTTACAGATGAGTTGACATCAAGTTCACGGAGTAATTAACATCTCTCATAACTAAAAAATGGCACTGACTATTGAAATAAAAATTATAGGAATGATAAACTATTTTTTTTGCCACTTCTGCATTGTAATTTTTATTAATCTTATTAATTTTTTATTATTCTGATTGGTTTACAAACAATTGCATTCTGGGATTTTTTTTTAGACAAACAATAATCAGTCATTATCATGACACTACTGTAGGCCCAAACTGAAATTAATTACAATGATAAAGTATATTTGTATTTTTACAATTAACAGCAAGTTGGCAAAAGATCATGGCTAATTGTCTAAACTTGCTGGTAAAGCAGGAAGGTCTGAAAGATAACAAAAACTGGGTGAAAAAAACAAAGTAAAACAGGTTGTTTAGTCTGCCTACTGGGACAATGCACTACGTTAAAACTAATCCCTTTTGAGTGCTAAGTAAAGCCATTCCAAACAAGATGTACCTATTTTTCATATCTTTCTATGGTTAGTTATTATCTTAAAAATCATTTTTTGTGTGTATCTTAACGTTAATGGGAAAAAACTTTGACCTCTATTATATAAAATACAAATAAAATTTCAAATTTTGTTTTCAACTTCTGAAATATAACTTCAGATGGTATCATTGAAATTTATACGTTGAAATCGTTAAGCCTACATTTCAGATAGAGTTGCCAACCAAGTAGTTAATTCAAGATGGGTACCCAATTGCACTTACCCACTAGATTTATAGATGCTTTACAAAATCAGAATATCAGGCAAGTATTATATCGAAATAAAATGGGGTGTTGGAGCCTCCACTCAGGGAAATCCTATTAAATCTCACATATCTGTCTCCACAAACATGTTACACCAAAAATGCATCACTTAAATTGGAAATATGGAGGCTCTCAGATGGCTCTGTAAATGTTCTATTTGAGAACACAGTCATCATTTTTGTAGTACAGTACACGTACATTGTATGTGTTGATATTAGGTGACAATTAAGTCCAGAAGGGCTGGTTATAATACAGCTATTTATGTATTTTTAAATGCAAAATACTTGTCACTATAATAAATAAAAATCGATTGATCAAAACTAAATGTAAACTACAATGTACATGCGATTGCAATCATGCTTTTAATAAGGGATTATAAACATAATGTTGTCGTGTGTGACACTGATGATGTCACAACTCAGACAATATTTTCATCATCTAAAATTGATCCCGCTTTACAAATTTGTGAGTCTTTTGATATTAGACATGAGCGTTAAGAAAGGACTTCCTATGTGACAATCATAGCAGCTTCCCCAGCATTCCCCTACTACCAGCCAGCATCCGTGGTCTGGTTCTCTTTATATGGAGATGAAACAATTATGGCAGAGATTTATCTCTCTCGTCCTCGTGCCTGCTGGGTAATGACATCTCATGGAAGCAACTACCATGGGAACTGATCATGAGTTCTTAGATGATGCAATTAGTGTTTTGCTTTATTTATTCTACATTTGCATTTTCAGGAACCCAACTCATTGACTTTGAAAAAAAAAAATGTCATATGAAACATGCTACTTCATAATATTATGCACTTTGTTTCTCCATCTTCGTATGGAAAAAAAATCAACTTTGACATTTTCATCCATTTAACATCATCATGCATTGTAAATATTTGTTAACATACAAACCCATGTACATGTACATGTATGCCATATGATGGGAGAGAAATATGTTATCCATGATTTATATATATCTATTAGTCCATCGGAAAATTCTTAAAACAACAGGCTATGATATCCTCATTTTTTTCGAATGCTTGTAGATTCTTTACATCCAGAGATCTTCATTCCCATGTCATGACGAGCTACATGTATTAAGGATATATGTTATTGCGTACATACATGTATAAAATCATACAGCATGAAAAATTAACATGAAAAATAGTTATTTCAATTCATCAATTGGACAATTTATGATTATTACTTCAAATGAAATCCGCATCTATATTTGCTATGTACAGCAGCAAAATCTCTTATAACACATAAGTTAACAATTATAGGCACATTTGCCACATTAACGCAATTGATGTGGCAACGCACTACGAGCACGCAATCCCATGCTTTAAGTAATGGTGTGTTATAAAGACCTCAATCCCACAATGACATCCAACCCCCGAGAAACATCAGACATGGTTTAAGTAATTATCTCAAATTTACGTGGTCATGATATAAAGTCATTTGTCTGTCGTCTCACATCATAAGGAGGATTTAAATATGTAAAGAATGCATATAGGCGTTGAGAATGAAAGTAATTATTTGTGTAAATGGTATAATTGAGAACAATAGTGTTTGATATATTACGTAATAAAAACTATCTAAAAAAATAAGATTAGTTATATATTTTTCAAGATTATGTTGTATATTTGTTTGAAGGAATTATGACCAACAGATCATTATTTGAAAGAACACTCAAGCAAAATATAAAGAATTACGTTCCGATAGTTAAGTTTCTTTACGATTTCTTTTCATTGTGACTACTGTTGTGAACAAAAAAAGCTACAGATTCATAAATAGTGAAGTTTTTCTGCCCGCAAAATATTTTGCAGTGGTCTTTTCAAAGTCTCTCTGTAATCTCTTAAATGCTCCCAAATTACTGCTTCATGTATGCTTTATGATATTTACATGTACAATGGAAAAGAAACTGTGGTTAGCAGACTAGCCGCCGTCAGGAGCTAACCTTATGACAGATATTTGACCCGTGACGTTACACCTGACATTTACCTCCAACAGAAGCTAAGTTCACCAACTAATACACAACAACTTGGCCTCATTATTGTCTGCTCAAGGTATTTTTCCACAACGATTTTTTTCTGTGAACATACATTTGGCCTAAACTTTCACAAGGGTGTTGCTAACGTACGCTCACAATAAATCTTGAAATCTCAGGTACCTCACATACAATGCCAGCAACAGTATATTTTTTTCAAAAAGGGAACAAACATATTGTGTTGCTGTCACCTGCTATCATAAAACTTAGTGATAAGTAATAGTGCCTAGATGTTCAGAAACACATATACATGTATATGTACATGTCAAAATAGAGAGACAATAGATCAAAGACTTCAAACACAGAATTATCATGTGCAAAGTTCACCTATTCTCATTAACAACTCATAAGTCACATACACACAGTTAGCAAGTATTTGTCACAGGCCAGAGTGGAACCTGAACATGTACACCACACACAGCTGGAATGTCCTTTCCACCCATTGTCTACATTGTCTACTCTGTGGATTGTAGGTTCATGGGCAAAACGCTCATTACACAGACTCCAGTGAACTAAGCTTATATTTATTACACAGTTGAACTTTTGCATAAATATTTTTTTCTAAGGTCCTTCAGTAGCTTTCAAGCAATTGAGTGTTGTTACATTTGAAGATTTGAAGAGAGTGTCAGACTGGATACTAGCATGTCTGTACTTCTTTGCAAACAGATAGTCTATACATGTGCATGACCAATTAGAAAGAAAATATAATATCATATCATATCATTATCAACTGACTGGGATAATCAGGATACATTATTCCTAAAACTAATCAGTACTAAAATATTAGTAATCAGACACAATCTCCATTTTTGTTCCAACTTTTGGATTTCATTATACCTTAATTGCAGAAATTAGTTTAACTTGCACAGTGTCGTAAACTACATGTATTTATGGATCAAAATAATAAGTGCTGTACATGTACATGTTCTGTAGGTGCATTCCATGCTTTGACATCGATACTTGCAAAATTCAATACATATAAATTTTAGTCTTGAACATTTAGATAATACAAAGACCATTAATTTATTCAATTTTTTTTTTTTATTCAAACAGTACCCTGGTAGATGCCATTGCAACTTAGGACCAAGTCAATTTTGCTCACATTATGATACGAGAGATCTATCTCAGTCATTAGTTACATTCATAGGGCTGTTTACATTTTAGTAGAGACAGATTATTCACTCATCCACCAAACCTTCTGCAGATTATGTTCTCAATCTTCAGGGACCCAAACTCCAAGATGGTACAATAACTATCATTGCGGCTGTCAACTACAATAAGTTCATTCCAGGTAAATTGTAGTTACCACCATTAAAGTAATTACCTAGATTAACAAATCTATCTATATCTGTTGTCAGATAGGAACATCCTTCATCACCAGGATCACATCAGCTTTGTTTGCTCATTTTGAGTTACAATGCTGCCATGAAAAAAACTGCCAGTATGGTCTATTTCGTAAACAATATGGCACAACATAAGGATCATGGTCATCATGGTCAATATCCAGAATATGGGAGCATTTTTATCTAGTAATAAGATAGAATATTGGATGGACTGATGGAGCACAGCACAAATATTGAGCAAGTAGAGGATCTGAACCACTGAGGGTCAATTGAAGCCATTTGTCAGGGACTCGCGTTGATAAATCATTGATAACAATGGCATTGTTTAGTACTAAACAGAAGCTGTTTCATTAGGTACAAGCCAAAGCATGGGGCTGGTTGGTGGTAGATGAAATAAGCTGCTTAAGTTTTCAACTACCTTGAGGATCTCAACAGGAATGGTGGCTAACAGAAGTATCTATTATGACAAGCAGGCCTTAAAAGTTGTTTTATGCAGGTAGCTGGTACATAATATAATATAAACATATTTGTAGGAAATAAAACTCTGACAAGTCATATGCACATAAGGTAACTGAGACTGAAAACTGTGAATGACATGTACACAATATTTCTACAAGAGGAGGCATTACTAACTACATGTACACGTAAATTTTGGTCAATGATTGCAGCCACACTCCAATGGACAACAGCATTATAACAAGGTGTTAATGATAAAATCCCCCTGGTCAAACTTCCAGATGTCATTCTTATGACAACCAGCAGACCAACAAATCTTGTGCAATCAATCCCAGTCATCATGTTCATTACAAATCTGGCTGTCAGATATTTATATATCAAAGTTACACTGGAAAGCAACAGCATACACATGTACATTGTATTTGTGGACTTGCGACTTGTATACTTGCAAATTATTAATTTTTTCAAGCCATCTATTAATCTCAGTAACGATAATTCTATTTCTCTACCAACCAATCACAAGATAAGTCCATATCACAGATCATTGGTAAAAAAAATATTTATATATATTAGCAGCACAAATGCTGTGAATGTGAGGGGATCTACAATGTATCAATCAGAAATACCTGTTCAGTTTGAATTCATCTGACATATCAGAGTTGATGAACAGTAGACATCTTGGTCACTATTAAAATCAATCAACTGTCAGTTTCAAGCTTGTTTCTTTCCATCATCTAACAAATATATTTCACAAATCACAAAGGGAAATGCAAAAATGGTTACAATTAATTTTTTCAAAATCCACGAATCCATCATGCTCAAGTTATTAACAACATTAAAAACATTAATCAGCATTCACTAAATAACTAATTATTTACTCTATGAGATAGTTTTGTTCACTACATGTATGTATGTCCAGTTATAATGTAAAACGTGTCACTTTGGAGATAGACGTATGTTTGGATGGTGCCAATAACTTGAGCACTGCCAATAACTTGGGCACTTCAAGTCTCCCATCGATTAACTGATTTAGCATTGGTGATTGATGATGATGTTGAGGCACATATTAAAAACATTTAGAATATTTTCTTATATGTTAAAGTCTGATTTCATTGAAAATCGAAGGAGGACATGAATTGGATTGAATCTTATCGAATTTGAAATCAAATACAGCTTGCTGTGTATTAAGAATAATAAATTGAAAATATGTCCAAAGTGTGTACAAATATTAGTGCAACCAAAATAGAGTGATCTTGGAAGTTTATCAGGTGGAATTATGGATATTGTCAAAAGCATTGACAATACCTTAGGATGTTAAACCTTACACTCTGACCACTTAGAGCCTTGTACACAGTTGTCATCCTTGAGTAGCTTTACTAGCCACATAATGATAATTAGCTTATGGGATTTCCCATCATATCTGTGTGAAATAATGTGGACAAAGGGAATCTGCACATCCATGGGGAATGATGAGGCAAACAGACCTAATCATGGCCAAGAATTCAGTTCCTGGCTCAGATGTAGAATACATACATGTATTGCATACACTTAGATGTGTACAGTTGTATGTTATATATTAGCTTCATTGCCAAGAGATCACTTCAGCACCTGGATGCTCATCATACATAATTCTGTCAACCACTATATACCTACATTGACATAAGTTACATAATAGATCATTCGTTTCTTTTCAGTTGAAATTTTTTCACTACGTACATGTATAGTCTAAGTCAAGAATAATATCTACAGCATGTTCTTGAGCAATGTTCAACATAATTTTTGATCTAGTATGTTGTAATTAATTGATGAGTTAAAAACTACATTGTACCAGGTTAACCATATAGAAGAATGCAGTTACATGTACTATAACTGTACATCTGGCTCTTCTCTCTTTTCACATTTTTTTTAAAAAAAAGATTAACATCAAACCACCAACAACATACATGTATTATGTGTTTTTTAAACCTCAGTGGGTCAGACTTGAACACAGCCTATCAAAAGTATGCTAAAATTTCATTTTCCAAATCTGCATCAGAAACAATATCTGAATTATCTAATTGTTCTGTCTATCTATAATGAACATAATCTGGCTCCTGTCAAGTTGCAACATGCACACTGGACCTGGATGAGAGTATATACATTACATTATTGGTAAAGTTGGGCAAAGGCTGGGTAAAGTAAAACCTGCACTGTTATGTCATTTGCATATCTACAAGTCTAGAAATCTTTATATAAAGAAGTCCAACATTTTCTAAAACCACCACAATAGCATGACATTTAAGTAGGGGATTTCATATTTTGTTGTGACAGACAAGAACGTATGAACAAAACCGAGAATACATGTATGTGCATGTTCAAATTGGCCAATGATTGTAATTTTCAGAAATTCCTTACATTATAATGATATGTAATGATGACAAGTCTTAATTTTTCAAGTTTGAATGACACATGATAGTTTCAACACACTATTTACACAAAGCAGAAAGAGCCTAGGAGCATATAGAACTAGCAATAAGATGAACTGGCACAGAATGGCAGAGGAAGAGTACATGATTGTGCAATCTATCATACAATTCACCGATAATAACCTAACCCATCCTACATATCTGTGTGGCTGTCACTCTATCTTCTTTTACACTAGCGTAACAAACTTAGTATGCAATAAAAAGATGTATGTTTGTTTTATGTATCCCACGACCAGATCTGAACATCTAACCACCATAGTAACTTGGCCCTAATTTGATACTTGTACATACATACGTAGGACATATAGAGAAGTATCCGTCTAGTAAAAAAATGTTACTCAACAGTTCTTAGTAATTTTGGTTGATAAAAACGTCATAAAGTAATGTGTAATAAAACATACATCAATCATGAATTCTGTAACTATTTTAGCTCCCATTGTGTATATTAATAATCTAAACAGTGGTTGGAAATTGATCATCTGCAATTTTCAGTCTCATTGCGTATCATTTACAAAATTATGTGACACAATGTTACTAATGTCAGCCTCCGCAAAAATAACAACACACTACTAAATATATGAGTAGGGTTGTTTTCATAAAAAGTACACACATTACCACTGCGTCCAATAATAAATTAATGTTAAATAGTTGAGACCATGGGGAATAATTTTAATGATCTGGTGTAAGGTCAGAAGCTATAATAAGAAACCTAACATGATTGATCTCACAATCTGGAAAATCTATTTGACTTTTTCATCAAGTACGTACCTCTTTTTAGACCAAAGTAATTCTCAGCAGATTTAGGTGTTTACTGATTTCTTGAGCATGATAAATAAATGACAGACGCCTTAGCTGTTTTTCTTCTCTAAATACTAGGTTAATATACTCAATGCTCAATATGACTACATTTTTACAAGAAATACAACTTACATACCATATTGTGTATCAACTGACCATAATACACTTTCAACACTTTGAACCTATAACCCTCCGCCCAACAGCCTCCCTCGGCCCACTATCCCCCACCTCCCATCTTTTAAAAGATGGTCAACATACATGATATGTATCAGGAATAAGATGTACTGGAGTTCTCAATAAAATTGATATGCTCATTGGCCACAAATTGAAGTGATACACAATGATACAATCACTTGTGTGATCTAGAAAACATGTTCCCTCCTCAGTTCAGGGCTCAGCGTTGTTCTGTCACGCTTGATTGGCCACAGATTATCTTTATCAGTCACAATCTCACCACCAGATTCATACTGCACCTAACATGAAACACCTTGATTCACTTGCTATTTTTTCACACCAATATTTTCTACAAATTATTAAAGGTGAACTTTTGTTAGATTTACTCACTGCTGTGAATTATCATGTTTTCATATTATCTAATGACTGAATTCTGTGATAATCAATAAAGTAGAATATCTACTTTAAATGAGTCCACTCAAACAACGTATGCATATAAAAGTTATGACTGAGTGTGTGCAATGTGATAATGTTTTAATCTAAGATTTGTTAATTCATCCAATTTTCTTTTTCAGTTCAAGAAACTTTTCATAAGCTGACACATGATATCCTTGGTTTTCCAATACAAATGTCATACCCGGTAATTCAAGATCATTATTCCAATCACCAGCCATTCTATGGTTTCTTTACAGAAATATCCATGTGAGGTGTCTGAACTCCCTAGACCACAATGACACCATGTCCATTACAAGCTGAATAGGCACTTGAGGTGTTCATAATCTTTACTACCATATATAGTAAACACATCACTGTCCTTCAAACTGCACTCTGTTTGCTTCTATCAATCATATGATGTCATAATGGAGGTCAATTGTCTCATTCAGATGCTGATCAACATGTTTATGAGCTTAGCTTGTAAAACTTCCTAAAAGGCAGAGCATACATTAGACACCGCTTTTAATAATTAAGATCAACGTAACGTAGATACATGTAGGACGGATTCATAGACCATTTAGCTGCTACATCAGTTTAGTATAGTCTTCCACACCTCAACATGTCAACATGTAGAAAACATTGTGTCAGTGTTAGTTACATATCAACCTTCTTTGTAAGACAGATAAACACCCTAGTGCAGTGAGCTCATTCAAACTCATTTCTTTGTAATAGTTGTAAGTTTGTAATCCATAATTGGTGCAGTTGCATCAAGGTCAAACTAAATGTCAATCCAAACTTCATATGTGGAATGCGTGAAGGCCGTAGCTTGACCGATTGATGACGGCCTTACTATACATGTACAAGGAAGTTGCCTTAGGTTAACTTTAATGTTATTCCAGAGTATTGCTCTAATGGCTACACGTTATATAGTCGAGGTGGCTAAGGAAATTTCAGAGAGCTTTTACCTATATTGTTGTTGAGAGGCAGTGTTTGCTACCAGGTTAGGTACTTACACTGTAGCTTGATGCACATGGTTCTGACACATGGGCTGTTGGAAATAGTGCTCTCAACGGAAGAAATGATCATGCTATGAAAAGGTACTGTATGTAGAGTAAAACTTCAAGATGACATGGACAAGGTCTCTTGCTTAAGATAACAGACCTTGTAGATGATGTCCTCCTTAGCAAATAGCAGGATTACTTATATTAGCTTACATAATGCCGAGCACAGAATGGGATGGATTGGAAGGGTGGCAGAGGACAACGTCTGAAAACTGACGTCTGAAAACTGACGTAAATGCACCTCGACACATATGGACTTCTAATGAGGTGGGGAGTCCTGAGAGAGTTCTTGGGATTTAACCGTGAACTACTGACCCTTTTAACCACCACCAAGGAGGATACAGGTGAATTCGACACTAGGCAGCCACACATTCAAATTGAGGATTAATTCAAACATTTCTAAAACAAAATTGAATTATACAGAATCGATGGACCCCATGGTCTGCGAAACATTGCTGTAGTCATAATTTTTAGACAATTCAGCACAATCGTTCCTATCACATAAGAAATCAACAAATCCAAACCATGGATTGATCTTGAAAACTCATCTTGAAAACTGAGTACCTTATTTCATAAAAGATCATAAAATGTCTTCTATAAAACAAATAAAAAAGAAGGATCATCCAATAACCCTTCCAAGACAACTATTCAGAGCTTAAACCCTGTGCTGAACTGACTATTATGAGCACACACTCTACCTAAAGCTGTATGTGATTTAATGGGGCACATATTTTTGCAGATGAAAATGAAATTTCATTGAGTGACTGTAGTACCTCAAATCAGCTACATATCGCTCTTGTCGTAAATTGAACCACATTGGCCAAGTGATGCTTCTAGACTGGTTGAATTTCTTGCTAATTGACAAAATTGAATAATTCTCAATGTCAGCTTTTTCAATAATTAAAAATCGTGATGTTTCTTTCAGCAATATAATTTTGAAACATTGCTCCACTCACAATTGTACCACACCTCACTTTGTGATGTAAAGGCAGAATATACAAATAAATTGTCCCATCAATTGACATAGGTCTTTGAGTAAATAGAACAATTTGTCTTGGCTGTCAAATAATACTTTGACAGTGATATTTTCCATATTAGGAGAATCCAAACCACATACTGTCACAATGATAAATCTTGAGCCAGTCTGTCAGTTTATCCACTGTATCTGTCTCATGTAATGGTGGCCAGATAGACACAGTGAATTGTTCAACTTGTAAGAATATTTTGAATGGAAACCGTATAAAGCATTATAATCGCCAGTGATAAATGATTTCAGTAGTTTGAACTAGAATTGGTTTACAATTTTTTCACTTATTAATATAAACTAAATACTGCGTAATAGTCAAAGTAAGAAATCAAACCCTACATGCGTTTGCAAACCAACCAGTTGTACAGATGTACATACATGTTCACTTGGCATTTAGGATGATCAAGTCTCCTGCTAAGTTACCACACCACTTTCCCATCAACATCATCAGTCTGCTTCCACCTGCTTCTTCACAAAATGCCATTTCATGGTGTTTACTAACTTTGCTCACTTTTATGTAGCCTGTAATACTTTGTATGGTGCACACATCTTGTGTTTCAACATGCTTTGACTCTGAAAGATTTAACATATTTTGAAAAGTGCCATATCAAATAATAAATAAAAGTTTCTTTACCTATATTGCCCAACAAAAGGTTTGTGCAATTTACAGAAACGTCATATATTTATAAATTACAGTTTAACTAGTATTTGCAAAAAAATTAAATTGCATATTAATTTGCATTGGTAACACTGAGCCCTTTTCCATTCTGTTAACATGAACTCTTACATTTTCATCCTCTCCGAAAAAGGCATCAAAAGTGTAATGAGTATGTATTCATAAAGTCAAACAAACAATGCTATCATTGGCCAATGAAAGGTTGCAGATATCATTAATTTTTATTTACTTCATTAAAACTATTTTTGCTAGTGAAGGTAAGCTTCTATTTTACTTTTAAAATTCATAATCAAATTACACTTGTGTCAGAAATACTTGTAGAATGGTCCATTATATTAGTAAGAGCACAACTCTCACACTTCATCGTTAGAGAAAATTAATGTCAATCCTACTGTTTCGTACTTATAATAGATAAACACCTATGGAGTAATGGATGGAGTTATAATGGATAAAAATATGCTGTAAGTTACAAATAGATTTTTCTACAGAACTTTAGAAATTCTAGCAAGGTTTCCAAGAAAAATATACCTCATTTAAAACATGTTGAATTTCCATGAGAATATTGATGTTTGCATTCAAATTTGATAAAAGTGCACATGAAGCTCTAAGATGTCTGAGTATTAGAAAAAATACTTTGGATTTAGAAAAAAAATATGGGGTTATTACTACTAACTACTAAATTCTAGACTATAGTAGTTGTAGTAGACTATAAACTTCGACATTACCCTTTTGAGAGAGGTACATGTACAATGTAGCTGATGTGAAAGCTGTGGCATTTTGCACTGTATACATACTGGCAAAACTTTCACCAGTTTTCTTCACAATAAAATGTTTAAAATTTCACTTTACATGCAATTATTTTTTATTGTTATAATATGATATTTGTGAAGTATTGATCCAGTCATCCCATAATCCCATCACTGTAATCGTGATCCAGACATATCTGGCATTTTAATCAGTCTCAATGTAAGCAAATCGAAGTATCCATTTCTGATCAATGCATTGAATGTTTTAGAAGCCTAACATGTACAAGACTACATGTCGTAGCACTAGAGAAAATATCATGGACAAAACTGTAATGCACGTTCTCTTCGGTATCTATAGCAGATATCTTCAACAGAAGGCCTAGAAGCCCTAAGATCGGTGACAAAGTTTAATTTATGAAATCCATAGGTAAGTTGACTGATTGAGGCCTCGTTTCATGATTTCTAAATATATAATACTTGCACACCCATTACATGCCCATCAGAAATAGCGCAGTTTATCCACATTCAAAAATACAAATTGCATAAAGATTTGATGACAGATATTTTGCCATTACTGTATCCATCAGAATGTTCCACCTCAAAATCTCAGGTTGCTGCTCCCGAACTCTTAGTATACAAATTACAGTTTTCCACACACAGTACACATCCAAGATAATTTGAAAAAAATAATACAACAGTCTGTCTATAGTGATAAAATTATCATTTATAAGCCTTAAAATTAATATGGCAGTAATCAAATAATTACCTAAGACACTTATACTATCGAAAAACACCATGAGAAGTTAATTGACTTCTTTGAAAAAAATCCAAAATATATTAATTTATGAATACTAGATGACATATAGGTATCTCAATGAGACCCTTTTCACATATATGTCAAGCACAGTACACCCTTATAAGTTTTTCTAATATTTAAAACACAGCTTTCATTTCACTAATATATCCTAATCAAAATAAAATCATCACTTTAATGACTATGTTAACACATGTTATCCCCTAAGTCAGAGGTTTCTCTACTTTGGTGTCTCTGTTGCAATGCAGTCGACACTTCACTGACTTTTTACATGACTGAGCACCGGCAGTGGCCCTCTGGTGGTGATTTGCTCAACTAGCCTTGCTCCTCACCAGATGAAAAATTATGCTATGTGATGGGGGATGACCTGTCCATCAAGGAGGATGTGTCAATCGATGACAATTCTTCAACATTTCAAACAACTTTGTTTTCAAAAACATGTAATCTTATTTACCACATTATGACATTGCTGAAGACAGCTCTTCAACTTGAAGCATTCATCTGCCTTCATCTATTAGTATTAATCAGAAATGATCTGCATTGACCTCACCATAAATATTCGAAATGGTACTAAATGGTACATAAGCACTGTTCTCATAATAATTATATAGGAATAAATAAGAGCATCAGTTAGTGTTCTGAAGCTATTAAATAGTCATTAATAGCTCAAGAAGTTTGTGTTCTTGTATTCAGGCACTAGTGCTGCTGACTTCAGTGACCAAAAGATGTTATTTGTCTGGAAATCATTGTAATTAACATATTGTATAGGACAGCTTGGATGGTCATCTTTGAAGGCAGAAATTTAGAGAATAAAAGAGGTTTTTTTGCAACTAATCTGCCTGTAGACTAGTAAATCAATGAGTTTAACCAGGAAATGCTTTTGCTTGCAATGTTTTTCTAATTGTAAATAGCTATTTGGCAGATAAATACCCTGCACAGTGTAATATATCAAATAAAAGAAAACAAACTGTGGAGCTTCTAACAGGTGCCAGTGAACTTATGTAGACCATATGTGAATACCTCAGTAGATTGAATCTCTGTTCTTCCATTGTTTTAAAAAACATTCGTATCATCAGCAATAAAAATAAATAAGATACATAATTTACTAGGACTGACTCTCGTTTTAGTGCACCGATTTCACACAAGTAAGTTGCGCAATGAGAAGAATTTGAAGAGACTACTACATAATAAGTCATATTTTTATCAAGATGATTAATTTCATTGTGTCTCAATGAAATACACCAATTCTTTTACAAAATAGTTGATAAAATATGATTTTCAATTTAAATAATTCTTCCTGATTTATTGATAAAAACTGTAATCTACATAATTCTTATACATGCATGTATTTTAAGATATTTACAATGTACACACGGAAAACGTAAATAAAATCCTGTAATAAATTGCACCTTTGACTTTGTTCAACCTCAGGATTAATGTATTCCATGTACAAAACTTCACATTGAAACTCTATTGTTAATGATATGACATAAACTACAATTCTTTACACAATATGATATCAAAAGAATGATAGCCTGAAGCTAACTTAACAGTTATAGCTTCTTATGATACCAGCAACAGTTTTATTTTTGTTACTGAAGTCATCACCAGAATTGTCTTTTTGTTGTTTAACAAATACATGTTACATATGTACATGTATGTGTGTACAATGTATGTATGTGGTTTATTTATTCATGTGTCACCTGATATAATAAATCTTAAAATACATTGATTCTAAATAAAACCATCAGCTGGTTATAAAACCTACAAGACAGTAATTTACAATAAAATTATCATTAATTAAAATTAGCCATTTTTTTTATAGAAATTATAAATATATGTATTTCTTACATAATGTATATTGATGTAAGAAAAATCAAAAACAATAGAAATCAAACACACAAACTTATTCTGTACAGTTCTGCCTTCAATGATGGCCGTCCAAGGTATCCTTACATATATACATGTACATGTACAAAACGCTGACGTTGTTTCTTCTTTACAACAATATCTTTTTACAAATAAACAACGTTTGCTATATAGTAAATATTTGCACTTATGGAACTGAACTGAACTTCAGTCATATAATGTATCAATCTCTTCTGCAGATACAAGTAAATAGGGTGTGAAAATCATTTGGTATCAACAGAAACCCATACATGTATTTCTGGTACCAACATGCTATAATATTCTCCACCGTATCAATACTAAGAGTGACCCATTCAGCAATATATCAGATTACATCCCAGGGGTGTAGAAATATTGAATATTGTCATTTTTAGTCACTATTTGCAACATACTGGGTGTATATTCAATCTATAGGTTATCTACCCTACCCCAACCCAAAAATGCAGTAGAACCCATTGATATTTAACTCTGATATATACTTTGAATAAATAATCACTTTCCTTCATTTTACAAATACAATGTAGCTACATGTACGATGAATAGTTATCGAAACATTAAAATGATTCCTAATAAGAACTGTACTCAGCGATATACTCCTATATCTTGAAAACAAATATTTATAATTTCTATGTTTATTTTTAATGTGAATCATTTAGATCAACATATATAACTCAAAAAAGACAAAAAAAACACCACAAACCCGCACTAGTTCACTTATAAGAGCTGGACACTTTAAATTGTTAGTGCATCTGAACATGAAGTGAGTTTGTGTTACAAATTAGCCTCCTGCTCAGTCTGCACTTACCACAATTTTACTGGGGGCATTTTGATTTAGAGGACATTGTGATAATGCTTTCCATACTTCAGGAAATAAAAAGAAGCAAACAATACCACATATAAGAAGACTATTTGATGAATACCATTGTCATTTGATTTTAATAATATTAGACTTTAAAATATAAATAAAATCCCTCTCTCCGTTATTTTGAACAAAGTAGATCACGTTAACAATTCTTCTAATTGACGGTTGAATTATTTCAACAGCTTTTATAGTGTGTTTTGTACAAACATTACACGGTACCTCACGAAAATGAGTAAAGAAGGCTAGACTGTTGGCTTTCCCTGATTTCTTTATACATGTATAACAAACTTTAATGCAGTATACATGTACACGTATTCATATATTTGATGGACTTGTATCAGATTTCGATTGCTATGAAATAGAGAAGTGTACACAACCCATCTTGAGCACAATTATTCATGTACATTTTAGAGGCCATTTTGGGTTCTGGAACCACTCATTATCATCGACATGATATTCTCTGGAAAATGATCATACAGTCCATGCTGTACTCCTCCTCCTCCTCCTTCACACATCTGCTCCCTCCATTTACACATCATTTGCTCAGGGGTTTCTCTTTATCTGCCCTGTTTTGTCATTGATGTAGCCTACTGTGAATGTGCAGATTCTATTAGGGTCAACTTCACAACTACAATTTACAAAAAGAAGCAGAAAATGACAAGAGACTAATATTTAGAACGTTATCATAAAAATGTGTACATGTACATGTTATTATGATAATTAATTTGATAATTCTTCATGTTAATAACATTTTACACACAATTCCCAAAAGACTTACAATCTTTTAAATGAAGAGCATGACCATGGGGACTGAAATATGCAAACAAAGGTTTTGGGTTTGAGTCTCCATTCTGTAAGTTGTTGGATCACATCTGTGTGATCTGAGTTACATGTAAATGAACAGAATCTGATGTGATGTGAAAGTACCGCTGGTAAAGCAGGATGGTTGTTGGAGAAGTTGAAGACCATTATAGATGATGATTACATATCTGCAACAAGCTTGTGTATGATTTGCTTTGGACCAATCATACTTGGCTAATGAGAGGGCCAAAAAGTTACTAATTAAAGTTCTCTCATCAAGATTCTCTGATATCTACGAATTATGTAATTTTCAACAGATGCTCCATTTGATATTATTTGATATATTTTTTGTAATTTACTTCTATTCATTGTTTTTCATAATATATAATTTTACGTTTTTTATTGGGCCACTCCCGCACCTCCATTTTTTTTTTGCAAAGTGTGAAACTGGATATTCCTTGAACCACGATGAGTTTGCAGCTACAATGTATACTTATTTCAGCCAAACATACTTCTACTTATCAAGAATCAACAATACTGTTCTAAAATCTGTAAATCTGTCGTGTATTATTTATAAGAACTTGAGCATAAGATATTCAGAAATGTTAATTAATGGAAAAACATCAACTTTGTATGAAAAAGTTCTAGTTAAATCATCAATATATTTTACAAATAGTTCACTAATGAAACATCATCATCCACTTCTAGGTACATTTCATATGACAGTCTGTATCACAAACCAAGACTAAAACATATAACAAAAAGGTTACTGAATACGAAAATGTTCAAATATGTACTTCACAAATATAAAGAAAATTTGTGTTCCACAAAAAGAACTAATAAATGATTTTGGAAATAAATGTACTTGAAGATTTTCTGTCAGTAAAAATATCTAAATACACACTTACGAAATGAAGCCAACATGTCTGTTAAGAACCTCCCAGGGGTTGAGTTTACCCGCAATCGTATCCATGGTAACAAAATCTTCCACTCAATATCCAATACAAACCAATGTTCCACTTGAGTTACGATTTCTCATTTCATTTACTTTGAAAATATCTAAAAAATCACAATTTTTTCCAATTTTGATTGTTCACAAAATTACAAGTCTCTGTGTTTAACTGTTATAATATTATGACCCAGTAAACATTTATCTTTGTAACCCTATTTAAAAATGTTCTGGCTATGAGATGCAAATAACTGGGAAGTAAATGATATATCCATGAAAATGAATCCAATTTTTGGTGATTTTTTATGAAAAAGAAAAAAAACATTAAAACCAATTACAGTGTAATATAAATACCAATGTTATCCAATACTCTACACAGTTTCAAAATCAAGCATCTAAAAATTTTATCCAGTCAAAAGATAGATTTTCAATTATCTATGCTGTTTCTAAGTCCATGAAGCCTGGGCAAGTTGATGTGCTTTAGCAATCAGCTGCTTTTCTGCATTTGTGTGAAATCTTTTTACACACTCAATCTGTGAGGATGAAGCTGCTGAATTTGAGACTGTTTCACAGACAAGTCATTTTCTTATCAAAAACCGCACCTTTTATTCAGTGCTGTTGGCCTTCTTGTGTGCATGATTTAACAAGCCATTGTTTTTAAGTGTTATCAAAAAAATCTTTTCGATTTATCGAAATGATTTTGATGTGCTATTGCCAATAGTCAATCCAATAAGGTGCAAGCTGCATGTAAATTTTAAAGGATGAAAACTACAAGTTCATCCAAAGCATTAAGTTGTAACCATATCACACTTCTCTGAGCAAAATGTTACTTGAAGCTTACATACTGTGCAAGTGAACACTGCACATATGCTACATGAAAAATTTAACACTACAAAGACGGTCCGCATGTAAGAACTGTGCATGATCCAGTATTAAATGTAACAATAGAGTGATAGGAGCCTAAAAGCCATCACATTCTTCCCATGAACAACTTCAGCATACAGTGAAAGAATGCACATGAGGATCCTCCTGCAAACTTTATACATGTACATCATCATCAGGCTGACATATCATCTGTAACCCACATTATCATTGAGTACAGATCAACCTTTAGCCAGAACCACCCTTGTTTGACCACCTCTCATTATGTACACTGTTTATGTTTATAAAATATGTGCAATTATCAACAAGTCATGACATAAAACATCTCAGTAATTTAACTAATTAATGTCAATAATTAGTCTTCCAAATCACTGTTTCAACAGTTCTACTGTTGTGAATCATGCCTGTGAAGCCGTTCCTCTTTAATAGCTGCATCTATTAATCATGACATGATCATGATGATTCCCATAATATCAACATGATATATTTACAAACTATTGTGTGTTTCATGCACAATGTACAAATATTAAAAAAATTCAAATATTCACCCATTCTTAAAGCTTGGAAGATATTTGAGACCAGTGTATATTGAAGTACAATAACCCCTTTTTAAAAAATGCCTATCCTTTCTATACTAAAATCTTATTGTTATCCACTTATTGACAGAATTTACCGAGTGCATTATTAACAAGACTTCATTAAATTATGCACACATACACAATAGCACACTACCTAAAAGCTACCATTCATCATCTATCATCAAATCAATGCTAACAAAAAACAGTCCACAGGTCTCACTCATAAAATCCAAGTTTAACTGTGTCCATAACTGTTAAATATTTCATTCATTAGCAGTGTAAACAATAAATCCACCGGGTTACAGAATTATGGCCACCACCACTAAATTAGTGACATTGCAGTTTAACTGCACAACCACAAGGCCAAATAGTAAATCGCAACTACATTTTCTACACTCTGTTTCATAGATAACACATATTGGGCAGCTGAGATAATTGGCATGATGTAAATAAAAAAAGTAATGGCAATGGAGCTTGAAGGCTGCCCTGATCACTCCACTTGATTGTGGCCTCTGCTTGTTGGTGCTACTCATCTACAGTTACAATATATTCTGTGACTTTTCAAGTTTATCAAAGCGTCATTATGCCACCATGACCATCTTATGTGTACAAGTGCAAGCAAAGATGATGCTTTTTTGTGAATCCTTTTTAATAGAATTTGATTTATCACTTGAAAACATTCATGTACATGTAAGCATGCAGTGGACAAAAGGATAGTTTCTTATAATTGCATGCAGTTACGAACATTAGTTTCACTGTATTATGAGCCATTCCCAGTTATCAGCCTTCCAATAGATGGAATGGAAAAAAAGCAATAAGAGGAGACATTTTGTGAAATACGATCATTTGTCATATGCAATGTATGAATGGTTGTTGTCTTGTGCAATGGCAATGTGACAGGATTTCTTTCACAGACTTCAAACATTGTATTTTTTTTTGTTCTACAATACACACATTCACCATGTTCACTTAAAGAAACTTTTTAAATGTGATACAGTTTGTACCTTGTAATGATATCTGTAAATGGAACAAAGATGTTTTCATGTAAGAGAGATGTCCTGTTTGATAATCACACAGACTGCTACTAAGGCAAATGCAACATCGATGTGAACGAGGCAACACCTTAAAAAGCTTTCTAAAAGCTTCATGTATCTGTGAATAAATTAATAAACATTGCATATGAAAATCTTTAAATATTTCTACCTGTTTACTAGCTACTGTTTACAAATGATAACCCAATAGTATCTGCATACAGATTATGATCTGCAGTCTATAGGAATCTCATTAACAGTGCACATATATACAGTGTCACAATATTATGTCTATCTACCCTTGGGTTCAGTTGTTGATCATAACTGGAGAAATTTGCTGGATTAGTCTTACTTCAAAAGCCAAAACAACAATCTGTTTCTCTTTACTTGGCCTTCTAACATCATACGTTTGACTTATATGTAGCTGAACCTAACATGCTGTCATTGGCTGAGGTCTCAAGAAGTGTTCTGTGAAATTTGGACTGTTCCAATGAGGGATTATTTTTAAAAGACTTGTGAATTGAATAATAAGTCCATAATAAATGAGGATGATCACACTACATGCAGCATGATGATGACGATGATCCTGATGATGCTGGACAAAAAATATTTGGATCTGTTTTTGAGGGGTTCATACCACTTACAAAATGCACAGACACTGTAGTTGGCTTTTGATTGTGAATTTTTATTAAATCATTCTTAAAATGTTCATTAACTTGCTATCCTTAATCTTTTCTATATTAGGCAAATTGTTTTATCAAGTAATAGCATATGATTATTGCGTATTGGGAGGCAATTTTTACTATCCATACATGTACATGTACATGTAGGTGTAAATGGAAATACTGGAGCTCGAATCGTTTATAGTTTAAGTGCCTGAACTAGTAGTATAACCAATTGGCAAATACATGTTTGTCTTTCAAGCACTAGTCTAATGCCCAATGACTTGATACATGTACATTGTAATGTAGTGAACATCTGACATAATGCACTCTTATCCTCCGCTTGCCTCTATTTTGGGATGTGCTTCCATACTTTACAAGATACACATCATGGGTCTTCAATGATCTCCATAAAATAACAATATCATAAACAAAAGGTATAATGGAAGTTAGCATAGAGGTAAAGAAAACCTAAACTAACAGACTTCAGAGGAATTTGACCTAAGCCACTGGCTAGTAGCAAAGTTACAGTCACAGACAACAGATCGAACATCTGAGAACATCTTTGAATAGAACTTGTAGAAAGCAAACTTTGTAAGGTTAAAAGAAAACCACCAGGAGACATGATTCTTTCTGATTGTTTCTTAAGAACTACAAACACATAAAAACAATTAGTTTCAGCAGGAAATGTTTATGCTGCATAATCAGTCATCAACACCCAAAAGATGTCAGCAATGGATTTTTTTTTCTATATGGAAAACAAAAATAGCTCATATTAAATAATAAATGCGTTTTCTGAGAGAGAGTATAGTTGTACAATGGTATAGTCCTTGTCAGTGGTTGTTGCTTCTATAGCCTGGGGTAGTGTTGACGTGCCACTGACCGACAGCAACAACCAAGGCACTGGCCAGTTGCTCCAGCATCATTACTTCCTCATGTAACATTGCACTGTCACATCATATAACAGTGAATGGTATTTTCACTATATTTCTCATATTTTCTCATAAATGACATGCTGCCCAATTCATACGTTTTTTGTGGTATTTAGTTAGTATTTAGCAACAATATATAACATTGGAGTTCTTCTGTATTGCATGAGAAAATTGAATGTCCAAAGTTTTCGTTGAAATTAATTACATCAGACAATGATGTCTGGTCACTAATCATATTCATTTATGCAATAATGGGCCTACTTAACATCTGCCATAATACTAAATGGTTATATTATCATATTGATTGCCTTGTTATTATGCTATTTAGTAGCATACAATAAAGATTAAACCACACATCAAATGTGCCCTTTCTCTACACATTAAAGCCCATGGGCTTATAATCAAATAATGGCACTTTTCGGACATATTGAGCAAGTAACATGTTAAAGACTTGTTTACTTAACAGTTTATACAAGGCTCTGGCTATCACTTAAATGTCAGATCACTCATGTAAAATCCAAACATTAAAAATTAAAGTTCAGTTTTGACGCTCAAATAGCCCCGATACTACCCGTATGTACATGTATCTTGCAAAGAATGGTTTTAAACTTACAGATGTGATTTTGAAAAGAAGCCAAATAAATCACTGCAAGGAATAGAAGCAAATCATCTTCAATTCATGTCTTTTCAAGCAAATATATGTTCTTGGAAAAGGTAAACATCATCAACTAATAAAAGGTTTCAGGTCTCCGTGGTGGTTCTCACAAACTTTACAGTGCAACCTAAAATATCTGTACAGTCCAATTCCAAATTTTAATATGTCATTGGCAACTATTCAATCAAGTGTTTATAAATGGACAAAAAATGTAATTAGAATATGGGTCTCTTTTATAGAACATTATCATTAAGAAAAAAACAAGCACAATATAACCTTCGGTGTGTAAAGGCTATGATTGGAGCAAACAGGGATGACGTATTATAGTCTGTCTATTTGTGCCTGTCAATGACTCTTTTGGCAAACATCACATATTTATGTTGCACGTATACTGTATGTACATGTACATAGAGCCACAACCATTTTCATTACTTGTTATAGATTCTTATATATCAATTTGATCATATTCATAAAATTGTGTATGTGCAGGTATCAGGATATCATACAAAAGAAGTACAAACCATAACTTCTATTCATAGAAAAAATATATATGCAAGAACACTATACAGACTACCACATTACTTTTGAATGATGATAAACATGTCGATATACATTTGTACATGTACCCTAAACATGGACCCTTCTTCAATTTAAGGGGTGGGCTTTTATGTGAGCTGGTATTTGCAATTCAATAGCGGACTGGTAATATGTGATATGATCTCACTTTGGAAGTAAGCATTTACTAGCCCTATAAGACAGAGCTCATAATATTTGCCAAGGCTAGGCCTTTACATGTACATGTACATGTACATAGAAGTTTAGGATAATATTATCTTGCCATGAAGATCTTACTAGGATCGAAGACTTTGTATGAGACCAGAATTGTTTTCTTTATACATTATTGTACTTTGCATAAAATAAAATAAATCACAACTCACCCATCTGGCGCTCGATACACCATCTCCATATTTCAGTTATCCTTGCTAAATACTCCTGCTTAAAATCCTCATATTAAGTCTTCCTTTTTGGTTTCTATAAATCCCATAAATATGATACCAAATCATCATCCTTATCATTATCATTTGTATCCAGATTCATTTAATATTCATGCACAGCATGAACAATAAACATCAGTGAAATTATTCAAACTTCACCACACAGTGTGGAGGATGAGCACAGCAATTTTACACAGACACTTTCAATGACAATTTGCATAAATGTATGAATAAAAATCCTTTGACAAATAAGCAACAAATTCAGATCTTTTTACATAAGGATCATTCAGTTTTTATATAATAGTATCAGTTGGCGTCTGACTAATGAGCTGATGTAGCCTGGGGTGAAACCCACAACGCTTGATATTCCATTACCTCAAGTATTCCATTGTTGGTATGGCAATGTCCTTGTCTTTCCATAGAAGGAGCTCATCACTGTCTGGATTGCCTCTCCAACACACAACCATTTACATTCAAATACAATGCTATTTGCTGTCTTGCTAAGTTTATTGAGCAATCTGATAAAATTACATGTAATTTGTCTAATCCATTTTCTGTTGGAGATTCAGGGTATAATCCAAAGTAAAATATTGCACATTTACATGTACTTCACATCATACAGAAATGTCAGTCTTCCCATGAAGATGATAATTCAAAAGTTGGATTACAGTTGTTAAATATACAATAACATTGGTATTTTAGAATTTCGTTGGCATGCACATTATAAATCATACATGTAAGTTGTTAATCTCAAAGATATGGAAGAAAATTCATATTTTTATGAACTTGCTAGTGTATATATCACAGATACATGTAGTATCAAAATCAATATATTATTCCTCATGTTACTAAAACAAACGAGGTTTTAGGTTCCATACAACAACAATGACCAATCATCAATAGCCACCAAGGCGAGAAACCCTTATCATAGATCACCACAGTCCATGACACTCGATGCACTATCCTGATATCGTGATAGCCTCTCACAAGAGACAATACTCTCCACTAAGTGTGTACATAACACCCATCGGACAATCATACACTTGTTCTACACTGTGTGCAATCATATACAACTCAAACCTAGATTTTGCCTATAATACTAATAAATAATAGGTCATATTAGACTTCTGTCACCGTTTGTCTTACAATATAAAAAAGTTCATCAATAATACAGAATATTTATGAGTTCCTACTTTACACTAGAATATTTACATTTTTCAACATTTGTACAAATGAATCATAAAATGCTGAAAGAAATCATCTCTTCTTTGAAATGAAAAAAAGAGGAAGAAGTTAGTATATTCCAATTCTTTTCATTGAAAAAAAAAAACAAAAAAACAGCACATTTATTATCAAAGTAAAAAATGTATTCAAACAGATAATATAACATAAGCAATTTTTCATCATGACTTGATTTTTTTAATCTACAAAGCAGTATATTGTATTTTTTCCATGATAAGTTATTCCTATAAGAATGAAGTGATCACAATCCATCATTCAATGTCAATGGTTGATCCTCACCACTAAACCAACACACCTTCTACATTTATTGGGCATTGTTTGCAACTGTGGTGTGTTGGTGTTGGCCTCCGGACTTGCAGGGTTTCCCTTGATCTCTTTACTAAGACATCAACTATGGAACGTGCAAAAGCGCCAATCATTAATTTCCCTTGCAACCATTTTGAAATGTTACACATTTTTCTCAATGAATGTGTACAGTGCAACTCCTTCACAAAACGAACCATTTTTTAATAGGCTGGAGGAAGTTTTGACGCATTAATAAAGGTACATGTTTGTATATAAGAAAAATGACCATATTTTCCATCTTGATAGATGATGGTTTAAGTGGTGATCTATGAAACAAAATCTATTATGTAGGCAAATACACATCAGAGCAATGAGATCTTCCATATCATTAACTCTTACTTACATTTTTAGCAGGTTCAATAGAGCCTAAAATTGTTCAATACAAGTCCCTCTACTGTACTTTCTACAGTGCCCTGACTATTCATATTCACGATTTATTAAAAATCATTAAACAATCAAACATTTCTATGTGAGATCTAATGAATTTTAAAGACAATAAAATTTGAATAAATCAAGACTATGTATACTACTTTCTTCATCAAGCCCCTTTCACGATTGCGTTGCGAGGAGTTGCTGACGACTTGGCAATCACGGTTGCATATGTTGCACAACCAATCGTATGACTTGCACAAGTGGTCCCTTCTGTTGTAGGTTAAATTTTGTGATCGAAAGTGAATTTTGAACATGCTCAAAATCCAGTTTTTAGTCGCAGCCTGGCACAAATATTGATTTTTAAATTGTTAGATCGCACGAGCATTGTACAATGTTGTATCCACTCGCATCACCTCCAGTGTTCAGTGCACGTTTTACAGGTCGCACGTTGATTCACAAGCATTCTAATAATGATGATAATGATGAATATAAGAGATCAAATATCACCCAGGGACACCCCAAAATAGCGATCTTTTGGTTATAGGCACATGTGCCTTTATGCATGAGAATACGGTACAACTAAAGATCAGAAATATTCTTAATTCTACTAGCTTGGAAAGAGTTAAGGATAAAATGCAGCTTGATTGGAGCAATTGACCATAATGGATGTCCATTGTGGTCTAAGTACATCCTTAAAAGAAGCTCATTCAAATATTAACTATCACAATCGACATACAATGTACATGTAGATCTTTGAATTATTCATACATTATCATTATCCATAGATAATTATTCACAAATAGTACATGTACACGTATATAATAAGCCTTATAAGATTTAGATTCTTAGTTTGAGTTTTAGGCACTTGACTTGGAGGAAATGTCCCTTTTTATAATTATGTATTCTAAACACCAAAATTCCTTCTTTCAGTGTCAATCTACATTTATGCATGTATTATAATCGGTTTTTATGAAATATTTCAAAAGAATCTTCTCCTAAATAAGTCTCATTTGACATGTTAATTAATCAGTGTAGAAGGAAATTTTCTTTATGTAAACAAATCTGGTTACTGATAGTCAAGAATTAAAATAACTCTACATATGTATGAACCAAATTATAAGTAATCGAAGAGAAAAAAAGTTAATTGTGCTGTACACACATTGTATTACAGGTTAAAACAAATGCACTTGGATTAATAAAAATGTTTTTACCATAATCTAGTGAAATGTAATGTGTGTTTCCCAAGTTTGCTATAGAGAACTGATGGAGGACGAGAATTAAAATTGAATCTAGTCTAAATGAATGGAAAAAAAATCTTTTCACCGATTCGAAAACTGAAAATAAAGAATATATTTTACAGATTTTAACAATAAAATGAGGTGAAATACAATGGATCTACAGGTATCTAATTATAGTGACAATTCCATCGTCTAAAATGAACTCAAAATCTGTATTAAACATACTAAGGAAACTTATGGAATCCTGTCAGTCTGATACAATGTGACCTGTACATGTACATTATCAGATTTAATATTAATACATGTAATGATGTTGCCACAGTATAAATATTAATAAGAACAATACAAGTTTATCTATTTCATACACAGCGCAACCTGTGCACTTGATCGACACTAAATTCTGGATAGTCTAAAATCATGTTTGTATATTTATATATGAATTATTCATCTTGGACTGAGGATGCTTAGAGTATTCTCTATGATTGAGACCATTTCACAAATACTTTACATAAACAGAAATAAGCAGATAAATCAAGTCCTGAGACTGTGTCAGCTGTTAATTATTTACTTCGCAATAATATTTTCTTGATCAATAAGGACAACCAGGTACATATATCACAATTAGTGCACTATGACAATTTACTTTTGATTCAGATTTACTTCTGCAAAATTCTATGAATAAGCTGGCTAAAATATGCTTCAAATTCTGGATGAGTAAACTTGAATATGAAAAGAATTGACTATGAATATAAAATGAACACATCATGCCAAACTTTTATCTCCATATTCAACGATTGAACTTGCAAAGCTACCAGATGAATATCCAGAACAATTTACTATTCACTATACAAAATGAACTACTGCTAGTTATAGTGATCCTCTTTGTCAAATATGATACATTTATTTAAAGAATTCTAAACATCATAGACCAGGGTCCTTTCCTGAGGGTTTTTGCACAGAGATGAAACTTCATATACATGTACCTGATGTCATTGATGTGAGCTCATAAATGATTCTATTTCTTTTCTTATTTCTTTTCCACTTTGATCTTCACTTATAATATTGTACATGTCACAGTGAATAAAGTTGCGTCATCCCTATTCAAGACACTGTGCATATAAATTCATTGCCAATACATGTCAAAGACTCTTTTAACGTTATTTCAAAGACTCTTATAACGTTATTTTAGTCTTCAAAATTCAGCTTCTATAACAAAAATCCATATGCTAGTATACAAGACCATGATTGACAGAAAATCAGCAATAGCTGATTTTTTTTTTAGTAACAATATACTAATAGTAATTTGATAAATTGAGAAGTCCATGAAATAACATGTCAATATCCCAAACATTTTTCTCTCTCTTTATAGAGGGACACAAAAAAGTTACAGCTGTGAACTAACTTTCGTCAGCATAAAAACTTACTTTTCTTTTGATATAAATGATGCAATAAACTATCACCTTGTGATCTTAGTGTGTTCCCTGTAATAAAATCTACCATTTTCATTCATTTTCTCATGTTTGTAACATTATCCTGACAAATTGAGCTATTTATCTCCTAATCAAATTCCTGATAGCAAATAAAGCAAAATATCACAAATGCCAGCTTCATTTCCATTGGTGCACTTTACTCTCTTAAACAAATTATTTAAATTGATGACATTGTCCTCGGATTTTGCCACCTAATATGCATTTTCAAGGTAAAAACTCCACATGATAGTATTCTTTTCTCCAGTATTCATTATACCTTTTTACCATTATTCAATGACAGGCCACAGACCTATGAAGTAAACATCCTTACAATTAATTAGATGCATACAAAAACAATTCAGTCCACCTTCCAACAATCAAACATGTCCACTACATCAAGAGTAAACAATAGTTTTTTGCATTACAGTTAATGTTCTTTAAAATAAACATGTGTTGCATATAACATTTGAGTATGAATTCATTCTAAAGGACTCCAAAACAAAATGGCATACATGTAATCCAATATAGTTCATAAAATAGCATTTCTCAAATTTAATTGCACATTTACCTTTCCTGCTTCTTATGTTTTTAAGCTCAACAATGTTCATAATATATGTATCATATCTGTCCAATATCCAATATCACATATCCATCTTTATCTATTCCACTTAGCTAATTCCACTTTTAAGATATATTGAGAACTTCATGCACATACTAGTAATATGGTACGGTACAACTTGATTTAAAAGCTACACTTAGATATTATTTTTTCAATGTCTGACGATGCCAACTGCCCGTGTTTGTCATTTTATTATATAAGGGAGTATTTAGTGAAAATGAAACACCATATTATCTTGTATCCATCACATGATTTTTATATCACAGCTAAAAGATCTTTTGCTTGTCACTATCTGATCTGATTTAGCAATGTTTGGCTCATAATTATTATCTTTGTTATTCTCTATGCGAAATAATCTAATGTTATAACGTTAAAGTGTAAAAATATATTGGATATTTACATCACTATCAAAATCATACCATACATGTACATATTGTACAATTGGATATCTTTTTCCTCGTTATTTCTATCCTGTACACGGAAATGAACAGATTCTATAAGTCCCAGCCCACGCTTTAATTTCCTGCCAACTGGTAGACCGACAATAGTAGCGGCCTTTTTCTATGATTCTCTTGTTCACGATTAGGAAACTCATATGGCAAGTTGATTGGATTCCAAAAACGCAATTTTCATCAGAAACAATTGGATTAGAAGCATTAAGTCTCATTTTCAACCAAATCTTGTAAGTGTAATATATAAACCCAGTGATGATAAATAACAGGTGATTATGTGCAGTTGCAGACCCAGGATTTCCTGGATGGGGTGGCCACTCACACTGAATGCCATACTGCCTATAGTTGTACTTCAACGACCTGGTCATATATGTGGTCAAAATGATAACAAAATTGGCCAGGATCAGCAACTGAAGTTACGTCCCTATCATAGGTTTCAGTTTACATTCACATGGAAGCAATATTACTAGCAACATACATGTAGCAAGAGGGTTTCAACAGATTTTTTCATTCATATCCTACTTGTATTGAAGCATTCCCCGTTCGCAACGACGTCGCTTTGTTGCCCAGGTGATTTTTTCACTCATGTATCAGAAAAATTGCCAGAGTGATGAGTCGACTTGGAGATTCTAAAAACCAAACTATATTCTTCTACTTTCTGTCTATGATAAGAAAATTACTTGAGAAATCGTGCCAAAATTGACTTCTATGTGAACACACAAATTGCCAGAGCGATGTCACTATATCGGCTGAGTGATTTACATTTTTTGCACGTGAATGTACACTAAATCAACATAATATCATCTTTATAATGTTGGCATTAATCAATATATTCACATGGTTTAAATTTATTTGATGGAGAGATGCATGCAGATGACACAGAGCTGAACCCGTGTATCGGGACATAAATATACAGATATTACTGTGTCCCAAACACGCAGTCAGTATTGTATAATACATGAAATAATAATTTTCTTATTTCTTCATATTCTTCATTTCTATCATAGCCAATTTTCAAAGTATCACCCATGATTTCCATTGGCAATTGCTAATTAGGAATGAGTAGTTCAAGTTATAAAAATGATTTTTTCCAGAACAACCATAAAATATATATATATAATGCAAGCTATATCATCCAGATTAAGCAACACAAAAACAACAAAAAAGTGTACATTTACTGTATATCATGGCCTTTCATCTAGATTGAACGTGAGCATATGTTTTCAATGCTGGGCTGGTATCCTGCAGTGATAAAAACTCAAAGCTCTTTCATGCTTTTAAATTCCTCACTTTTTAGACGCAAGTTCTATCTTGAATGAAAATACTTGTAAGACTAGGTGTACAGTGGTAGCAACTTACTTGCACCAATCACACAGAAGCCATCCTCATATATTTCGAGCTTATTTTTCAAGTCACTAGTCATTCGTATATTACAGGACAAGACATTCGATAACAAGACTAATATAAAGCTGAGCATTTAACTTAGTTTGCTAATTATCTGTATCTTTTCAACAGAAAAGAATTTCTTCCACTCACACCAAAAATACATTATCTTAGAATTTAATAGTCTACCACATAGTTTTATATATATTATACTGTAATAAATATATAAAAGTGTATAAAAGATCAAAACTGTTTACAATAACAGACAAATACATTTATCCAAGTAAACTGTTTAAAAAAAAAATATGACAAACAAGCTACCAAAATAAGAATGCAGGAGCAATATGTGTAGAAATATGGAAATGATTGAGACGTCACTTGAAAATCACGATTTAATTTTAGAAAAATAGAGGAAGGCTTATAATACAAAGTGGAAAAAACCTTCTAGACAAGAGTGTATTTTTGATTTGCTGTCTTGTACAATTTTTACAAGACGTTTGTAAAAAAGACGAGCATTATGGAACATGATGCACAAAATAAAGACAGCATAAACAGCTAGAGTTATGAGAATATCAATACAGTCATGTAAAACAGTCCTAAAAAGTTGATGTACATCCAAAATTAAGATCAGATGAACAATAATTTGTAACTGGAAATTGCCAATTTACAGTATGATAAAGTTGACATGAAATTTTAAAATAATCTGACTATCATAAATATGTAATTGTGCTAAAAAGGTTAAGAAAATGTATCATCAAGAACGGAGTACAAGAATCATGTCCCTTGTATAAAACAATAACAGGAGATTAAATATTCACATTGATCAGGCTCTGGATGTGACAAAATGATCTACCTAAGATGAAACGCAAAATCACCAACACCTTGGACACGAAGCATTGTGTGTGCACAAGACCAACAATTCTACAACATCTTATAGTCTGAGCAGTTTGTCATAAATATTATCTGGTCGTGAAAAATAAGAGACTTGATATCAACTTTTCATATGGCTGACAGCTAGAGTAAATTGTTAATAATTAACTCATTCCCAAAATTTGGATGCACACAGAAATGTATGAGGTGGGGGATGACAATTAATTATCATATCATTCAATATGCCCTTCATTATCACTCACAACAATGAGTAGAACATTATTGCTGATAACAATACACCTTAGTTTAGATGGTGTTTGTGTCAATATCATTACCATGTATGCTGTATGTGCATTTTACAGGATGATTTTTGATTACTAAAATACGGACAATTATTCAGTTATTTGCGGTAAGCACAAACATTTAATTACTGTTAATTGTTTTATGCTTAAATTTTTGTATAAAAGCGTCCCAAATAAATAACTGGCTTTACATACAGTATTTCACAAGACCAGACATTAGTTACGTCAAATGCATCAAAAAGAGTGCACAAAAGTACAAGAATAATGATTCTTACCGGTATCACTCTCCTATTGTTTTATAGCTGTCAATGAAACAATGACTACATAAACATCATGGACTAGAACATAACATTGTATTACACGAAACAACAGACCGTCATTTCCATCTTGATACTGGTGCTAGATGTTTTATAAATTGATCAATACCACGGTATCTGGTGTAACAAGTAATGAAGATATAGATCAGATGGAGAAAAAATAACTGTAGAAACTCTAATAATAGCTGCATAGCTTTGAAAATATTCATTTCAAACAAAATCTTTGACTTTTTTTATTCTTTACCATGAACTTCAATATAAACGTATATTTTTATGCTTCATGAGTACAAGGCTGTTGGTTCAGTCCCCAGCAATACAGAACAGAAAAGTGTTAACTTTGTTCACTTGAGCCCTAATTAAGTTGGACATGAAATCAAAGTTCAGCATCATGTAAATGGTACATAGAAATGGGATTTGGGACAATTCAAATGGGATATTTTATACATGCAAAAATCTTTGGACACAAAATACTCTGAGATTTTTGTTGAAGTGAGTCTTCCATGTTTTAGTGGGTCTTATCGACCAAAGTAGATCACTAATAATGTATGCTATTAGACAACACTTTAGCATAACAATACAGTTTGAGACTTGGAGGAGCTCAATTTGTTGCCATTGAAATCTAAGGAAAAAAAGATTACATTGTATGTCATTTGGATAATAAAGTAGTACTCACTCTGTGCCTGCTCC
>CM032667.1:42602143-42630495 GCA_019095985.1 Streblospio benedicti | reverse complement strand
TAGGAACCGTTGAAGATCAATCAATCAACGTTGTAGAATGAGTCCTAACACTAATCATGCAATTGTGTCTGCATTTACAGTTTTTGACGAACACAATCAATTAGTTCAAATGTTTCGAACGGCACTAGAGCAAACTCTTACATGAATGATGATTAGTTTTTTCTTTTCCTTTTTGCCTTAGATTTCTGTACTTCATAACGTCTGATTAAAAATGCATGGCGCATTTTACCATACCAACAGCATGCTGATATCGCGTCATGTAACATTGTAACATGCCACTGAAGCGTGGCTGGGACGACTAGTAGTTTCATAAAATAGCATTTTCTCAAATTTAATTGCACATTGCCTTTCCTGCTTCTATGTTTTAAGCTCAACAATGTTCATAATATATGTATCATATCATCCAATATCCAATATCACATATCATCTTTATCTATTCCATAGCTAATTCCACTTTAAGATATTAGAGAACTTCATGCACATACATGTACAGTATTGGTGCAGTTGCTTGATTTAAAAAGCTACACTTAGATATTATTTTTCAATGACTGGCGATGCCAACTGCCGTGTTTGTCATTTATTATATAAGGGAGTATTTAGTGAAATGAAACACCATATTATCTTGTATCCATCACACGTTACATATCAGCTAAAAGATCTTTTATGTCACTATCTGATCTGATTTAGCAATGTTTGGCTTCATAATTATTATCTTTGTTATTCTCTATGCGAAATAATCTAATGTTATAACGTTAAAGTGTGTAAAAAATATATTGGATATTTACATCACTATCAAAAATCATACCATACATGTACATATTGTTTACTGATATCTTTTCACTACATTTATTTCTGTACACGGAAATGAACAGATTCTATAAGTCCCAGCCCACGCTTTTTAATTTCCTGCCAACTGGTAGACCGACAATAAGTAGCGGCCTTTTTTCTATGATTCTCTTGTTCACGATTAGGAAACTCATATGGCAAGTTGATTTGGATTCCAAAAGCGCAATTTTCATCAGAAACAATGGATTAGAAGCATTAAGTCTCATTTTCAACCAAATCTTGTAAGTGTAATATATAAACCCAGTGATGATAAATAACAGGTGATTATGTGCAGTTGCAGACCAGGATTTCCTGGATGGGGTGGCCACTCACACTGAATGCCATACTGCCTATAGTTGTACTTCAACGACCTGGTCATATATGGTCAAAATGATAACAAAATTGGCAAGGATCAGCAACTGAAGTTACGTCCCTATCATGGGTTTCAGTTTACATTCACATGGAAAAAATATTACTTAAGATACATGTAGCAAGAGGGGTTTCAACAAGATTTTTCATTCATATCTAAGCATATTAAAGCATTCCCGTTAGCAACGACGTCACTTTGTTGCCCAGGTGATTTTTCACTCATGTATCAGAAAAATTGCCAGAGTGATGGAGATCGACTTGGAAGATTCTAAAAAGCAAACTATATTCTTCTACTTTCTGTCTATGATAAAGAAAATTACTTGAAATCGTGCCAAAATTGACTTCTATGTGAACACACAGACTGCCAGAGCAATGTCACTATATCCCGGCTGGTGATTTACATTTTTGCGTGAATGTGCACTAAATCAACATAATATCATCTTTATAATGTTGTGGCATTAATCAATATATTCACATGGTTTAAATTTATTTGATGGAGATGCATGCAGATGACACAGAGCTGAGCGCCCCCCATGCTCACAGATATTACTGTGTCCCAAACTGAATCGTATTGTATAATACATGAAATAATAATTTCTTTATTTCTTCATGATCTTCCATTTCTATCATAGCAATTCAATTTTCAAAGTATCACCCATGATTTCCATTGGCAATTGCTAATTAGGAGGAATGAGTAGTTCAAGTTATAAAATGATTTTTTTCCCACAACCATAAATATATATATATATATAATGCAAGCTATATCATCAGATTAAGCAACAAACAAAACAAAAAAAGTGTACATTTACTGTATATCATGACGCTTTCATCTAGGAATGAACAATGAGCATATGTTTTCAATGCTGCTGGGCTGGTATCCTGCAGTATTAAAAACTCAAAAGCTCTTTCATGCTTTTTAAATTCCTCACTTTTGGACGCAAGTTCTATCTTGAAATGAAAATACTTATGTAAGACTAAGGTGTACAGTGGTAGCAAACTTGCACCAATCACACAGAAGCCATCCTCATATATTTCGATCTTATTTTTCAAGTCACTAGTCGTTGTATATTACAGGACAAGACATTGATAACAAGACTAATATAAAGCTAAAGCATTTAACTTAGTTTGTTAATTATCTGTATCTTTTCAACAGAAAAGAATTTCTTCCACTCACACCTTAAAAAATACATTATCTAGAATTTATTTCACCGCATAGTTTTATATATATTATACTGTAATAAATATATAAAAAGTGTATAAAAGATCAAAACTGTTTACAATAACAGACAAATACATTTATCAAAAGTAAAAACTGTTTAGAAAAATATGACAAACAAGCTACCAAAATAAGAATGCAGGAGCAATATGTGTAGAAATATGAAAATGATTGAGACGTGCCACTTGAAAATCACGATTTAATTTTAGAAAAATAGAGGGAAGGCTTATAATACAAAGTGGAAAAACCTTCTAGACAATAGTGCATTTTGATTTGCTGTCTGTACAATTTTACAAGACGTTTGTAAAAAACTGAGCATTATGGAACATGATGCAAAATAAAGACAACATAAACAGCTAGAGTTATGAGAATATCAATACAGTCATGTAAAAACAATTCCCTAAAAAAGTTGATGTACATCCAAAATTAAGATCAGATGAACAATAATTTGTAACTGGAAATTGCCAATTGGTTGTATGATAAAGTTGACATGAAATTTTAAAAATAATCCTGACTATCATAAACATGTAATTGTGCTAAAAGGTTAAGAAAATGTATCATCAAAACGGGTACAAGAATCATGTCCCCGTATAAAACAATAACAGTGTGTGAGATTAAATATTCACATTAGTCAGGCTCTGGATGTGACAAAATGATCTAAGATGAAAGCAAAATCACCATGCGCCTTGGACACGAAGCATTGTGTGTGCACAAGACCAACAATTCTACAACATCTTATAGTCTGAGCAGTTTGTCGCAAAATATTGTCAATTAGGTGAAAAATAGAGACTTGATATCAACTTTTCATATGGCTGAAGCTAAGAGTAAATTGTTAATAATTAACTCATTCCCAAAATTTGGATGGGGGATGACAATTAATTATCATATCATTCAATATGTCCTTCATTATCACTCACAACAATGAGTGGAACATTATTTGCTGATAACAATACACCTTAGTTTAGATGGTGTTTGTGTCAATATCATTACCATGTATGCTGTATGTGCATTTTACAGGATGATTTTTTGATTTACTAAAAAATGGACAATTATTCCAGTTATTTCGCGGTAGCACAAACATTTAATTACTGTTAATTGTTTTATGCTTAAATTTTTGTATAAAAGCGTCCCAAATAAATAACTTTAGCTTTCCATACAGTATTTCTAAGACCAGACATTAGTTACGTCAAATGCATCAAAGAGTGCACAAAGTACAAGAATAATGATTCTTACCGGTATCCTCTCCTATTGTTTTATAGCTGTCACTTGAAACAATGACTACATAAACATCATGGACTAGAACATAACATTGTATTACACGAAACAACAGACCGTCATTTCCATCTTGATACTGGTGCTAGATGTTTTATAAATTGATCAATACCATGGTATCTGGTGTAACAAGTAATGAAGATGTAGATCAGATGGAGAAAAAATAACTGTAGAAACTCTAATAATAGCTGCATAGCTTTGAAAATATTCATTTCAAACAAAATCTTTGACTTTTTTTATTCTTTACCATGAACTTCAATATAAACGTATATTTTTATGCTTCATGAGTACAAGGCTGTTGGTTCAGTCCCCAGCAATACAGAACAGAAAAGTGTTAACTTTGTTCACTTGAGCCCTAATTAAGTTGGACATGAAATCAAAGTTCAGCATCATGTAAATGGTACATAGAAATGGGATTTGGGACAATTCAAATGGGATATTTTATACATGCAAAAAATCTTTGGACACACATCGAATACTCTGAGATTTTGTTGAAGTGAGTCTTCCATGTTTTAGTGGGTCTTATCGACCAAAGTAGATCACTAATAATGTATGCTATTAGACAACACTTTAGCATAACAATACAGTTTGAGACTTGAGGAGCTCAATTTGTTGCCATTGAAATCTAAGGAGAAAAAGATTACATTGTATGTCATTTGGATAATAAAGTAGTACTCACTCTGTGCCTGCTCCGCCTCCGACCCACTGTCCATGGTACGAGCGCCTTGGGTCGATGCCACCCACCTGTGGCAAGAGGGCCTCTTCCATCTGCAGGTCAGCCAACATGGCCGCTGCTGATGCTGGGTCCATCAGACCGGCGCTTGCATACCTGTACATTTGCAAGGAATGATGGTTGACAAAAGGAGCCTCCTTAATACACTGTACAGTTCTATGATATATGTGGTCCGGAGATTTAAAACAATTTAAAATAAACAATATATCTTGCTTATATACATGTAGGCAGGAATTTCCTGATGTAGGTCAATGTTGGTACTCTCACCGACCTGCTATCACTGTGGTAGTGGTCGTCGTCGGTGACAGGAAATCTCTCATCCCTGTTGCTGTAGCGATCCATGCTGTTGCTGCTGTAACTGCTGTTGTGGCCTCCTTCATCAGGGTAACTGTAGTGGTCGCTACCGTTACTTGCCGGGTAGTGATCCACCATGGTCGTCATGATGGCGCACGCTGAAATATCAAGCATCATGGAACAATAAAATTGCCGATTCCTAACGTTGTACAATTATTATAGGCCTCGATGAAAATTTCTAATCAAGAAGACATACAATGTATGTAGTAATTATTAGAAAATACTGCTAAAATATCATCATTCTATACAGCTTCTATTATCGCTCACCAAAAATCCTTATATGTGTCTGGTATTTACAGTGTGTATTTTATGATATCATTAGGACTACTAGTTTCCAAGTGACTTTTTTTTACATGCAATTACATGTATGTCTACCAGCAGGCTAGTGTACAAATATTCCAGATCCCTTTCAGAAAATTCAACATTTCTGTCTCACATGACTAGCTTCCTGCCTTTTTTAAATACAGGTGGTAATGCAGCTAAGTGTATTTCAGGGCTGGTCATTAAGGATGGCCCAGTGCTCCAGGGTCAAATGAAGCTTAGTTCAGGCTTGTTTTGGGCCACTGATTTTTATGTGTCGTGGCCCAAATATACACTTTCTATATATATGGATATGAACATTATTTGTTATGCGAGACTACAATCATGACAGCATTAAGAATCAGGGTTACCAGCTATCAAATCTTGGCACTGAGCCCCGTATATTCACACAGCATTATAAATGATATGAATCAACCAGACGGTGCTTCAACTGTCTCACAGTGTACTGTGGGGAAGTTTTGCAATATGGTCCAATAATATTTGCTGATTTTGTGGACCGATATTCCAATATTTATATTCCTGTAAGAATGGTATAAATATGGCAGGATGATTGAAGTAGACAATGTATTCTTTCTAATGCAATGTCTTCAAGCAAAATAGAGTATGCAAAGTTTGTGGACCAAAGTTATACATCTTATTACCTGCTACATGTAGGCATATTACTATTATTGTAGTACAGTTAACATGGTATAGGTGCTCAGTGAAAACTATCATCTATTTGTACAATTCATAATAAAAATGCTCCCAACGTCGTTTTACAATACCCAACATAAAAAGATTTGTACAACACTGTGAGATAGTTAAATCCTAAATTTATTTGGACAGGCCAATTTGAGGGCATGGCCTGAGTAACTTAAGCATATATTTTTAGTTTATTTACAATGGTATATAAAAACGTAGGAGTGCACATATACACAGTCCACTTCTGGGACCAATGGGATAATCTAAGGTCTCTTCATTAGTTTCACAATTTTTTTTGAACAAATTGTTATATGGGGGACATACAATGCAGGAAGATGATGAAAGTACTGAACCAGATGTCAACTAAGGAGGGAGTGGGTATCTATGTCATCTGTGTACAACTATCATCTGGCTGCATCAAGTGCTCTATGACGATAACCTCAGATGTCAGACCTATTAGGTTGCTATCTCATAGATGATTGCATAGACATTGCATTGGAATGGTTTTTTGAGGACAGTGCAAGTACTAGTACATGTTAAAAAAACTTATGATGACTAACACTCTTATTCAGATATACATGCACATAAAAAGGTGCTTGTTACTGGCCACAAAATTGCAATTCCCAGCGTTACTATCAGATCAAAACTTAAACTGAGTATATTTATGACAGAATTCTAATAAACATGATGTGCTGGCTTACCAAATATCTTATTAAAAAAATATTGTCGCCATTCTCCAGACTTTCTTTTGATGTCATATTTTTGAAAACTCTTATCATGTCTTTTTAGGACTTAATGCATGATGAAAATGGTAAATATTCAATATCTTTACTAATAACACACAACATTCAGATAACTGACAGGTTCTGGTCATAATGCTTAAAATCATCTGTTGGCTAACAACAAGGGAGGAGTATCAAATGCCAGGTCCCGGCCCCTTGTTGCTGTCACTGAGGGAGGCTGATGGACACTAAATGGCAGCACACAGGTTGGTATGGCAAGATGTCCACATGTCAACTTGTATGACAGACAGAAACACAAGGGTCAAGTATCCCAGAGCCTTCAAAGTCAGAGTTTCTTACAAATGAGAAGACAGAATACCATGAAAATATGTAATGGAATTAAAGAATTTGCAAAGCACCAATCTAAATTTATTCAGATTACAAATTAATTTCCACTTTATTTATAAATTTACGTACAATAATACTCACAGAAATCTATTATATATCCAATATCTTTATTGGTCCACCTTTCTCACAATATTTACTAAAAAAGTCTATAAGCTGAACGAAAAAATAAAAAAGGAGGAATATTCTATCAGATTGCTAAATCCATCTATGCATTACTCATCATATAAACAAAGTACTTTTCATGCATCCAGAAACACAGTGATCAATTTCAATTATAGTATCCTCAGAGGCATATCCAAATGGACAATTCTGCCACAATCCCTGTCACAAATACTGATATAATCAAGAATAAATGGGATGACACCAAGAATATATCCTGTAACTGGATTGGTGTCTAGCCTTGTGTTGTGTTTGTGTATTATCAGTGCACCAGTACATTTGGTGCTAGCTGGTTGAAGATGCTTCAACCTTCTGGTATTTCAATACCGTATCAACTCGTTTCCATGTCTACTCTATTTACATAAAACATTTTAAAGATTGCAAGGCCTGAACGATTGCTATAATGGACAAAGCAAATGTAACCAATTTATAAATGTAAATTTACTAATATTTGAAATTGACTTGATACATTTTCAAAGTATATCATTACTGAATCACACACATTGATTTGTCTAAGGGACCATACAGTCCAACTTATCAGGTGTTTGAGCAGATAAGATGCTGGAAGACTCACTCATTACATCATACCTGAGAAAACCACCTCCTCTCCCTCTGAAATCACATATGTTTACAATCTTACAGCACTGAAGTTCAAAACTATGATTGCAAAGTTGGCAAATGTTATATTTTCTGGTGGATTCATTTCAGGGAATCATTTATAATACTGTCAAATAAATTTTAACCTCACGGTTGATAAAGTTGCATGAATGGCTTTAATTTGATATGATATTGTGATGCCTCAATGTAATGTGGTGCATTTGTCCAACCACAAATTGCTGATGTTTTCAATTCACTACAAAGGGAGAGTTGTTTGTGGTTATTAGCATCTTAGATGTACATAAACTAGCAGAAACCACAGTAGAAACCCAAACTTGTCAAACCATTGGAAATGCATCTTTTCAAAAATGCTTGATTACAGAATTCACTCTAAAGAATCATAATAATAAAGTAAGAACCTTTCCCTAAACAAATGTTATTTTTTACATCATTAAGGTAGAATTAAACATCAATCTCAGTGAATAATGTATACCATGGATCAAAACACATAATACCCATTGACTTAAACTTGAAGTTAGCAGATACAAATTTAAAGTGATCTAGAATTTTGAGTCAACAGTAGAGCAGTTTCTTATAAAAATATTGTGAAAGGAAGGCATTTCCTTGCATTTTCTATAAATTCCAGCTATAACATTTAAAGATAAAAAGGAACAATCACAGTAAATAATGTTGAATAAATTCTTTTATGCTGGAATGCATACATGATTTATGCACAACTTATATTTAGCATATTAATTGGTAAAATGTTGAACGAAATGCAGTCTAATGGTATGGTAAATACTGTTAACATGGCTGCATCTCCATCTCCATGCATTACCATATTACATTGTATAATACATGTTGGCAATCGATTCATACAATTTTTTCTGATTCAAAGTCATAGTAATATTTTGATCAGATCATAAATATAAAGCACAGACACACATGCATCATATTAAGATTTGATCCTGACAAATGCAATATTTTTTCGCTTTATTTTGGGTAAAAAAATAAGTGGTGTAATATTGCTAAAAAAATAGCAAATACAAATGGCTAGTCTATGTTATACATATGCTATTTACAATAAAGATTTACGTGTAAGACAAAAAAAAAGGCCAACCACCTAAGCAACCTTGCCCACTAGATCTGTATGACTTTAAATAAAATATCAAATTAGTGAATATAGCATAATTGGCAAAAAGAGCCATCCTCAGTTGGTGGTACTCATCATCAAGTTACTATCATATCCAAAAACATTAAGGAAACTCTTTCAGTATAGTATGGAAACCACAGACCAAGGAGGTGAGGTTTGAGATGGGCATAAGAGAGGCAAAAGGGGTCGCATCCTGCTTTACCATGGGTACATTCACATGACATCAAATGTTCATTTAACACAATCACAGAGATATGTGATTTGCTCTAAGGATTAAAATGAATCACAGAGATATGTGATTTGCTCTAAGGATTAGAATTAACGGGTTGGGGCAAGGGCGAAAGTTGAAATATCTTCAGTCTGGGCCCGGCCTTGTGAGTGGAGCACTCATATAACCCAGCCCATCTTGGGGTTATGTCATTATGTCATTACAACTATCATGTGAAACACTGATGAAACAAGACAGATGCTATGTGAAATGTCTGTGTATGTGAATGTGTAATCCAGTTGTATTGGTTTATCATAATATAATTGAGTATTTTTACTTGTTCATTTTATCAATGATCTTTAGTATTTCCTACAAATACATCTACCGGTACCCAAAGTTTAGGTGAAAACATAACTTTGTTCTCTTTACTAAGTATGTTAATGACTGTCACTGGTAAACTAAGTTGCATGCATGAAGCAAATTGTTTAGAATACTCCCTAGTCTCAGGTTCCTAGCACAGTCATTACTGGTAGACAGACCAAACCCAGCAAAGCTGGAACATCAAACTCTCAACATAGTTAATGTTATCTATCTCACAATTAAACATGATAAATATTGCGCATAGAATTCTGCTACAAATATATAGGCGTCAGACCACAGCTGGTGAGAATGAGGCCAGCACCTGATGGCGTATACACCACTACTAGTTCTAGGAATAAACCAGCTCATAAATAAGCCACATCACATAGGTGAGCTGCCAGCTGGAATAATCAGATTCAGTACTCCAGCAATTGCTGGCAATACTAAATTATACCATACTTATATAATAAAGTGTCAGCAGCATTTAACTGATTAGGTATTGAGCTGTTAATTTGAAATACATATGATAATGATCTGTCATTACAATACATGTAAATGTCTTGGGGTGGGGATGTCTTCCATGGTGGGTTGATATACTTTGAATCAATCTTATGGACTCTAACAACTGTGAACCATGAATCAAAATCTTAAATTACTACTATATGTAGTAATAAAATTTTGCAAACACATACAACATCTGTTTGCTTCAAAACATAATGCAAACCAGCAGCCATTGGTAATACAACAAAGTCAACAAAGTGCAATATTCCGTTACCAATGTGTAAATGAAACATTACGAGTAAATAACAACAAAAAACATTTCATTTCATATACAGTGCATATACATGTACAATAAGAACTCAACACGAAATAGAATCATGTACATGTACTGTCCAGTAAAAGTAAAAAAACAAACATTTTGTACTGGGTAGGTGATGGTATTTAAAGCAAAACAGTAAAGTATTTCTTGTGAAATTATGACATCAATTGTATTCTGTCAAAATATCTGTTATTTTCATTATTCAGTGGCACTAGTCCTTACAAATTTCTACTACTAGTCTGAATGAGAGGACTAGTGATTAAATGGGAGACTACATGATATGAGCCATGTTTAAGCATTTTGAAAACATCTAGTCCATATGAATGCTCATCTTGCAACATGCTTTTTTTAAGATTTGTAAAGTGGCTCATACTGTATTCCCACGCATTAAAGCTCATGGGCTTATAAATACAATTTCTGAATATTGTGTTGTAATCATAAACTTTCTTGGTGTTACAACTACAAATTTTCAATGTTTTTCAATAAATACAAAAAATATGTTACGAAATCTGGGCCTATTAAAAGCATTAAATAATTCTTATGATTTAGAAAAAAAGGAGCAGATTGGATTTTTTTTTTTTTGAATTGGAGATTGCCATAAGTCACCACACCCATTTGGTTATGCCTAAATGTGTACAGGATAGGGCAATTATATGAGAACACCAATTGATATACTGTCATAATAAAATATTGCATTATCGCTTACTCAAACATGTTTGGCATAAAATGGTCTTGTAACACTACCAAATCATCTCTCCTGCTTCTGAGTAGGTGTTTACAAAATTATCATGAAAATCATTAGAAGAGGCTCCTACGTATATGGTCAACAAAACCCATAGAAAAATCCTCAAATTTTACCTCTTATTATGTGGAAGCTTAAGTATTTCTGTTTTCAGGTTATAGAAATTTTGTCAATATACGTATGTCTAGAAATCTGCCCTAACATCATGCAAATTATGAATTATTTGAGGCGCAAATAAGTAAGTGATTTATGCTGGGGCCACCATTTGAATCTTGTATTATAGAGGACTCATAACACTAATAAGTCATAAGCAGTCGTTTCAAAGGCATTGCCTTACCCATATCTGGGCTCGCGCGGCCGTTCATTTTATCGCCATCGGCTAAAAATTATAAAGATTGGCGAAAGATTTTGATCACTCTTTTGCCAATGTGGCGAATCATTTATATTAAAGAAAAATTCTTGAATTTTGTTTGTTAAATCGAGACTAAAATGTGGGAGCGCCGTTTGCCATCATTCTGGCTGACAACATTTTGGTTGGAACGCCGTTCCAATGACAACAAAGATGGCGGGCCACGCTCAGAGAAAATTGCATTAAAATTAAAAAATATAGTGTATATGTGTTATAAAAAGTTTGAATCCATTATTAGCCAGTGTACTTCATTGGTTGATGCAAAGCAGTGATCAGAAGAATTCTGGGGTCTTTTCCTAAAGTTTTGAAAGTAATATATCCGGCAACAATTGAGTCACACTGCCATGTTGATCAGATGTATTATAATATTTTCCTAAACTTAGTACCAACTTAGTGATGTATGCTACATAAAAATATAAATGCTTGTCCATATATCAGGAAACTAGTATTGTACAGTAGTACTAGGCCGATGTGTATGAAATCTTTGTTCTCACTGGCGCGCTTGACAATTAAGTAAATATCAGTAGGAATTTTTTATTGAATGCTATCTGATACAATTTATCATTTTCTTGTGCAATTTAGAATGGCAACTATAAATTAATAGCAGAAAAATCATCATAAGGAATGAACTAGTTAATAAGTACAAAGTAGTAATTCCGTTGACAAAGTAACTTGATGAGGCAACTGGTCGAGCTTCTTACAAAAAAAATGTAGCCTGTCTGCACGTTGTCAACTGTACTGCCAGAACTTGAAAAATACAGAGTGGCCCCGATTTTTTTAAAAATACTTTTGTTGTCAAATTTTTTTACACCCGAACAAATATATGAAACTGAGAATTAAGAGGGGGGAAGCGAACAATTTGTTTCAAATGTGAAAAGAAAATTCTAATAAAGATTTTAGTTGACAAAAAACACGAATTTTCACATTTCAAGTCGTACCCTGTATACTTTTTTAGTAACCAGGGTAAAAGTACCTGTCAATCAAAATCCTAGCCTTTATCAACATGATTACGATCGCCATGACAGCACAGAGACCTGTGACTAAGACTACAAAAAGTACTATTTTATTTTTACTTACATTGTTAATCATCGTTTGACACATCATTTATCCATTAGTAACTACTACATTTATGAAAACTCCTTCAAAAACAAAATAATTTGAATAAATAAATTATCTAAGTGCGGTTTAGTTTAGTTACTACGGCGCTACCTGAAAATTAGGTGTCTGACCACTTAGGTCTCAGGCAACCAAATAAAATTCAGTTTCACAACCGAGTAAGCACCAATCAATTCTTTTGAGAAATTTTCACTCTAAACGCACAGGACACTTGGATGGAATGTATCTAGTCACTACCCAGTTCTTAAATAACTATGACCCAACATTGCCTGCAAGTATCGGAATATGAAGCTATAAATAGCTTTATAAGATACATGTTCAGTGAACCAATAAAATCTTTTTCATGTAAAATTACTGGTTTAGACATCAACTGGTTTTGTTATATCTGTAAAATTGTCTAGTTTCTAAACATTTTTAAAAAAAAGGCTATGCCTTCATCTGAATATATTCATTTGATCACATCTACAAATTTCTGGCTGTCACAGAATGTCAAAATGTTCATGATGTTTTGACAACACAGTTTAGATTATTCATTATGTGCCGAGTTTAATGATTACAATCGAAACATTAGCTTAAATTTACAGAAAAACAATAATACTGTCAATATAAAGCATAGCTTACTTAATCAAGTGAATCAATTTGTGCAAAATACAATAAACATGGAAAATAAATGCAAAACTTGCGCAAATTTACCACTTCCGGTTAGATTGACAGGAACGCATTTATTTATGTAAAAATATTCTTATAAAAATAAATAGGCATATTAAAAGAATAATGTATATTTATAATCCTTGAAAATAGTATAATCAATTACTAGCTATACCAAAGTGATTTTATTATCGCTAATCCTGAAAATATATGATGATCTTTTTAGCCAATCATATGCCAGATTTGTAATAATATGCGGATACAGAGGGGAGTGACTACTGTCTAAAAATTTTACAAAATGACTAAAAATAATTATTTACGTGCCCTTGTGGGCTACTCGTGTACAATGTTAATACGTGGAGCTACTGAAGTTCCAGTGGGACCTGTGATAGAACAAAAGAAGAAAGAAAAAGTTAATAAAGCACATATTACGGACAGTTTAAATATGCTCATTTATATGTCACTGCTCATTTGTGTTGTTTTAACAATTTGGCTGTTCAAACACCGAAGATTAAGATTTGTACATGAAACAGGACTTGCAATATTATATGGTTTGTGTTTTATCATCATAATTCTACCTATGAATTAGCTGTCATTACAATTTATGGGCTTTTTGAATGTATAACATGCCTTGTGTAAGTGGTCATGTGATTCATAGTCATCATCACAAATCAAGCATATCCTGGCCATAGTATATTTTTTACTACATATGTATTTTTTTTGAACATTTATAGAATTCACTACCAAATATATTTAATAATATTCTGATTAAGTCACTGCCTTAAAGATGGCCAACCCTTAGATTTTGACCTACAGACTGTGTCATGACACTTGGGATATATTTTTAAAAACATTTCAGACCCTTTGTAATGTTATTTCTTGAAATCTACGCATACAAGTTTTTGAGTATTCAGAAATTCATTATTTTAAATGCACAGTCTGTTCTTGTTTGCTAATCAGCATTAGTATTAACATTAATTATGATTATGTTGAATATATTTTGCAGTATATTTCAGCATATCAGGGGGCTCTGCCCCCTGAAACCCCCGCACATACAACCGGACTACTTTTTGGTAGTGAATTCTATAATTTAGCCATTTTTTTTTCATTCAATACATAGCAAATGTTTCCTGTATATTGCCGTGTGCCAAATTATCTTTAGCTTAATAGATTAAATTTATTGATTTTTTTAAACGTTTTTTTACAGGTCTTATAGTTGGTGCCATCATTCGTTACAGTAGCACAGGTACAACTCTAACAAGTGAGATTGTTCATCTGCCGGCAAATTCGTCATTTGGTTTTGATGATCCACCAGATAATCTGAAACTCACTATAATTCAAAATAACAGCAAACAATATTTTCAATATGACTATAAAGCAGAAATTGATGAAAAAAAAGTAAATGAAAAAGAACTTGAGGACAAGGTATTTATACTTTTATTTCTTAAAATAGTATGTGTGTTGCTTATTTAGTTTACAGTACGTAGAAAATTGCTATCCACAAAGGATCACCATTAATCAATTATTTTACAGATTTATTGTTCTTATACCTCATTACATGTATATTACGTAAGAGTATTGAATTTTCTTAAAATGAATCATATATTTCCCTTTAGTTAAAAATGCTGCATTGTAGATAGCATTATTACTTTTTCTTAATGTAAGACATGGAATGCTTATGTGCTTTTTATTTGTGTTTTGATATAGATTGAATGCTTGGTAACTTCAATGTTTATAGAGGAAGTGCACAAGTTATTGGCACCTTCAAAAGTGGTTATAAGTATTCACATAACTAATATTTATTTACTGTGATATAATTGAGTACACTGCGTCTCATTATAACCTAAAATGTATGCGTTACCTTTAAGATAGACATATGTTTGGAGGGTGCCAATGACTTGAGCTGTTTTAACCTGAGCACTTCCTCTACAGATATCAAGCAAATTGCTGTCAGTGCAACATCTAAAAGTGTGACTTGTAACTCAATTTACACAAAACGTATCACATTTGCAAATTTCTTTCATGAATAAAGTCCATAATTCAATGTATGTTCAGATGTATCAATTCTTAAAGTCTATTTTTAGAATGTTTTTTAGAATGTTTCATGTATTTAAAAGTCATTAATAAAATCAAAGTTAATCATCATTTATTGAATGCTACTGAATGCTGACCATATATACATGTACACAGGCCGTAGATTAATAATATTTTGCTATTCTATGATAAAAACTTAGCACATAAAAAAATTGTTTTTGTTTTTAAAAGTCTGCATTTATAATGCATATGTGGGATTTTCATCATGGAATTTTGGGGTGCATGTAGTTTTCTATTGTCAGCTTTGAATATTGAAGGATCCCACGGGCATGGGTACATCTGGAAAAATTTAAATTACAGGCAGAGATGATACGTATGAAATACAAATGTACTACGTTTGTTTTTGATTTGCATGATAAATCTGAAATTAAATATTCATGAAAAAAACCTACTACCTAAAAGCTGATGCAGAACCCTTCTTTCTAAGAATCCACCCATAATCTTTGTTATAACCCCCTTATACTATCATAATGTATGTTTTACTGGAAACAACACCATATTATATCTACATGTATTTTCAAATGATGCTTAAATGGGTGATTGTCGTAAAGTACTCATTTCTCATGAGCTTTTCAACTAACTCTTACTGATAAGTACATTCCCAAAAGTTGTCAATTTTCAGTGTTAAATTGCAAAAATGCTTCCATTAAGACACATTTTTGTTAGGATAAATACTGATAAAAGAGGTTGTACTGTATTTTGCATTTACTTTTACCTTCCATTGAAATTAATATTTTTTTTAATCTTGAATCTATTATAAAAAAAAAATCATTACCTGACTCAGCATTGACTTTGTAGTATGATCCCCCAATTACTGTAGGCAAAATGGAGAACCTAACATTCTTGTTGTTATGGTTATGTATTTAACATGTACATGTATGTAGAAACAAATATATTCAAACAACTAAAAATTGTTTCTATTACCTTGCTGTTCATTATGGAATGCTTTATTTTATAATGTTTATGCTTCAGAGTATGTCTCAATCAGTAAGTGCATTGTATATAAAATGTATATAGGCTTGAACGCGTGTGATTTTTAGATTTCAGAACATTTATCCTGGTCTAAGGTAACTTTAACACTTACTAACATAACTGTGCCTGTGCATATTATCATTTGTTAAATATCAGCAATGCAGACATTTTCTTTTAAAGTATGGCTTTCTACAGATTTACTTCTCATTTTCTAGGTCAATGTTCATATCTATGTATTGTTTGACCTCTTTATTTTATTTTTATTGTTATTTGGTCATTGTAAAACAATTGTATTTTCAAGTGTGCAAGTATTTTCACCATTTGGTTACATACATTCTGTCAAAGAAAATAGAAGACTCATTATGACTACTTTCAAATTATTTCATCCATTGAGACATTGGTGATATTGGCAGCAAAGGCTGAAGGACTGTTTGCACTTTTTTTAACTTTAAATAATCCTGATAGCGAATCTGTAATGCAGTATATGAGATATTGGTATGCTTAAAATCTAACAGTTAACCAAAATTGCTTATTTTGAAATGTTAAATGTATATCTTATTCACATTAAATTGTAATATGTTTCAAATGTGCTCTCCGATGCTTCTTCACTATCTTCAGTGTTCACCAGTTACAACAGATAAAATCTACTTTTATAATTTGTGTATCTGTTTTAACTGACCTAGTCACCTGTACTATTGGCACATTTGAAGCTGCATGCAAAATTAGCTGTACAATGTAGCTCAAAAGCTTTGAAATGTTAGTCATGATTTTAAATTGCGTAAATTTTTTGAACAAGAATATAGGCAATATACCGGTACATGTACCACACAGTGTACAGATTTGATGATGTAATCATTGTCTTTTTGAAATTTAACACAAATATACTGTAACAAGAGGAATTATAAGCACTTCATTGTGTTCACATGCATTGTTTATTAAACAGCAAGAACTGTCATTGTTTATTAATTTTCATTGACACTTGGTATATTTTTAGTGAGTTCTCAACATAATATTTTGATATGTTAGTACATTTGTATATGACAATTTTGTGTTATAATTACGGAAAAACATGTACATGAATTTTTAACTGAAATATTTGTTTGCAGGCCACGTTTGACCCAGAAGTATTCTTCAATGTGCTCTTACCTCCGATAATATTCAATGCAGGATACAGCTTGAAAAGAGTATGGTTCTTTTACATTTCATGTTAATTGAAATTATTTTCCATGTTTCATTGAATATGTACATGGACATTGCATGTTATTTTTGTTGTCTTATATTTTCAGAAAAGTTTCTTTTAAGAACTTCGAGCAATTATAACCTTTGCATTTGTGGGAACAGCCGTTTCAACTTTTGTTGTTGGGTAAGCACATGAGTCCTTTGTAAAACTGAATGCATTAAATATTTGTTTGAAAATTTATAATTAACTTCTGGCAATGTGTATGAAATTTTTAATGACTGTTTTTCTTATATGTGGAAAGTAGGTGAAAATATTTTACTTGACCACTTGAAAAATAGAATATAGGTTTCTTTTAAATGACTAATGCTGGTGCACTAACCCTATATGTAAGTGTTAAAAAGTTTTTTCATATATAATCTTGGCTAATTAAAGTGTCTTTTTCAAATGTCGTCTTTGCTTCCAGTGGGCTGACATATGCAGTTACCCTGGCTCTGCCCACACTTGGCATGAGCTTCAAGGATTGCTGCTTCTTTGGGGCTATCATCTCTGCTACGGATCCAGGTAAAAGTCTCAGTACCTTTTTTTGTTTACCAAGTGGTTAAGTAAGTGAAATACATTTTCAAACATTCATATCATGTTGCTGATAACTTAGATCAAAACCAAGTGATTTTTAGGAATCTCAAGCTGTAGTTTCTTTCGATTGTGATTGATCTGAATGATCAATGCCTTTTATTGTGTTTCAGTGACAGTACTAGCGATCTTCAGTGACCTGGCCGTTGACATGGACCTTTATGCCCTTGTCTTTGGAGAGAGCGTCCTTAATGACGCTGTTGCCATTGTTCTGTCAAAGTAGGTGTATTTTTATATAGGAAACTATTTTCTTAAGCATTTGACTTTAAATGTTTTGCTCTGCTTTTTATATGACTAATAAATACATGAACAACTTACTTTTGAATGAATTAATTGTGTACATGTAGATACAATAAAAAATTGTGATATGCTTATACAATGTCATTTTTCCATCTAGTCACTAATCAATATCCACTGTTCTTTGCTCTTGTTTCATTCTGTTTTAAGTTATTGTATCTTAAAATACTTTTTGATTTTGACTTAGATTACTAGTACTTCATATTATGATGGTTTTAGTTACTGGTGAATTTTCATATATTACAATATTACATACTTTTGAAGTGAGCTTTCATCTCTTGTTGAAGAAATTTGTCACAAGTTGTCACACTGCTTTGTTTAGGACTGTAGACGATTATGATGACTCGTCGGGTGGTTTTGACGGCATGGCAATCCTTCGTGCATTTGGAAACTTCTTGGCGGTGTTCCTGGGTGCTTTCTTCCTGGGCTCCGCCATCGGCTGCCTCACAGCAGTGCTCACTAAGTTCACCCGCATTCGAGACTTCCCACTGCTTGAGACAGCGCTCTTCTTCCTCATGTCCTACTCCAGCTTCCTGGCAGCAGAGGCAGCAGAACTCACAGGTAGAGTCTCTCGTTCTTCTTTACATGTGTCAGGGTTCAAAGGTTCATGTCAAAAAAAGAACAATGGCAGCCATTGTTCTTTGACGGCATGGTGATCCTTCGTGCATTCGGACACTTCTAGGTGGTGTTCCTTGGTGCCTTCTTCCTGGGCTCCTCCATCGGCTGCCTCACAGCAGTGCTCACTCAGGGTTCCCACAGAGTCTGGAAAAGTCATGGAAATTGAAATTTTTTCCACATCCTGGAAGTCATGGAATTTTGTAAAGAGTCATGGAAAAATGAAATTTTGTCAAAGAGTCATGGAAAAGTCAAGGAATTTTGTACAACTGATAATTTATTAACTATTTGGTCAGATTTTTTAATATTTTAGAAAATGGCTAACATTTTGATAACTACGCAAGATAATACATCAACAAAATATTTTGTTACTATATGAACAAACTTTGTGTTATCAGGACTGGATTATTTTCAACCATTTTAGACATGCATGACTGCTATTTGAATGAGTAGATGTATATAAAAAAAAAGTCTGGAAAAGTCATGGAAAAGTCATGGAATTTTGCCAAACAAAATCTGTGGGAACCCTGTTAATGCATGAGTGGATTACTGTGAAACTACAGATAATGCATTTCTCTTATTTTTCTTTTTCTGCTATTTAGGCCAAAGTCAAAACAAACATATAATATATTTTTAAGCTTTTCGATACAAAAGTATCCTTTTCAAAATAACAACTCCCTAATAACAATATTGACATTAAAGCAAAAGTTTTTCTTTTTTACTAAAATTATAATGTTTCATTTCGTCCACCCAACCATCTATTACTGCACCACTCCATCCGTCAGCCCACTACACACATGTCACGTACTCCATCTTCACCTCCACTCTCAATTATTCCCAATCCCCTCTCTATAACCTCCCTACATTCTATCAACTCGATTCTTACCAATTCATTTTTGTACATAATGCACGCCCATTCTCACACTTTTATACAATCTATTATCCATTCTGTCTACAATGTACTCATACCTTCACTTTTCTCTACAATACCCCATACCACATTCAGTTCCCACATTATGCTTCTTCTTGTAATTCCAGTAAAATTAATCCAAACCAAACAGTCCATGGTTAACTTGCTATTCAGTACGATATCTGCTTGGTCTATTGTAAACTAACAATGTCAATATTCTTTAAATATTCTAAGGTAATTTTCAGCTTTCACTTATCCAACATGTTTTTAAATGTAAAGTACTTTCCTAATAGAATGTTGATCCTGAGGATTATGAATCTGTAATTCGGATTTTAGTTAATGGAATCATAAAATTGAGAAGATATGGTCAGAATCCCCAGTTCTAACCTGCTTGCAAAAAAAATGTTGACGACCTTTGATGTTTGTGCATGATACAATTCACTTTTTCTTCACTATTCTGGAGCATGCATGTCTCAAATGATGTTCCTGGTACTATTTTTAATGAGGATTACGAATATGTAATCGGATTTTAGTTAACATAGAAAAAATTGACGAAAGTTATGAGCAAAAGCCAGTACTTGGTCAAATTTGCAGACAGCCAGTGAAGTTAAAAAAGGGACAACTTCACCATATTGAAGAATGCACGCTTCAAATAGATGTACTTACATTAATTTTCCAACGTCTATCAGTGTAAGATGGATCAAATGTTGTGTAGAATACACACTTTGAATGATATAGCATTAAATGCAATTTCAAATGGGCTTATAACATATACCGGAAGCATACCCATGGACTTTTGTGTCAAAAAATGTTTAAAAAATGCCATCACGGACCATGCAAAAACCGCAACCATTAGACTGCGCCAATTGAGAACTGAAGAAGGACCATCATTCAGTTCCCACATTATGCTTCTTCTTGTAATTCCTCTAAAATGTGATCAAATGTTACCCTTTTTAATTGCTGGCTGGTAATGGTCCAACAGTTGCTATTCAGTACGATATCTATTTTGGTCTAGTGTATGTAGTATTTAATAAATGTCAATATTGTTATTAGGGAGTTGTTATTTTGAAAAGGATACTTTTGTATCAAAAAGCTTAAAAATATATATGTTTGTTTTGACTTTGGCCTAAATAGCAGAAAAAGAAAACTAGAGAAATGAAACCATATGCTACATACCAACTACACAGTATTATACAGATAATGCAGAGTAATTGGGTTGCCCCTTGAAAAACTATGTTTGTTGTTGCAGGTATTGTTGCTGTGCTTTTCTGTGGGATCTGCCAGGCTCACTACACGTACCACAACCTGTCTGATGACTCCAAGCTATGGACTAAACAGGTGAAACTCATTACCTATGTAAAGTTTACATATAAATTTGCAGTTTACTTCAAGTGGCAAATTATTTGTATGCATATTTTATGCACTAATTTGACTCTGTTTGTGATTTCACTGGCTTGCTTTGGTTTTGCAATGAGACCTACTTGATATTTGGAATTAGAGTTAAAATCTTGCAATGTGGACATATTCTGGTTACCATCAACCTGTTTTAGATCTTTGAGCTGATGAACTTCCTGATGGAGAACTTTGTATTCACGTATATCGGAGTATCGACCTTCACCTTCCAGCGCCACTATTGGGATGGTGCATTCATTGCAGCTGCATTCGTATCCTTGGACACATATAGCACTGTATATATTGAACATTAAATAGTAATTTTACAGAATTCAAAATCGAACAATAGTGACCCCTGAATGTTAAGAAATCTAAACTACAGGTAAATATTTTATGATTGCCTTTTCTCTTTGGCCTATCATTTGTCAACTTCCTGTATATGTAGGTGATTAATCACTTTTATTGAAAAATCACTTGTCAAACTGAAGATGTAATAAAACTTTGTGTTACATGTATGTGAGCATCATTATGGTAATGTTCCTTGACAGCTTCCTCCCCCAGGGTGCCATTATAGTGGCGCGGGCATGCAACGTGTATCCTCTGTCGTTCCTGCTCAACCTCGGGCGGTCAAACAAGATCCCCTTTCACTTTCAGCACATGATGATGTTCTCTGGTCAGTGTTAAAAAATTCATGTTGTTTTGAGTATCATGTAAATGCATTATGATAGTCGACATCTTTTTATGTGCCATATACATGTAGCCAATATCAGAAAATAATATCATAAATCTTTGAAAGTCAGTGCACAGAACTGGCCAGGGCAAGGGTCAAATTTTAATTCATTGCACCATGGATAAGTTCTTTGTGATTCGCTCAATGCATGTATTTCACATGTCTGTTACCTGACTTATCAAACTGTATTTTCCTATTTGGAAACCAAATTGGCTAGTAAAAATATTTGGGTTGTCGTGTATTCAAAAATGTTAATTTTGCGAGTCCTGTAAAAGTACACGAAATGTGCATGTGTTAAATCCATATTAGTGTTGAACTATATAATTATACATCCAGTCTTCTTGACGGCTGATTTTGATACCGTTCATCTAGTTTATTCACGCATTTCTCAGGATATTCTACAGAGTGTGACTGAGTGTTTCATTCTAAAGGATAGCCTGAAGCATGTTGACTTAAACCAGTTTCTCTTAATCCTGCACAGTTGAATTTTCTTGAAAGTGAACCATTCTTCTACTGTCCTTGTTAGGTCTGCGGGGAGCAATTGCATTTGCGCTGGCGATCCGCAACACGTCCAGCATCCCGAAGCGCACCACGTTCACCACGACGCTGCTCATCGTCATCCTGACAGTGATAGTGTGCGGCGGACTCAGCACACAGATGCTGCAGTGGCTCAAAATTCGGTGAGATCTCGTCGATGGACCTTTATATTCCATACATGCATGATGAACTCTACATATAGCGTGCAGTTTATTTTTGTTATTATTTTCTTTTATCGCAACCAAATGAAGAAGTACCTACATTTTTTATTAGATTTTAAATGGAAATTATTTATGAACCAATATTACTTATGTCTTTTTTAATGTTTGTCATCCTTTTCAAACACAGGTTTATTATCCAACTTTGTTTTATGTTTTGTGTTAAAGTATCATTGTAAAGCGGAGAGATGTCATTGCATTGTAGCCATCAAATTTTAAAATCACAGACTTTATTCACTGAAGATAAAATAACAGCCAACACATGAAAAGGTTCCAAAGCGGTACTTCATGGTTCTTGGACATGGTACTGTTATGATGAAGTAGATATATGCAATTATTTTATGATACTATAATATGGTTTGGTTTGGACTTTGCACAATTTATCGAAGGCACCTGCAAATAACAATGTGCACATATTATAAAATCGTGATTAAACTGTAACGGTGTAGAAGTCTTAATGTTTTCATGCGCCACTCAAAGTATTCTTTAAACATGGCGGTGCCCATTAGACGTCTACAAAAATATGACCTTTTTTTCAAAAAATCATTTTATGATGAAAGTAAGCAAAGATGGTGAAATGTTATCATTGAGCGCTGGTGGTCCATGATACGATTGGAGCAGCGTCATTTTACATTTTTAGTGGCCAATGCTGCAGCCTAGATTGAACATTGTTAGCATACTTAGCAGCACTATCAGGCATAGAAAAAGATCTTTATTTCTACTGATCATACCATAATTACTGTTAAGATAATCGACGATTAGTAGGTAAATTATTCTTTCCATTTAGTAGGCTTAAATTACAGCGTATTGTATTGATTTTTATGAAGTGCACTTTAATTGAACCATCAAAGAGGAAATGTTTACTTTCTATCTAATTTTTTTTTCCTTCCACAGAGTGGGTGTGGACGATGAGACAGAGGCACAGAACTTTGAGGCTGTTAGGACGGTGAGTTGAAACTCTGAATTTTTTTTTCTTTTACCTCAACACCTGAAATTTTGATGTACTAAAACTGTTGTTTCCATTTCTAATTGTTTTGTATTATAACTGCTGGAGCAATGGACTATGAAATGAATTTTTTGATTATGCTCAGTTGAAAAGAAAAGCATTTTTGAATCAGGCGTGTTTTTGATACAATAATATAGATTTTTTATTAAGTTATTACTGATATCATATCAACTAAAAATCTCAGGTGCTGAGGTTCAATAGTTTGTAGCTCATCAGGTTAATTTATTGTTTAGTGGCTGTGGAGTTGCAAGTGAATTATTATTATTTTTTTTTTATAATTTGCTTAATTTTGATTGTGTAATTGACAACTTTACTGTTTCTTGGTATTTAGTTTTTGTTATCAATTATATTATCATAGTATTTGTAGGACGGTTATGTTCTCAGTGTATTTTTGTTTGATCATTAATGGTGCGATATTTTGTTTGTTATCTTATTACAGGTAAAGAAGAATGGACTTAATACGCTTTCATATGGATCGTTTAATCATCCGCCATTTCAAGTGTGTTTTGTTAATCAGTATTTTGAGCATTTATTCAGTAGTTTGTTATCTTGCAAATGGCAATGAGTTGTCTTTTTTGCTTGGTATTTTATGTTTAAAAATGTGAAAAATTTGATTAACTTTTTACATTTCTCTAGAGTAGCTGAGGTTCAGAATTACATAGTATTATCCTGCATGGAAAGCTCGTATGGTTGTATAAGAAAATTCGTGATTTTTATTGCTTTTTCATCAAAATTCTCAGTTGGCATGAGGTCACAAACACTAATCCCGTCATGTTAATTGAGATTTGTTATGAAGGCCAAGAATAGAAGAAAGATTTCCTTATTCTATTCTGTGTTGAGTGTTTGAGTCACTGTGACTAGAAAATATTTATGAAGCTTACCTTAAGACATTTCCTAATGTCATATTGTTAAGTTTTTGATGAAAATAACCACTCATTAATATATGAAAATGTTTGTATTTCATCACAAAGTCCAATGTTGATGATAAATGCTACATCCAAGAGCTTTTGGGGGGGTAATACCATTCTCGAAACAAATATAACAAAACAAATACCTCACTGCCACTTCCAATGATGCATTTGTTCAAAGTTTTATGTTGCTAATATTTTAACCTATGCCAACATAGATATTACAGTAAGGGTAAATAATTGCGGCGTTGTATCCCCGTAGGCAATTGGTCGACAGAGATCGTATCAGACCATGGAGGAACCAAACGAGATCACGGACGGTCAGCCAGTGGAGACAGCTGCTCCGACATTTGACCTCACAGCAAACCCAGTTAATACTGTTGGTGTAATGCTTCTGCCTTCCCTCTTGCTCTCACTGTCTTGTGTATAACTAATCCGCATTTTTTCATAACTAACTTCTGCCTTGTACAGTGGAACCTGCTTACGTGTATACGTGTAATTGTCTTGTTTTGTACAGTTTTAGCGGCTTCAAGCTTCTGCAGTCATCGAATAAGCCAATAAGGACAGTTTCCACTGTACCCAGTGTTTTTCTGCCAACTTCAGTTGTAGTCTGTTAAAGTACGCAGAAAACTTCCTAATTGCGTCTTTTTTTCTGTCTTTGTATCATATTTGTTCACAAAATCAGACTATTTTGCTTAGTCCAAGGTAATAATGGGATGGATTTTACTAACTTCCTAACAACAGTGCATATATCATAGGGCCAAATACTTTTACCATTGCACTTCTATAGAGACATGTAATGGGATGGTACTTTTTAAAAAGATCTAGTAATAGACGTGCATTACACGAAGGGTAAATACAGAACAATGTGCAATACAATTAACATCACAAGACTAAGTTCCACACACCATGGGCCACCACAGTATTCATGTATTGTTTTTTGCTGTTGACTTAGTTCTTGAATTTTCTATTGCTTAAGTCATGCCTCAAGTATAACTATTTTTGATACTGTTCTAGATGTGTTTTTGCTATTAATATCGAAATGGATTGGCAGCTGATCATATTTACCTACATGTATATTTACCATTTATTTATTTACTTTAAATACTGTACTATTCAGTTTAAACATGTAATAGTACACAAATTTAACCTAAACAGCTCATCAATGCATCTCTACAAAAATAATAAAATAATGCGATATCATTATTATTTTAATCATGAAAAATGGTTGGACAATACCCATACATTTCTAATCATCAAACTTGTAACATGCATAGCTAAATTGCTTTTTCCCATCATATTGATGATTTTATCAAATATAGGCCTGTTATATTACCAGTATCCTGAATTAAAACATACTTTTTGTGAAAGAATTGTACAATAATCCAACTACATGTACTAGCTTGGACATCATGAGAACGATAATATCGCTTAAAAAGAGTGACAGAAACAAGAGATAATTCAACTCCATTTTAAACCTACCACTCTGAGTATCCGTTGTCCTGAAGAGACTACTGACATATAGCTATTCTCATTAAAAATTCTGACCAACAACAGGCTGTTAATCTATATTAATCACAGGACTTTGATGAATATAAATGAGGTCAAGTGATCAATCCCAGCTGAGTATCAGATGGATGTGGTGGGTTCAACCAATCAGGTTGCAGTGTTTAAACAGGTCACTTAAAGTTATAAATTATGTTAATCCACTCTCAGGCGAAACATTTCAGAGGTCAATTTGCTTGACATCTGATGTTCAGAGTGAAACCTACTAGAGTCTATTGGTAATGAGCAACTGCAACAGTGAAGTGTTTGAGTCCTGCAGGCAGGTTTGGCAAGACATTCACCACCCAGGTCCTGTGTGTGGGGTCGTACTGTTCTATAGTGTCTGTATGGTCTCCACCTCCACACACATACAGAATGCCATTGTAGACCACTGCACAACCCCAGCTATGGTCATACCTAGGGATGAAGAGACGGATAACTTTAAAACCTACATAAAGTGCTCTACTGTAGTTTGAAGCACTGTAGGAACCATCTTTTGGTTTCTAATGTTGTGTGGCAAGCACTTCTTAATGTGTTTGCACGTACATGTAGAGCAAATGTTTCGTATAATATATTTTGAAAAATTCCAAAACTTCACAAAGGAAACCATTTGTTAGGGAAGACTTGCAAGACTACATTATCTTACAAATTAATATCAAACTTCACCCAAATGAAATAATTACAGCAAAAGTAAAACTTTAAGCCTAACCTAGGTTGTTGAAGTCTGCTCCAGCTGTTGGTTTCTGTATTATAAAAAGCACACACATCTCTTCCTACTATATACAGCTTTTTGGACATCCTTGCCAGATTCACACCTATGTGGATCAACATTTATCATGCAAAAATGATGCACGCATATGATTTATATTTAGGTAGATGAATACAGGTTAAAGAATACAGGTTAAAGAAGTATACATTTCATTTCAATATGTGTAAGTTATTGTAAAAGTGTATTAAAGATCTATTATAAATCAAAGCTTCCCACCTTGGGCACCAATCAACCACCTAGGTACATTGCATCTCATGGACCAATTGTCATGTTCTGTGTTGTAACAGTACAGCCCTTCTAGATGGTCATTCTCAATGACAAAGATGCTCTTTCCTACGGCTACACAAGATGGATGGTTTATGGTCTGTTTGGGTTTAGGGCCAGAAACCCATACGTTGGTCTTCATGTCCATATGACATACAAATCCGTCACTCAAAATACCTTTACCCCCAATGGCATAGATCATCTTGTCTATATATGTGGAACATAAATACTTGCAAGTAGATGGCAAGTCAGCGAGTTTCTTCCATTTTCTCTTTTTGATATCGTAATGATAGCAATTGTTTGAGTATATCCTCATGCGGGAACAAAGTTTATTTCCTCCTAAATGAATGAATACAGAAATATTAAACACATTGAAGCAATACTTTTACTATACATGTACATGTAGTACAAGTTGCCTTATATAGGTCTACATGGATAGTCAAAACACATTTTAACAGGACAAAATACACGAACCTAAGAAGACGAAACCTGAGTCTGTAATACAAACACTGCAATGATTAAACACATGCTCTGGTGTAGCAAGCATCTTGAGCAACCATTTACAATCGTCATTACATGTATATTTAGATAGAAAATGAGCTGACAAGTTGGCATCCCAATTGGCAGTAATCCTCCTATAACAACCAGTCTTCCTGGCTGATCTTTAATTGCCATGGATTTCATCATTGATCCAGATAAAGCTGCTGCACAGTCTGGATCTATGGATTGCCACAAATTAATAAGGGTTGCAAGACAACTTGTGGAGCATTCACCCAGCTCCAGATACTGGTGTTGAAGCAGGTGGGGGAGGTAACCTTTCCTTGTCACAACATCATGAGACACCCAGTTATGACAAGCTTGCAACACTACATCATCATTGCCTGAAAAAGAAAAACAATAATCAAGAAATAAATAATAAGAGTTATTGCTGACTCAATATTTGTGAAAAACAAACGCTGCGTTTTTGCCATGAAGTTATCATCAGTTATAGTACAAAATCAAATAGAAGTCATTACCCAAAGAGATATTTTCATCATCCAAGAGATTGATCAGTTCTAGCACACTCAATTCTTTGAACTCCTTGTGCTCAGAAACTTTGAGAAATCCTGTATGCATCTCAGTTTTTGCACTTTGTGCAACCGCTTTGAAGTTGAAGCTCTCAGCAAACTGAT
>CM032667.1:42558296-42592196 GCA_019095985.1 Streblospio benedicti | reverse complement strand
TGCAATACTAATTTTTTCATGTTTTAATATTGTATATTTATTTTATTATATTTTACTGTTTCTACAGTGTAAATACTAGAAACAGTGACTCTTTAACCATGACACATTGGGTACATGTAGTTTACAGATGCATTTACACTTCTTTAAAATGCTTAAAACATTTCCCTATTTTAATCTTTTCCAGTTCTGAATCTCTTGGTTGAGAAAAAGTAATTTTATTTTTGTTGATGTTTTATTAATTTTTCAGTTACCTTCTTAAATTTAAAACTTGATGTTTAGGACCTCGTTAGGGAGTTTGTTTGCTTTTCATACTTTCTTTAAAAAAAAATTTCTATGCAGTAATATTCTTTGCAAAGTTGAAATTCTAAAGAATGTTATCATTATTAATATTGCATTCTCACTGAAAGAATGAAATACTGTATTTATTTACATACATGTATAGAGGAAAGAATTAGATGCGCACCCCAATTATTCGGACAAAAAGCACGTAAAAGTCAAATAAACATCCAAATTTCCCATTGAAATGTGAAGAAAAGTAACTATATATAGCAACAAACTTCTTTTATAGATGTTACAGTAGAAAGAAACCAAATGAAAACATCAAAGCTAGTAAAATACAACTTTAATCACATACTGCTGCTTACTTTTGTACTTACGATGTATGCCGGACACTTTCGTTTTCATCCTTCACCTTCTGTCGTTTCGAGATTGCTTTTGTAGTTATAATTTAAAGTATAATTCTTTAATAAAATTAAATATGTTTTTACATGAGATTTTATGTTTGGTTACGTTCTATCGTCGTCAGAATAATTACCGCCCGTCCGGCAATTGGCGCGCGCATCAACTAATGAAGTTCTTCAACGATATATTCTAGAATATGAAATTCTCAATATTCTGTAACAATATATTCTTTAGTATAAAAAAATCTTAATATTATATAGAATCCATTAAAAAATTTATGATCACTGCACATAGTTTTTAAATTTTTGTTATTCATTTTTAGGGTGATATTGCACTCTCCACGCGGGTAAGAATTCCTGGTCCAAGAGGGAACCAAGTGTGAAGAACTGCATCAAGAGAAAGGGATTGCAGTAAACATTTTCAGGCCTCAATAAACAAAGATTGACTATCAGAATAGATCTTGAGACACATATTTTGAAAATGTTCTACAAAATACATGTAGGCCCTCTATTTAAAATGCAAAAGAACATTTTGGCGAGTTGAAAGGTACAACTGTATTTCAATGATGGGTTCACAAAAAATATGTCAAATTCTATGCTATGTACCAGTAAGTGTGCATCTCTTAAAAATATTCTGCTGAATTTGTTGTTTTTTAAAAGCTAATTATTATTTTAGCAAATTAGTGGTATAATAATTACTCTGACTATTAATGTAAATGAATTAATTAATGTATTAATATGAAAGTTGACTATGAAGCATAAAATGAACAGAATCTATGAACGGTAATATTGAATTGAAATACTTTTTTCATTCAGAATGAATGTATTTAAACCAACCTTTAGAAATAGCCAAAATACAGTTGGTCTTGTTTTTCAGATCCTCTGATGAGTTGAATTAATCAATCACATGACAAAATAGCCATTTTCTTCTGACATCTGTAAATTTTGGATGAATCAGATTTTTTATACAGTCGTCCAAGTTTGAGTTGAACGGTTCCAACTCTAATTTTCATAAATATAGTTTTCGTCACCTTCACAAATGTATGTACAAACAATAGCACATTTGCTTTACATGAATAATAAATCCCATTGGCTTTTATTATGTAGCTTAACAGTATGTGTATTGCAGACTTTTGACTGCTAATAATTCTCACCAAAGAACACCTACACTGTATATGAATATCAAAAATAGGTCTTCAAACCAGATACAGAGTGTACCAAAAAACTACTGCTTTCAAGTGAATGTTTTGGGTTTCAAATTGTGCTGATACTCGTATTAATACTGTGATGTTTTCCCATGGTGGTTGTCCATGGCTATAACAACCACCTTCTTTTGATAGACACAATGCTCATATATTTGGGGATTATTTCTTTAAGAATTTATATCTTCAAACGCAGCATCATTATATCCTATATGAAATGGTTATCCGCATTACTTTTCCATATCTATGAGAATTTGTAAATTGAAAAATTTGGGCCATAGGCCACATTTGACATGCTTCTATCAATATTTATATTTAGATAAAATATATTTTCGTGTCTGCATGTACATGTACATGTACCATATATGTTAAATATATGAGCACCCTGTCATGTGTAATGTTTTAATCTACGCATGTTTATTAGAAATTTAAGTGATGTTTACCATTAGTTAGTTTGTTTGTTATGAAACAAAACATTTATGAACATTTTACATATATGGCATACTTGTAACATGATGTTTGTAATTTTCTTTAAAAAAACATTACCAGTGTGAAAGATTTTGTGAATTTGTACCTTTTTATTTAGGTAATTAATATTTGAGATTGAGGTGAATGCTAAGTGTTGATTGATTTGTTTTTGATGATTTTATTGTAAATAATGTATTATGTTAGACTTTATAATAGCACCATTATCTACTGACCATAATGTTGATAGAATAGTATTCATTCTTGTCTATTCCCTAATGACCTACTGTAGTAATAATTATTCTTTGTTTTTCAACTATTGCGTTTAAACAAAATGATAAAGGAGCATGATTTGTTTTAATTATAAAATCTCATAGGAAAAGCAAATTCAATGTAACATTACTATGAACTCCTACAATAATGTTGTAAACTACATTTATCCAAACATTTGTCCCTTTTTATTCATGTTGAAAGTAGTCTAGATGAATTAGAAACTAATCACCATAGACATTGAAGGCTTAAGAAAATTGGCTTTCTGACCACTTTAGAGAATTATGTCTAGTGAAATGAATGTTAATGAAAGTTGTTTGAAGTTAGCAATATATAATAAGATGATGTTACAGCTTTCTTGACTAGGTAAACATGTCTTCATGTGTTTATAATTGTATTGTGAATGCAATATGTATTATATTGGAATGACAACATTTGTTTGAAAATGTGCCAATTTTATTTCATGTGCCATTATCAAAATGATCAAATCTCGTAAATGTCACAAAAAATGCACAGTGGAATATGGAAAAATCCTATAGAAAAATTATTCACTGTATGTCCTCTTGTTAACATTTATGTTATTATTCATACAACTGTATGTAAAGTCATCAGATACCAACAGTCCGCTCTAGAGTGTATTCCTCATGCCTATAAAGAAATCTGCATTATTTTTTAAACAGTTAAGTCCCTCACAAACCAAAACTTGTAATCATTTTGAAATGGGATTTCGGAAGTTAAAATGAATAAGCTCAGAGTTTTGTCAGGTTTGTAAATCTGATAGTTAATTCTGAATTTTTTGTGCAATATTTTTGTGTTCTATTTGTGCAGCTATGTCGTGATGATGTGTGTAAATGACTATGATATGTTTGCAATTGGATTTTATTAAGGAGTATTTTGTGAAGTATCAATAGTAGTTTTTGTTTATTGTATACATGTACTTGTGCATCTAATTCCATTAAAAGTGCCTATTTTTCAATATTGATGTATGTATAATGTTTCTACTCATGCAGAGTAGGCTTTAGCTTTTCATCTTTCTTTATGCACAGTTATAATGTGTTGTTCGTTAAGTTTATTGTTTACATATGAATTGAATTTCAATCAGAAGTGCTTGATTCAAATAACTACACCAACCGGTAGCATTTTTACATTATGTGAAGTAAACCATTAAATTGTAATTTTAAGATTCACTGCAATACTATCACTAAGAAGCCCAATGGCTGTTAGTACTTTCACGATTGCCATCAGTAAGAGTCCAGTCAAACCTATCTCACTGGACTTTTCACATGTTGATTGTACACAAGGTTGAGCATCATCATCATTTCACTTCATTAGTCTATGTTCTAAGTTTGTGAAATGAATAAAACGTTTTAATGCTGTTATTTTGGAATTGAATATTATTGTGGATCTTTAGAAATTTGTGGGGGACATGCAAATGGATTACGAACACTAACAGTCATGATAGCTTATATACAGTAGTTTTAAAACAAGTAGATTCATAGTGTATAAACTCAGGGTAGGTACATTATATGTGCACATGGGCTCTGAGGGAAGTGAGTATTTATTGAAAATGGTGTTATAAGACAGTGTAACTGGTAAGCATGCTATTTGACTGAATTACAATGTAAGTATGCAATTTCCTATGGAATAGACCAATAAGTACATCATTCTGAAAGAAATATGTGCAATATTTGGTACAAAATTTTAATATAGCAAAAATTATGAGTGTCTTTCAACACTTCACATGTGTACTGGTATTATTATTTGTGTTTGTTAATGATATTAAATTTTAGATGTTTTACGTGGTGTACATTTAGTACTGAACACAATAAGTAAGTTTTTTTGCAATTAGCCTTTTTCATAATCCTAATAGTCATTAGTTTTTTATCAAAGTTTTTTGTTGTTGATTTATTAGTCATCTAAGATCTGATTGGTTGCATGTGCAATTTTAATTTTGCAAATTTGAAGAAAAAAAATGTTTGAGGAAATTTTATATTGTAAAATAGTACTATGGAAACCATCATTATCTTGGATTAGAAGTAAATTAGAAGAAAGACAATACTATGTTGTCTTCATAGATCCCACATGTTCTATTATGAATAGTTTACTAATTGTGATTAATCCCAACTTGCAAACTTTGTATCATGATCTACCAGTAGCAAGGAATCAAAAGTCATATTTTATAGACAATGGAAAAAATGGTTTCTTAATATTTTGTAACCATGAATCAATTTATTTTCTAAGCGTAAAATGTTTATCTTCCAGACGATGGAAGTTCATATGTACAACTTGCAATTTCTTTTCTTGTCATTTGTGATACGTTTGTCATTTTGAATTTGTAATTGTAAAATGAAGAGATGCTATTAAAATGAAACATTAAATTATTGTTTGTCATTCTTCATTTTAAACATGGGCAAAGACCAAAATGATTAAACAAAGTGTGTCACTGTGAGGTATGGGCCCCTGCATCATGGGAGGGCGTGCGTGTTATGTTTACTACTATGATTTAAAAACACCATACCATACACATTACTACTATTATACATAATAGTAGTAATGTGTATAACTTTTTGTAAATCATTGTAGTATACATGCCCCCCTCCCCCAATGTTGCCAGGGCCCATGCTGTGAGGAGTATAACATATTAAAATTTATATCCACTCAAGATATTAAGAAGTGAAGCTATAAACTGTAAGTAATATACCTTAAGTGATCTTAAGTGACATGGCAACACACCTGTTTTTTTAGCTACTTTTACTTGGAATAAAGTGACACTGAAAATTATATCTATCGACACGAGACATGCATATTCTTCTTTATGGACATCATATTTAAAAGTGACACAGGAACTGTTTGGAATGTGTTGCAAACAAACACAGAGACACTACACTTCCATGTATTATGAGGCCCATTGTGGGGCCCTAACAGTGTTACACTCCTATTTAACAAATAAAAAATTACTAGAGCAACCGCGACAGTTTTCGCCATGCGACAGTTTTCGACGGCACATATTAACTTTTTGCATAAAAAACACTAAGTTCCAGCGTAAAAGAGGACAATTATACAAAATATGAATTTCATCTTCAATCTTATTTTCATTACAACATGGACAGATTCTACTTTTCCTGAAATCTTCCAATTTTATAATAATTCAATATCAATTAGAATGTACTTGACCTCAACTCAGATATAAAAACATCTGCAGGATTTTGACATATATTTTACCAACATAAAGTTCTGTACAATAACTATCTTTTAATTGTGTATATAACCGAAGTTTTGATTGTCGGTCTTTTCGCCTCTTTCCAGTTCATAACTTCATGTTTCATTAATTTATTTTTCACTGTTTTAATGCATGATTAAAATCTAGATTTTAAACATCTTATAAGATCAGTGGTAGAGTTATGGTTGATATTAGCCATCTTCAGGATGCATCTAATGGTATAACTCCAGGTATGACCTTTGTGTTTCCAGTCCCATTAAAATATTTTCTTTTTAATTCTATTGCTCTCCATTCCCACAATCCTTTGCAACAACTTCAGCATCAGCATCTCACTACAGGCGGCTCCCAACCAACATCACCCTGAATGACCACATTTGATGTGTTACGATGCACACCCAGAAATGATCTCAAAATTTTATTCTGAACTATGTTTGGACAATCATATTTTCATATTTGTTATGCCCCATATGGAACATTTAATCTACATAAGCCTAGATAGTAGATATATACTTAACACCATTGACAATGAACAATGTATCACTAATTAGGTGATAAAGCATTTCTATATGGACATTATAACACAAAATGTCCATTGACTCCAGTTCATCGTTTGTCCTGACAGACAGGCCAGCCACGACCTCAAACAAATATTTTAATGGGTAACCTTTCGATTTGTTACGCCTTAGTGAAAGTCGTTTTTTAGGTGCAGTTCTGTCTCCTCCGAAGATTTTTTTGTATTTCTCGTCGGTGTATCCAAAGTCTTTCCCCTGGGCTTGCTGATCACTTACTATTGATACTGTAGTGCGTTGTATATTCTGTAATAAGATTTCAATTATGACGTTGCAATGCTAAGATAGAATAGTACATGATACACATTATAACTAATATTATTTTAAACCCTATATAGGGCCTAGACATAGAACATATAAATCTACATGTACAATAACACTCGTATATTATTACTCCCAACTATAGCATATAGGTTACAATATCATCAATTTGTATTCCTATTTTCAATTACATATGAATTAACGTTACTTCATACATTTACACAATGAAAATGGGTATTTTTACCAAATTGAAATCTTTTATCCTCATGACGCTTTCCTTGTTCTGAAGAAGGCATTCAGCAGCTGAAATTCAAATAACAAATAAATCTAAATGTAAAATAACACTGCGTCGCTATTTGACTGATGGGCAATTAAGATATATACTGAAATAATAAACAAATGTAATAATAATTTATTAGATGCAAAAAATAAAAATTTTTAATAATTGTATTTTTTTGGGCATGTACTGCCTTCATCAATTACAAAATGAAAACAATATAACAACGACGTTAACACTACACATAAAAATACGTAAAAAAACGTTTGTACGTGAAACGTTATATTGTGTATACATTGTGTAATTGAATATCATTAAAAATGTCATAAAAGCGCTTCTAGAAAGCAAAATTTAATTGTCAGAGCGCCCAAAATTTTATTAAGCCTCATACCTCATAGTCATTTAAAGTTTGAACGAAATCCGCCCGCTAGCTTGTCCGGAGACATACATCATAGATACATAGATACATAGAAATGCATTCAGCAGCTACTGAAATTCAAATAACAAAGTTAAACCCAATGATTAATAAAATCATTGTTAAAAATCCCAAACCCACGCTGATTGGTCAATCAATATGGAAAACACTCTCCAAAAAAAACCCCATGGCGCAGCAAACTCCTCACAATATCAATACAGCCGCTGTAATTTGGAGTTCGGCAGTCAGTTTAGACTAACGCCGTCACAAAACAAACGTTGACTGGCAATCAGAATGATTTTATTTATTTTAAACCATCTTTTTAGTCATGATAGAATGGTGATTGACCACTCGATTGTCATGTCAATCGCAAAATTTGCCGACGTCTGATTTATCCTCACTTCGTTCGGGTTGTCCTTTTTCGGGTGAAGACGTCAGCATGTAAAATTGACATGAATAGTGGTCAATTCCTAAATATAGTAAATGACAGCACTTCTGTTTGCGTCTGTAATTTGGAGTTCGGCAGTCTTCACACTTCTCACACTTCCCGTTGTCGCGTCAAATGATTTTACATGTATTTTAAAACATGAATAGTGAATAATTAGTAAAAGAGTGTTAACGCAATAGATAACGTGCATATTTCCCATCACGTGTATTATATATGACTTTCTCACCACTTGGTATATACATTTTGGTACATATTTGGTTATATATGCATTATGAGTATGTACAGGACTGCCCGCGTATCCGCGTATAAGGACCACAGAAATTATAGAAAATTCCATTGAACTCAAACGTTTTTCGCTGCATACACGTTTTTTTTTCTTTTGGAAATTACTGGTTATCCGAAAAAAATTTTAGCTACATACAGGAAACATACTCGTGCAGGCAAAAGAACTGCACTCGTGCATAGATTATAAGGGTAATGATATATTTTAGTGGTGAGATCACCCTATCTATGCACGAGAGTTGTCTTTGCCTGCATGAGCGAGTGCTAGAGAACGAGTGGACACGTTCCTAATAATAACAACGTGCACTGGATTTGTCTGAACGTCATAGTAATGCATATATATTATGCTATTAAGTGTCGAGCTACTTTGTTTCCCATTCACAAAGTAACGAGATCCCATAGGCATAGAAGTGAGATATATTTACTGACCACTGACCTCACACGAACGAATCAGATTCAAGAATGGGCGTCAAAGGGGTGATCTCACCACTAAAACGTACCTTAATTATAATCACGTTATTTGCTGTTGATGATATCAGATTCTCACTGCATGTCTTGTTTTTCGAGATAATATTTTTCGCTTTATTTGTAACCTATTTCCTTACCCTCAGAGCTAGATAGTGTCACCATCGCACAGCCGTTGTAAGCTGAGAGTGCAGGTGAGTCCGTCATGGATATTGGGAATGCTACGGCCTCCACAGGATCTCCCCTACGCCGAACGCTTACTCCTACTAGTCTATTAACATGCTTCTTTATGCGTGCAATGGTTTGTACTATTGATTGCTGGTTTAGGTGAGCTGGAATCTTCCCATATCCTATATGGGGTGTAACAATGACAGTTCTCTCTTGAAAGACCGATGGACATGCCAGCCACTCTGGCACACGCACATGACCCAGTTTGTCTTCCTCTTCATCTGATAGCTCAGGCTCATCGGTGCGTGAGGGATTTCTGCCAAACCTTGGGACCGCATCACGTGGATTTCGCTTAGGTAGTCCGTGAAGTCTCTGTAATAAATGGCGTTATTTGTTAGTTTCTTAATGTTGTTCTGTTTTCAAAATAGGATCTAAATTATGTTGACACATTATGCACAGCACACCAATGGGTTTATTTCTTGGGTTTGCGTTGCATATATGAATAGAGGTATAGACAACTCGACGTACTCTATTTTGTCGCAAATTTGGAGATTTTTCTTCATAGCTGTCGAAGTTTTGATGAGAAGTCGGTCTTTGCGTCCACTGGAAGTGTCTTTCATTAGGCGCAGTCTACAAATAACGAGCCATGTAGTGGGTATAAGAATATTGAATATGGAACGCTACCAGATGGCATATTTGCAGTGTAAGTAAATATATCTGTACGATTCTGTCCGACAAAACATGACATATTATACTGTACCCGAAAGGTTACATTGTCCTTATATCAATAAGAGTTGACTACTATGGTATATGTGAACCCAGCATCATTCCTTTTGATTTCATTGACCATAAATAATGATTCGGTCAAAATATTTTGGTCAAAGTGCGGATGCGGACACAGAAGTGTACTTTGGTGTACAGAATGATGTGGTCATGGGGCGGATAACCTATGACATAAGATTCCATAAGCTGACTGTGCAGAGCGCTGGAAGGTACCACAAGTGAATACAGTGCGCACATGCTGCTTACCTTTTGGGGAAAACCGCCATAATTGTTGGACCTACCCATTATGGTAATAAATACATGTACAATTAATTAAACTGTGTGTGCATCTGTAAAAAAGAGTCTGGCCATCATACTGATAACAACTGATATTAGGTTAGTTATACGGAAGTACAGATTATGACATTACTCATAAATCTATGTGCCTACCATATTAGGCCTATATCACCAAAATTCAATTAATAATTGTTATCTTCTCCTTTTATTAAACTTACCAAAGGTTGAACTTTTCCAAATTGAACTGATATCTTCCCAATGTTAAAGACTGGCAAATTTTGATTGGTGTCGAACTCGGACATCTGTCTTCTCAAAACCTCCACCGTTGACCTGATTTTTCTGAGGTCACACAAATTGCCATCATCATGACACGTCAGGTGGTCAGACAGACCCATCATGTAATTGTTCACAACTTGTAACTTCTGTTCCAGTTTCGCTTCAGATTCTTGTGCAACAGTATGAACATATTCCAAACTTTGTCTTCTTTGTTGGTTGATCTCTTCGATTGCAGCATCCGCGCCTTGGTTGATTTCTTGGCACACGCTTTCACGTCTGCTTTCGAACTGGCCCATTTTTGTTGTGTGCTGCTCCAGCAATGCGCTATGTGCGTCAGTGAGAGCTTTAGTGAGTGCCTCCACTTCTTGCCTGTCCTGACTCAAAGCATCTTCGATGGTTTCAATGTCGTGCCCTGCATGGTGCTTACTGATGTCCTTCACACAGCTCATGCACAGCTTTTCTCTGCACTGCATACACACGTGCTGCACCTTTCTCTGGTGCTTTTCGCACATCATAACTACCCCGGTGGAAAGTGTTTGGGGAGTCACTGCCGCTGCTACTGCTCTCTGGCTTCCATCGATGCTCAACAGTGCGAAGTTTGTGGGCAGGTCATCTGACTGTCGGTGGTTGATTTTTCTGCACTCTGGGCAGGAGTACCCGCCAGACGCTTTGGCCGACCAGTCACCAATACAAGCTTCACAGAAGGTGTGCCCACAGTCGAGCATTTTGGGACGACGCCGTTGGGCATCATAATAATCAAAGCACACAGGACATGATGGTCCGGCATATATGCTATCATCACTTCCGCTAGCCATATTTTGTGTGCACTATAATACACTCCTTTCGTTCTTACACATTCTCCATGGTTTTATTGTTACCATTGCACAGGCATGACATTAGTTTTAAATTCCATTAGCTGTTATTTATATATAGATGTATTAAATAACTGTGCAGTTTTAGTTTTTATATGACCCACACCGATGACACGCCTACATGCAATTGTTATCAAATATGTCCAGGTATATGACAAAGTAAAGTTCAGCTCCTTTATCAGCGCTTGTAGATCTATTATCACAAAGATACGTGCCGCCATGATGAGGTTTGTTTTCAGTCCTTCCTACACTATGCTTATTTTTTGTGTGCTTCCGTGGCCGAATGGTCAGGGAGTAGGACTAGTGACCAGAATGTTGTCGGTTCGATTCCCGGTCGGGTCTGGTGGTAGGTGTTGAGCAAAACTTACCTCTATAGCAGGTTGCACATTGCTCCGTGATACATGCACGTTTAATAGGAACAGGTCATTGAGTAGAAATAGTGAGTGAGTGATGGTGTGAGTGATTAGCACTGTGCGCTGAATGTGCTGCCGATGTAAGTATGCCAGAAATGACCAAACGATGATCAATAAGTGTGCCAATGACCTGGCGTAAATTGTAAAGTCGTGAGAGCAAGACTTGGATCAGGATTATAAACCACCACATTCATATTCATATTCATATATAGACGAAATATTCATTACATCTTGTTGTCAAGGGAATGATGTAAGAAATCTATGACACATAACTATCAAATATTCTTATACCAATTATAACTTTTGTAAGTGCTGTTTTGAGTATACCCCAACTGAGATTATCTAACACATATTTTATTTGTATTGTGGATTATAAAAGTAAAACCTGCATCGTGCATCACGAATACATGATACAGAGAGTTTAAAAGCTAGTAAACCTCTGCAGTCCATATTAGTCATACAATTCATATGATAAATGATGATATGCGTTTGTGCCGTTATTCCATCACGTCCAGCCGCAAAGCCACACGTCATCTACAACTCCTATTGCGTCTTATTTTTACTCTGCTCATCTCATTTGCAGCTGGCAGCTAGCGGCTAGGCTGGCTAGCTCGCTCGCTAGCCAACTTGAATGTCGTAACAAACACATATACTTGATATTTATGAGAACAACACTGACTGACGTGGGATACTCACGAATATTAGCTCATCATTGTTGGATTTTAGTGGTCAAATTGCCTTAGTTAGTGTGTGCTATATGCGTTCCCTCATTGTGTTTGTTAAAGACTTGATTTGATATATTTTATAATAGTAGATACTGCTTTAATAAACGGTGTATGTAATCAAGGTCAAAGGGATTTGTGTGAATATATACGAAATAAGAAAGGTATAAAACTATATAGCACGTAATTGTGCCTGTTGATGCTCGGATGCGTCACATGATCACAAGACATAGAATGGTCAGCAGTCACATTTGACACCCAGGTGAGTGATTGCTACCGTCATTGGCACTGTAGCCTAAATCTATTCATTGTCACACTGTCACATTGTCTTACAATACCCCTGTTTTAGCGTGTGCTGCCATGTGCTGTGTTACAGACACATTCACTGTTCGACCTCACTTGTCTCTAATGAGCTGCTCTAAAGTCATACTTCTCATTAAACGTCACTAAACCATGCTTCCCACTCGAGATCATCTAACACAGAATTGTTCAATATTACTTACAAATGTTCAAATGAAGATTAAGACAAATATTCAGTATGGCTACAGCTTTCCGATTTAAGAATCATGGTAAAACATGTGGTCTGCTCTTGTCTCACGAATCAGACAGATTTGTAGCTTAATGTAAGTTACGGTACTCTACACGGATACTAAATGTACATGCGCAATTGTACATACACATTAACGTATTACACATGCTTCAATCACGTACTTCATTTTTGACTTCCAATTTTTGTAATTTATTTATGGATTCAAATATAGATTTAAATTGCCGTGCATCAATATCACGATAGTCCATTTCCACTGCATGTTCCGGGTAGTCCGGGTAGCAGAAACTGCACAGATTTAATATGTGCTATGACTGATGTGACCTCGCTTGTGTTACATAAATTAACACATCCATCCAGACATCCATCCAGACATTCACTACCATCTTATCTAAACACTATGTATATGCATTGTCACCCGAACTGACAGTCACAGCATAAGAATATATCCCATACAGGTCACGATGAGACTGGTGTTGCTCCTGGCCGCGGCTGTCGTGGCCGCGGCGCTGGCAGGGCCCGTGTCGGGCGGCCCGGCTATCCTCGGCCTGTTCACCTACCGGCCTGATGCCGTCAACAGGGACGTAATCAGGTGACACCACACCCTATGTTAAAGTTTTTGATAATTGTAATTATTGCACTGAATTTATTCTACTGCGTACAGTTAATATTTGTAATTATGTTGTGTGTAATGATGGAGTTTCTAAACAAATAGTAGATAAATTTAAATGAAGGTCAGGGTAGATTATTCACCGCGTGATATGAACAAAAATCCTTTGTACATACAACGTCAAGCGCCCATAAAATGTTGTTACTATAGTGGTGTTTTACAACACGAACATGTTAATGGTGAAACCATGGTATCCAATTTTCAGATTCTTTGAAGAAAATGGTGGTTATGAAGATACTGGAGAGGGTGCTTATGACACCGATTCGGCACATACGTGGGCACCCCACGACGAGAACTACTTCCTCGATCAGCATTATCAGGCAGATAAACTGACGCAGGACCAGAAATATGACAAGACAGATGTGCTGTCTGGAATAGAGGGTGGAGGGGAAGTAGGTGATGACAGATATGCGGAAGACTCCATCGGAGAAGATACAGTAATAGGTGGTACCGACGAACTGGAAGGCGACACTGCTGAAGATGGCAATGATGGTATTGTTGACGTAGAGAAAACAGCTGCCTGGGACGATACAACTATAGAAGACGTCAATGCTGATAGTGTTGTCATGGAGAGTAGAATTGAACGTTTTAAGGAAGATCAGAATGAGGAGTATATGAGTGTGGGGAGAGATGAAGAACTTCATGTGGACACTGATATAGGAGGTCATCAAGATATGACTGAGCAATATACTTCCGAGGAGGAGAATACTAATATCAGGGAAACAAGTCAAGAACAGGCGGACAAGGTCTTTACTGAGCAGGTACCTGAAAAAGACACCATAGACGAGACAGACACTCTATCGGCAGATTCTGAGACCGGCACTCCTCTAAAAGCCGAAGATTTAGAGGTCAAAGTTGCCGTTGGTGATTCAGAACATGAGTCACTGCGGATAGAACTAGATGAAACAAGTGGTGAAAATGTTGATGTTGATGATTTACATAGTAGAGAAAATATCGAATTCAAAGTAGCGGAAAATGAAATCGAACGTGATACATCTGACAATGAACGGAGAAGCGAGGTTCATGGGGAAAATGAAGCAGGACAGGCAGATCAACAAATTCTTGTTGAATCAGATCTTGGATTCGATAGAGACAACCAGGGGGGAAACAATGTGCATACATGTGAAAAGGTGGCAGAAGGAGCTACTGAAGTCAAAATAGATTCCTATTCAACCGATGAGGAGGGTGACACACCAGATGCACCAGAGGATATGCCAATGAAAGAAGTCAGCAATGAAAATGACATTGGTGAGGGTCTAGATTCTGGTGTCGGACAAGGTCGTGAAATAGCAGACACACACTATTCAGAGGAGAAAGACTTGGTGGACCAAAACATGGTTTGTGACCGTATAGATAATGATGAAAACTCTAACTGTATCGACAGGACAGATAAGCACTTCAGCGAAAGCTCCAAGTTGATTGATAGTGCGGATGTAATTGCAAAAGACGAATCAAAACCAATAGATACTGAACGTAGCGATTCCAACGATCACCAAAAAATAGTAGACGTACAACCCCTATTAGATAGTGAAACAACAGACCCTATCCCTAGTAAAGATATAGAGGAAACCATTCCATTCCATAGCTCTGAAGACATAACAAAGGACGCCCAATACTCTAAGGACAGTTTGGAGGGAAATGATGTGGAGGGAGAGAGCTTATGTGAAGACCCGACTTCTAGGACCGAAGATGAATCGATTTCAATTGATTCTGAAATGCAAACACACACAGAAGATCCAGATACAAGACAGCTTGAAGAAAACACTGATGTAAAAGACGCTAATATAATTCCAGCTGAGCCTCCAATTTACAATGAAGACGATACAGATGACAAAACAGCACACGAGGAGACATTACGTGTTGGCGAACAGAAAGCGGCGGATCTAGATCATGATAGTACATTACCAGACATTGAATTTGTTATTATGGAGGACACTACACCAGAAGCTGACGAGGAACATGTTGTTGGAGAATCCGGCCAAGACGATACTACGCGATCAGATTCTGCTCCGCCAACAGAAAATCCAGAAAGAGAACTTCACACCGACGAAGAGTCATACGCTCAGCGGATCTACAACACGTTTGTGTTTAGAACGTTGAAATCGTACGTCTTTAATCCCGTCGCCTTTTCCTTTGGGTATGTCTACGTTCACCTGCTGAGTCCACTATCAGCAGCGGTCGAACCTGTCTTTACACCAGTGATCACCTTGATAACGGACATCTGGCAGCAGCATATATATCCTGCGCTGTATCAACTCATCTATATGTTCTCTCGTTACGTGGTGTCACCAGTCGCGCACGTCCTGTATACCACGTATCAATTCACCTTGCAACCGATTTTTTCCATTCTTACATCATGCTGGGATGCATACGTTTCTCCCGTGCTACAAGCAACAGCGTCATTTCTAAGCAACTACGTGTTCACTGCCTTAGCTTATCTCTTTTACTACACCTACGAATACGTAGTATATCCACCTCTGTCATTCATGCACTACATACTAATGGATGTCATAACATACCCAATATTGCAGCTGCTATACGACGCATATCACTCGTGCGTTGCACCAATAGTCCTGATGGTAGCAGACTTCACATATTCATACATTCTACTGCCGATTTACGAATCTCTCCAGTGGTGGGTAGAGACGCTTTCACCCATCACAAACCAGATCATCACCATTCTGGACGCGTTCCTATGGCAACCACTGATGTCGTGTACCTCCGCCGCCACCTCGTGTATTGCACAAGTCATGGACTGGACACGCCCTCTCCTCGCCTGGATCTGGGCCTGGGCCGGCAGCCCAGTACTGGAACTTCTCATCTCCGCGGGCCACGGGCTGTATTCGTGCCTCTCGACAGCGGCTTCCTGTCTGGCGTACGCCGTGGAGTCAGTCTACCCGCTACTCACCACCTCTTGGGACGCCCTCGGACGCCCCATGCTGTCCGGCCTGGCATCGTTAGTCTCGTCTGCTGGTTCCACCGCGCTTGAGTTTGTCGCCTATTTGGCACACGTGGCCCTGCACGCTGCGCATGCGCTTCACGGCGCAGTGCGCGCTGGTTTTGACGCGCTGCCGCGTCACGACCCTACACTGTACTACGCCGGGATCGCCGTGGTGGGAGTGTGCGTCACGTCAGTCATCGCCGCCATGTAAGTTGGTTGTGAATGTGTGTTGTGTGATACTGAAAGTGTTGTACGCGAGGTATATTGGTGCCCCACTCTCCTCCCCGCATATCTGGCTATACGGTGTGTGGAAGGATAAGGGGTGTTTGTGATTGTGTGTGACTGTTCGCACAGCGTTTTGTCGCTGGGCTGTTGATTGTATGCTGTCATTAAAATAGTTTTACTGTGCTTATTAGAGTTGGAGGAGTTGGAAAAAATGGATTTTGACGGAGGGTGGTACAAGGTGGTGGTCATGAGAGTTGTCTGTATGTGAGCAGAGTGTGTAGTGAGCGTGGCCATGCCAGTTTATTATTTTCATGTGCAAGAGAGGCTAGGCACGGGGCTGTAGTTGTCAGTATTCAGTCTATTAACACTGTATTTTCATGCTCTGATCTAGTAATAGCAGTTGAAAATTTGATTTTCAAGTTGAAATACTATCTAATATGTAGTGGGCTTGAGCACATGTGCAGGCTGATTCAGGATGGCGAAAGGATGAAGTTGACGAGGTTCAATGTCCTGAAAATGAAAAATGAAATATCAACCATAGCCAGTAAAATTTGGCATTTTACTGCAAACTCAAGCATCCTCCATACCATCGCGCAAGAACTTGGATCATTAGACGATGGCCTGGGTTATAGATTGACTGATTGATGGGCTGATTGATTGCTTGATTAATTGCTTGCTTGCTTGCTTGATTGATTGATTGGAGTGAGTGAGTGACTGACTGTATTAAAGAGTTAGTGTACACCGCAAGTCACCACTGTACGGGATAAGTTAGTTTATAGGATAAGGATTATCTTTATAAAAGATTATTATCTATGTGCGGAATCACTTTTAAAAACTTGAGATTTATAGAGCACTAACAAGTTAAACGTTACTTTTCTATTGAGCCTCACTTTTATACATGTACATAGTCAAGCTTATAATGTGTAAAAATCATTATCAAACGTCTGTGTTGAAGAAATGTCTTACTGCCTGCACTACAAAAGCGTATGTTGTTAAACATTCACATTTTTATTTTCATTTTTAGAGTCAACTACATAATAGTGGATGACACGGTAAGATATCATTTTACATTTATTTCACAACAATACTGAATAAGCAAATTGATAAAAATGGACCTTCTCATCTCTGAGGGCAATGATGTTAAAATAGCAGCTCATGAAACAAAAATAAGCAAATTACTCACAGTAGGAGACAATAAACCCTAAAACCCAAATTCACATAGAGGATGGTTGTTCCACGTGCTCCAGAAGACGTCAGTTTTCATTTCGGTGTGGATTGTGGGTGATTTGGCTGGTTCGGTAGTTACTGGAAGGAGTGGCGCACTTCTGGGTGGTTCTGGCGTAAATGAATGTTATCCCGTCACCTGATAAATAGTCAGCTAGCGTTTGTATTAGAGGCACTAGCAACGCTATATATGGACATACATAACTATTGTAAATATAGTAATTCCTACAATTAACATACTCAGTATCATTATTCCAGTTTTGTGGCTTTACACACTATTCACGGTACATTCACATATCTACTCACAATTTGTCATCTGTAGGACGAGCCGGTTACCCCTGTCACCGGCCCTGCCGCCGCAGATGCCATACCCCGGAGGATTGCCGTGCGCCGCCGCCCACCCCCGCCTAGTGACCAGGCTGGAGCCACCGTGATGGTGACCCGCAGACACCTGGACGCGGCTTCAGCGGGCGGCAGACGCCGCCGACCGCAGCGCAAACGTGAGTGGATTGATCATCTTCTAACGTGTAGTTCATTTATTCTTCGTCTATCCTATCTAGCAGATCATACTATTATACTATTGAACGTAGAACCATGTTGAATTAACTATGCAAATCCACCGTCATAACCGTGCAGAACAATCGTGGAACGTGGATTCTTTATCATTATGTAATATATATGAAGCATTCCACTCATAAAATGACTTCTACACACTCGTGTGGGGAAAATATGAAAACATTCTAATTCTATTTACCATTTTGTCAGGAAAGGGGGATGACTTAACAGCTACGTCCCCAAAACCTGCCTCGGTGCCAGCGTTGACGTCGACGAAGAAGGACGATGCTTCATCTTCGGGTAAGCTATAGTGAAAAGTACAACACCAAACATTCTAGTTCAACAATACTAAAAAAACGCCCCCCCGGTTGAAGTGATATTGTTTAATATATACGATTCCAAAGCGTTTTAACGTATCAATAAAACGCGATAAAAAGAATGTATGTATGATTTAAATATCCCGTAATTAAATAAGTCTCCAAGCAATGGTAAGTTATAACTTAATACATACAAATACATACATGTGATAATCACCACTCAAATGCCACTAACGTCCTTCAAGATTGGGGTGTCCTCCAAATTAAGGGTACCTTAAGGGTACCTTTGCAAGATCGTGCTACTTTCCATTTCATTCAATGTTATTATATGAGAGCATACATGTATTTCATTCACTGTAGGATCCAGATGTTAATCTCAGACAGGAATCCACAAACGGATTATTTTATTAAATATGTGAGTATGGCAGGGGCTAGAGCGCGTCATTTCCTTGTGACGGTCCTATCGACACTGACATGCATTAAAATATTTTAGAAAGGTACCTACACCTGACTACAGTGGGGATGACTACCTGGAAACATATGTGCGATAGTAATGCATTGTATGTAGTCGTAAGATTTTGGAGAGTAAACTGGTGGTATTCAAATACATGCATTTATTTTCCCAGATGATGACGACTTTCACGAATTTGAAAACTCTGAACTTTTAAACGCCACCAAGAGTGCAAAAACGAAAGAAGATAAGAAATTGGGTAAATTATGATTGTTTTTTAATTCATATTTTCGTGTTGTAATTTAATTTATAAAGTCATTATGCTATTCGGATTAATTGCATATAAAAATTATTATCAGTTTGTAATTTTGTACCTATCAGACACAGTGGTTAAGGTAGACACACAGCAAGTCACAAATAGTGTGAATAAAAAGCAGCCAGTCACCGATGAGGTTGATGACAACCAGCCAGTCAGAGGCGAAGAGGGTCAACATAAAACAGATAATGTCCAAGAGGCTTGCCACCCGAATGAAGACCAAGAGGATGACTGTGACATATTCCCTTCGGCCTTCACCGCAGGAGGTATCGGCCTTCACTGTATTTCGTTTTGTAATTCAAATGAGCGTTTTTTGCATTGCAATGTAGGGTATCAATTTGGTAAATGTTTGCTTGTAATATAAAACTTAAGATTTGCTCATCAAACTAGGCTTTCAAAATTGAATGTTATTACAGGTAGTTCTGATGAAGAAAGTGAGGAGCATGAAGAATATGAAAGTGCAAACATACAAGGCAAATCTGAAGGTAACGTTGGTCAAGAAATTGGCTATCAGCCATCCAGAGACAAGGATCTGAACACAGAACAGGAGAATTACAACCAGTCAGACACAAAGAGGAAAGGTGATAATGAACCAAGCAGTGTCATTGGGGATGTCAACGAGAATGAAGACCCAGATGATGACTTTGATATATTCCCTGCATCTTTCACTACAGGAGGTAAGAGCCTCTACTTTCGCCATTTTCTGTAAATCATGCACGCATGGTTTTGATAACGTGTTGTAATACTGTATAGTCACTTCAGGTAGTTCAGATGATGAGGATACAGAGGACGAAGAGGATAAAGAGGGTAAAGAGGATACACAGCGCGAAAAAACTCCAGAGGGTGACGAATGTGGAACCTGCGACACACAACACACATCTGCAGTGAAAACAGAACAGCACGATGAAGACAAACCATTTAGAGGCCAGGAGAGTATCAACCAGCCGAACACAGAGGACGACTTCCAGCCATCCCGCGAACGTGAGGATAACTTTGACTCGGGGAATGTTCGGCTAGATGATATGCAGAATGAAGACCAAGACGATGATTGTGATATATTTCCTTCAGCTTTCACTACAGGAGGTAACAGCAACTTGATGTAAATGTACTTATTTATAATAATTTTGCGGAATACTTATTCATTTTTTATTCATAAAACGAAACATTTATTACAGGCAGTTCAGATGAAGAAAGTGACGACAACGAAGAACATGGAACCTGTATAGCAAAAGACAACTCTGTGGCGAACCCATGCCTACTGGATGCACATACAAATCGTAACGACTGTACCTATAACCGTAACGAGCCCTCAACTGATCAGCTAGTTCCTGACGCTGAGCAACTGGATGTTGCAACTGGCCATGGAGTTTATGACCCGTTTGCGTGGCGTGTAGAGGAAGATGATTGGTCAACTGACGCCGCACATACCCCATCACAGGCGCCTGCAGGCACTACTCTGGCCGGACCATCTTTACGGCCTGCTCGGGACGAGGCCACTAAACTAGCAGACAACACTATGGACTCTGGAACAAGGGAACAGGTACGATTTGTACGTACGTTCATATGTGACTTTGAGCATGGGCATATGTAGTGATAAACTCTTCTCTTCGAATTCACACTATAGCTATAGATGTGTGTAGAATACAGCTAGCAACACATGGAAATGTAACTTATGTAATTCATGGACATGTAATTATTAAATCTAGTCACCAATTATAAAGTCAAATTCATATTTTGTGAACTGGATAAATACATTGTATTGTAAGACTGCATATGGGCCATCCCCATACATATAACTATGATATTTTAATGTACTTTTTATAACCTTTTTTACTTTAAAAAATAGTATGTTCATATACTTTTCTAAGGTTGTAATATAGCTGCAATAAAATACATATTATCTTATCGTATCCCTTTTAATTGTGTGTACTTTAAAAGACTGCTGGCATGGATGAGGCAGCATCAGGATCATCAGCGCAGAGGACCACCTCGTGGAGTGAAGAAGCCGAGTGGGAGTCTGAGGAAGAACAGGAACCTGAACCACAACAGACATGTATGTAATTGACAAGATAGACACAGGGCAATTCACTGCAAACTATGTAATGTAATTTACTGCCTCTCTGTGACCCGTGTAGATCTATTCTAGTGTGGAACAGGAAAGCACTCAATATGTATCAGTTTATGAACTATGGATTTAAAATGGAAATAAAAATTTGAATGCAAAATTGTAGCCACGAAAAACGCTGTAAAATTATGTTGATTTTTCAAAAAATGGCCAGCACAATACTACATGTAGTACTTATGGAAATGCAGTATGTGCATTATGTCTTTCAGACGTTTGTGGTGTGCCGGCGGCGCTGGCCCAGCCTCACATGCACACACACGCCGACCTACTGCACAAGTTCCTCACATACGCACAGGTATACGTATTACTACTGGCACTGATCAATAGTATCACCGCTGACAGCAATGTTCTTGTGACCATTCCAGCAGTAACGTTAACAGCAAGTTTATTAATTGCAATCACTATATTGCATTTACGCAACGATGTGATATTTCGTGGTTGGAAAAGCTTATACTCGAACATATAGATATCAGCATATCCCAAGGCCCATGTCATCAAAATCACAAACTCAACTGAGCACCCACAAATATATTTGTGTAATTTTGTTTGTGTAATATACCAGTCACTTAAACTTTAAGGTAATGATTGCAATGTTATTGAAATGAGGAAACCTTTTTGCCCTAGAGTCGGCAACAAGACGTCGTCATCCAGCCCCACGTTGCAGACTCCTCCTACCACGCCGCCACCCCGGTGCTGCTCCCGTGCGTCGTGTCCACGCACCTCGCGTATGACGTCACATGTTGCCTCGACGAACACGCACATGAAGGTCAGTGTAAATGTGACTGCACCCGCAACACGGACCGTCAATTGCACATGTATAAAGCCAGTGCAAGGAAACCACGTATGGTTGGAGTGTCATTTATTTTATTGTGGTAACTCTGGCGTGTGATGATTTTGAGATTGGTGGTTGTAACATGTCAATACATTGACTGGTATTGAGCATCTTATTTGACGGAAAGCATTGACGTATGACAATGAAATAATGTAAGATAGAAAATGACTGTCAATTTTCGTCCATACTGAGCTGCAGGAAACACCAGTCGGCTGGGTGGATGGGCTTTGGGGTTACACGAGAACATCACACTGCCTATATAGTATTAATGTTACTTATGGTTAGCGGGTAAAGCCTCACTGCGTATTATAACGGCCGTGTTAGTTAAGACAATGAGGGTAGTAATCTTGAATGTCAGTAATGCTAAACAGCGGTCTTTAGTACGACTGCATTGACTATTCGACGTGTTCAGTGTACATGAAATGCCATATTTTGTACATATACTAGACAGAATGCTCGCAATACATTTATATCACAGCGAGGCTAAGTAATAAAAGCAGTTACAATCATCCGTTCAAGTGGACACACAATCACAGTGAACCTATAACACGTGGGCGTAGTCTCGATGGTGCAGTGGTTCTTGTATCTCTCAAAGGTTTTCCGCGTGGTTTGTTTGACCGCCTGACGTTGACAGTCGCATATGTTTCAGGTGGGGCAGGTCAGCCTCCTGTGCTGGTGGTACTCCACCCCCGTGGTCGCCGCCGGAGCCGCGTGCCACCCACACGCCTGCCACCCGGTGATGTCGCAAACTCTTGCCTGGATGTCATCGACGTTGTCTTCTGGAACCAACAGGTGAGTACGTCAAAGGAGGCGGTGGTGCAGTCTCCTCAATACTGTATTTATTCACTGAAACTTTTAGGTATGCTTTTTAGTAGGGATCCAAACGCCTTTATTACCCGGTAACAATATACAGGTTGAGCAATGAGCATTGAGCGCACATAGTCTTTTTGAAGAGAGGTGTCACCAGGTTTTCTTCTGAAAAGTCACAAAACAACCGTTTACCTTTTTTGTCCTATGTATTTTAATGATAACTGAAGTACATGCACAGTATCAAACAAATTAGATCCATTAATTCAAAGTTATTTATTATCATGTGTATTTGATATAGATTCAAGTGAAAATAAGGCATGTTATAGACAACGCTGTCGTCTGCTTGCAGGTGTATGACTGTCAGCAGAACCGCCAGGCGGCAGGTGCTCTAATCACTGTCCTCAGTGGCCACAGTCAAAACTAACACCCACCATGGCACGGATGTGAAGACATTTCCATCATAGAATTTACAATTTGGAAAAAAATCATGTTGGAAACACTTCTAGGGACGTGTGGCTCATCACAGGTTTATAAAGCCAGTGAACTGGGCATCAATAGTTTGTTACCTGGTGAACAGAATAATGTGTATGTGTTTGGGGGTGTTAGACACCTGTCAGTGATTATAGGACGCTGTATTGTTCCAGGTCCTGTCGATGGCTGAGAGATTTATCTGCTATAATAATGGTTCACCGTGTTGAAATGAACGGATGAGTCGAATATGAACTGAGGAAAGCAGAGTCAGTACAGTTAGGCATATCCTCAGCAATCACAGACTTTTGGAACTGTGCCTTTCTGTTTGAATTCTCTGCAAATACATATTCATGAATCAATCGGAGAACGCAACTTGGTAGAGCATCATTATGACCATAACATGAACTATTGCCATCCACCAATCAATAAATCGTGTCTTGGTGGTAAATTGCAGAGTGCAGACACCAGCAATTATGCCCAAGGTCGTAGATTTTTGAAAATTGGATTTTGACAGCGGGCATTATAATATGCAGTAAACTGTGGTTGATCTAAGTGAAAGCTGCAGGTGATGTAAATATAGGGATGCCTCAACGTGAATGTATGCAACATTCATAGTGACGAAATACTTGTGGGTTTAAGGATTTGTGTGGATCACCAGACATTGCAGATTATTGCTATTTTATATATATGGATATATCTAGTAATGATTAAGTTCTAATAATATGCAAGATAATATACACACACACTCTTTAAGCTGTCCAACATGTTTACAAGAAAGTGTGTAAAGGAAGAAAATTACCTATTCTTGTTTACACGCTTGTAATCTTATTATGATTGTGTCAGCACTGTCCTGATGTGGTTTGATCTCATATGTTGTTTTAGTAACTAGTTTTGTTTTGTTTGTTTTTTGTCATTTTGTGTATATATGGATTTTGGCAGATTTTTATATCAGCAAAGGCATCATTATCTTTCGTACAACCGTGGTTATTGACGCAAACTAGGATTAAAGCGATATCACCAAGCAAAATAATGTCGAAGAAAAATGTGTTGAATCGATTAAATCTTAGGGAGACTACCATTTATAATGGCCCACAGAGTATGCGAAATCTTGGGGTGGGGTGGGGTGCTGAAAAATCTAACTTGACTTTTTGGGGGGTGGGGGTGGGACTTGAAAATCTGGGGTACACTTACAAGGACAGCGCCAAAAATCTAGAAACAGTAGTATTTACATGTAATTTAAGGGTAGTAGTATTTCAGGGTAGTAGTAATTTTGGGAGAGGCCTGTAATTTCCAAACAAATTGAAGCGGGGTGGCCTGAAGATCATACCGTAATAGTTTCATTTTTTTCGTACCCTCTCCTTGAGCCATAATGAATAGAAGCCCCCAAATTAATATTATCTCAATTATACTAGTGTTCACTACATTGACTCCACAATGTCACAAAGTGTATACATTTAGTAAATAATATTCACCGCCTTAAGTTTATTTTTCAATATCATGGTGAGTATACAAATTGAATAAATTATTTAATTCAGTCAAACACAGTGGTATATTTGTTGATCGTTTGCATATTACAAATGCACACATTACATATACAGGTACTGGTATCTGTTCCTCATAAGTGACCATCATCAATTTTGAAAATTGACAAGACGAAGGAAGCTTACTATAATTTTTAATTCATATTTCAGGAAAGGGTCTTCAACTCTCAATGCAAGTGAAAATTATGATTAATGAAGTGAGGCTTAGAAATTTGCACATTCTAAAATACACTAATATCGTTACATACAAATAGATCTTTTAAATTTCTGTTTGATTCAGGGAGCGAGGTGCCTAAGCCTTTGCCCATCATATGCTCAGATGCTTGCAGCATAGAACAACTGTAATAGTACATCGAAGCATTCGATAGATTTAGTTGAATTCAGTGTGAATAGAAACTTCTGCACACTATTATCGTTGCATCAATATATCAATGCAGGTTAGCATTCAGTGTGTGTTGAGAAAAATCAAACCTTTTGACAGTATGTCCATGTGCACGTACAGTACTTACTTAGATACTAAAATTTAAATAGGTCTTTATATTTTGTTTTACATAGTTTACAGGACATTATTTCAAGTCATGATTGCTACACCCAGTGGGTCTTTTAACGACTATGTATAAGATAATCAAACGTAATAGTTCTGTCATTATATTAACTTTCTTTGCGTGTTGGATACTGTTACTTAAAAGCGCATTCAGCAATTGGGATCACTTTGACGGTGAGTGCCTGTAGTAACAGTAAACTAGCCATGAAGGAACATATCTAACATCTTCACAAGTTGTTTGTTATAAATTAAAGACCTTAAACATACATACAAAAACTTGCCGATTTGCGATGGAACAACATAGATGGCCACCTTTCATCAGTAGAACTCATTTGTCTGTGACATCCAGGTATTCTCTTAAAAATCCATTTGTACACAACGCAGTGAGAACTGATAAGTCCACACGTGGACGTCATGAAAGCAAAAATATTATAGAGCAAGCTTGTATAACATCTTTGATGAAAGTGTGATTGAGAGAGAATATGGAACGACATATCTACATGTCTACAGTACACTACAATACATGTGTGATAGCCCAACTAAAAGCCCAACAGTTTCGGCTGAGGATCTTTGCCAATTTGTCACAATGTTGTCCCCTCATAAAACATATGATGAGCACTAAGAGTATTAGTATTCTCAGGCGACGATATAGGATCCGCGGTGAAGAGATACCAGGATCATTTCCGCGGCGGGTTGCGGCTCTTCCCACGTGATGGCCATGCCGCGCATTACCATGACGACGTGAGTGTTTGGGGGGGGGTCAATGCCATGTAGGTGGAGTGGTGGTGGCAGGCATAACCTCATCTCTATTCAAAAGCATTTGTTTGTGAAATACATATATAATTTAGTTACATAATATGTATTGATGAACTAAGTCCTAAAACTCACTGAGTTCGGGTAAACACACATCTGTTGTTCAAGGATACAATGTATTTGTCAACACATTCAAGTATCGTTGGTGTCATTTGTTACTTTGACCTTAGCCCACCATTATTGGAGATAACACTACAATTAACATTTCGTGACTGATGGGAAACTGTCCCGCCAATTTGTATTATAAAAATGTCGGGTAAAAATCTCAATGCATTCGTACAAAAGAGAGCCTCCCCCGCCCCCGCCCCGGAGAGACTAGAATGTATGAATGTCTCTCTGTGCAGGAGGAACAAGAGTCTAGTGTGGAGTACGAGTTGCCAGAGGAGTACCGGCGCATGAGGTTCACGCGAAACGACTCCATTATCAACCACTCTGAGCAGAACAAGACCACGTTGAATAAGTACGTCATCAAAAAGTATACAAAGATCAACAGTTAAACGATTTTGCATAGTAGATGAATAAGAGGATCATCCAGCAACATTGTATTGATTCAACATTCTATTCACCTTCAAATCCAGAATGGCACCCATTTAAACAATAAAAAAGATAGGAAAAAAAACCAAAAAACAAAAACCAATTGTCATATCTCAAATGCAAATGTATCCCTCATATCCCGATAAGTGAACACTACACGGTTATTGCAGGTGCGCGAGTAAGCGGTGGATGTCTGCGCAGGCGCTGCCGCCGGCCGCCGTGGTGATCGTGTTCTGCGACAACGAGCGGCTGGAGGACGTGCTGCACACGGTGCACAGCCTGGTGGACGCCGGCCCCGCCTACCTGCTGCAGCAGGTGCAGTACAATACACGAATTCTCCTATCTAATCTATGAATTCTGAGAGTTATTTAAAGAAACAAACCAAATTCACGTGACTTTGATCGTGTTTTACTGCAATGGATTCTGGGAATTATTTCTGAGACAGACATTGATAAAGACTAAATTGTTTCCTCGTTTACGCCATCACAGGGCCTTCTTGAATGAGACTAATTACCTAGCGGCCAAATGTGCACAATTTAAGCTAACATTACGCCAATGTCACAGCAACCACTCATTGCAAGAAGCAGATGCTTTGGCAAAGGAGTTTTTAAATAAAGATTCTAAAAACAGTTTGGCGAAGTATTAAGAATATCGAGTAAATCATCTGTGCTAAAGAGTCTGTCAAATATCACAAATGGTGATTCTGTTAATCGGATAACTCATGATGAAGTGAAAGAGGGTATCAAAAGCTTAAAAAGTGGGAAATCTTGTGGTCATGACAGACTAAGCGCTGAGCATTTTAAATATAGTAGTCATAAATTGTATTACCTACTTGCTATGCTGTTGAATTCCATGTTGATTCATGGTTACTTACCCGATGATTTTATGCTTACACATATTATTCCGATTGTTAAAAACAAAAAAGGTGATATCACTTCAAAGGACAATTATAGACCCATTGCCATCACAAGTGTATTATCCAAAGTGTTTGAACTCATATTAATTGCCAGATACAGTGATTATTTAGACACTTCACATAACCAGTTTGGTTACAAAGAAAAGACTTCCTCTGATTCTTGCATATTTGTTTTAAAGGAAATTGTAAATTACTATAGACGTTTGTCAAGCAATGTATATATATGTTTCCTAGATGCATCAAAAGCTTTTGATAGAATCAACCACTATCACCTCTTTAAGAAGTTGTTGTCAAAAGGTCTCCCTAAAATCATTGTCCGTATATTATTAGCATGGTATACATCTCAACAGTTTATAGTAAAATGGGATAATTTTTCATACACGTTTTCAATCCATCACAGGGTTTTTATCCCCTAAACTTTTTAATATATTCCATTCTAATCTTAACAAACTGCAAGTAGGATGTCACATGAACAATGTAAGTGTTTTTATCCCCCAAACAGATTTAATATGTTAGATGATCTTAGTTTAATCTTAACAAACTGCAAGTAGGATGTCACATGAACAATGTAAGTTTTAATCATTTATTTTATGCAGATAATGCCGTTATTTTAAGTCCTTCTGCAAAAGCCCTACAGAAATTGCTAAACACATGTGAAAATTTTGCGAAAAACAATGAAATTATTTTTAATCCTAATAAAACCTACTGTATGTACCTGCAACATAAATCTTGTAAATCATCAAAGTTACCTGTTGTTGAAATTAATAAGATGCCACTTGAATGGATAGAAAAACATAAATATCTTGGTTTTTGTGTAAACAATTGTTTTAATGATAACGATGATATCGACAGGCAAAAGAAATCACTATATGCTATTGGAAACACTATAATTCGTAAATTTATTAAATGTTCTGAAGAAGTTAAGATACATTTGTTTCAATCGTTTTGTAGAAATCTGTATTGCTCTTCACTATGGACTAATTTTAAATGTAAAAACCTTAATGATTGTAGAGTTGCTTTTAATAATATTTTTAGATACTTGTTAAATATAAAAGGACGATGTAGTATTAGTAAAAAAAAAGTCATAATGTTGATAATTTTAATATCATTTTACGAAAAAATATATTCGGTTTTAAAACAAGACTTGAAAAATGCAACAATTTGCTTGTCGCATGCATTTTAAATTCTTCTTATTTTACTTTTGCCTCTGAATGTTATAATAGTTGGACTAGAAAGTTGTTTGTTTTTAATCAATCTCTCCAATAACAGTATTCTTAGCTGTATTTAATATACCATCTATGTACATATGTTTATATACAATTATGTTTTATATGGATACTTCAAACCTACATCAGCCAAAATGATGCCGCCTGCTGAAGTCGCATGGTGTATCATGATACTCATATTCTACGTACTAACTGGGATAAGGAATGACATCCGAGGTACTAATAAAGGATGCGTTTACTAGATCATTCTGGTGGCGGACAACGTCAGCAAGCCGGAGTTGGTACGCACCCTGCCCGCCTACGTGAAGCGCGAGTTCGGGGAGCTGGTGCAGCTCGTGTACAGCTCGCGTCCGCTTGGACTCATCGAGGGCCGCCTGGTGGGCATCAGACACGCCACCGCGCCCATAGTGAGTCTCCTTCTAACCATATACTAATGGCTCATGTTCATGATACATTGTTAAAATGTTATCAGGTAAAATGGTGTATCTTCTTGAATGTTGAACTCTGTTTAAAGTTTCACCTCTGAATGACCGCTGGTCATGGGCACTGTTGATTTAAGTCCCTTTGTGGTGATCAGTTGAATTCTTCATGTGAACACTGTGGCTGAATGTTTTAGATCACTAATCGGAAGTGTTTATGATTGCAATTGTTAGGCCTACCTGAAATTGCAAAATTCATGTCCACTGTGTATGAACAGTAAAATCTACCTAATAGACTACCGTTGAACTGACCTTCAGTGATCTCCTGAGAGACGTGATCTCTTTATGGAGGTTAATATTGAGCTCTCCATAAACCTATAAAGCTGCAAGCATTGGTCTCATTATGAAGGTGATCTCATTAGAAAGGTGGCCTTAATGCAAAAAATAATATCTGAACTGGTTTCTTAATAGTGGTGTTTTCCTGATCACCATGACTATAATTTGAATACATTCTCACCGTAACTAGCAATGTTGTTGTATGCAGCCTGGTAGTTGACTATGTCTTGCGTGTGTCCAGGTGGTGGTCCAGGATGCGCACATCGAGGCGCAGCCAGGCTGGCTGGTGCCGCTGGTGGAAGCCATCTGGAAGAACCCGCGCATTGTGGCAAGCGTCATGGTGGATACCATGGAGCAGATCTCAGACGGTAGATACCATAGATCTCATTGTTAGGAACAGGGTTTTGAAGAGACAGGGGGGAGTTGTGTCAGAATTGCATGTGATTGGTATGCACGAACTCATCTTTACGATGTATTTTTTTGTGTGAAGGTTGTTGGAGAATGATTGCTAGAGTACCCTGTACTTCTCCACTTGTGAGACTACTGTTTGCACACTCACCACCTTCTACTTATCCAGTCTATAAACACACACCCGTATGTATATTTTGTATTCGCTCAGTATACAGTATGTATGCATATACTATCATGTTTAATTATGCAGGTCGCTGGAAGTTTAACATCTTCAAAAGCCAGCGGACAACTGCGTACTTCTGGCGGCTAGGCTTCCGCCAGTTCGCGCTGGGTGAGGCGGAGGAGCAGCGACGCCTGGCGAAAGACCCCACCGCTCCCATCCAGTCGGCAGCCACCATTGGCACCTGGGCCATCGGGCGTGCCTTTTTCAAGGAGATTGGAGAGCTCGATGCTGGCATGAGGTATGATCAATCTATAGGATCAAACACTTCCAAATGTAATTGTTAAGTTGTCTGTGTCTAGCTTTTTGAAGTGAGTCTATATGTTACAGATAAATATTATACAGTACGATCATTTAATCTTTAATGGTTAATAAACACCAACTGAATCACTGGGGACCAGTCCAAATTATTGTATGCAAAAATGTTAGAAATGTTAGATTTAGTCTATGTGTAAATGTGTAAAGCCTCACAATGCAGACCTAGTGCATTCGATCTATGCATATTTTCCGGTAGACGTATTTATCGTTATCGCTTTTGTCATTGTCATGATTGTAATGTAATTGTAGTGTGGTAAGGTACCTCCCAGAGGCAGCTGGTAATGAGAATCATTGTAATTTCCCACTTCCTGGCCATTATCAGCAACCCACATAAAATGATAAATATTTGGATTATGAACTTTGGAGTATGGTCACGAGAGCTGTTTCTTCAAAACTGCACGAGCGAAAAAGAGTTTTCCGCAGTTTTCGCTTGAGCAAGTTCCATCTATCTCTACGGCCAGTTCTCCGTCTCCTACTAACAGCTCAGCTCACCGATTGCGTTGCCTAGGTTCTGGGGCGGTGAGAACATCGACCTGGCGATCCGTGCCTACCTGTGGGGCGGCGGCGTCTACAATGTGCCCTGCTCCCGCGTGTCCCATCTAGAACGTCAGGGGCAGCGGGACTACAGGTGAAACCACATCAACTTTTCTATAATCTCTATCATCAAACTACCTCACTGAGGTTATTTGTAAGAATGTAATCCTTGAATTGAGCAGATATGTTCATGTAAAATTTGAAAATAAAATATAGAAAAATGGAAAATATTACTAAAACATGAACGGAAAATGTGATAACAATACATACTTTACTATCAATATACCATGTTGCCACTATATTCTTGTACTATACTCATGCATAAAAAAGACTATCCTTATTTGAAGGAAGCACACACTTCATGACAATGACCTTTAGTAAAGTGTAAAAATGGCAAAACTCTTGTCGTAGCAGACTATTCTTGTGCGCAGGAAGGGCCACGGCAATCAGACTCGTGTAAACTGGCGCCGTCTCGCCGACGTCTGGTTCGACGACGCCTCGGGACTGAGGGAAACGTTCTTCTACTACAACCCAGACTTGAGGGACTTCTCGCCTGGCAACCTGACCGAGAGACTGGCTCTCAAGGCACGGTGTCCTGGAGACCTGAGGAAGGATTACCTGGACAAGGTGATGTTGATTAGATGACGACTGGCGGCGATGAGGATGATCAGGGCTCGTTATTGTATTTGTAACAATATACTTGCTGCATGGTACCGCTATGCCAGTACACACGTTTATATCGCAATTCGATAATCGGATTTTCTCCCTTCATGCCTGTGTTAAACATGTGCAACTGCAAGTGTTAAGGCGCATATGCCTTCAACAACAGGTGTGTTTGATAGTAAAATAGAACTCGTCCACTTTCTGCTTCCCGGCAGGCGTTCCCGCAGCTCGGGCTGCCCATGGACCCGTCGAACTTGGCCTGGGGCGGAGTTTGGTGCACAGCCCGTGCCGACTACACCGTGTATGCCAAGGAGCCCTGGCTGTACGGCCTCAAGAAGAAGGGACGCGTGTTCTTTGCTCAACACGAAGAGGTGAGGTATTATTGCGAGCAGATTACGAGATACTTGAGAACAATATCGCTGATGTTGCTGCTCAGAATGAAAAGACAGAAGAGTAAAAATATATGAAATTAAGTTTGACTTAAAACGTGTCTAGTTCGTCTTTATAAAAATGAGTTTGTGTGATTTTTTTTACTCAATGCCTATTTAATTTCTGAAATTGTTCATGTAGGCAGTGCCGTAACCAATGCAATTCTTCTATGTGTACGCTATTGTACTGTAGGTGTTCTTGACAAGCGAGGGCCACCTCCGTGCGCAGGTCACCTCGTTTGATATCGGTAAAGATGGCAACAAGGTGATAATAACTTCAGGGGTCGACTTTTATCATGTGATAATCTACTAGTCAAAACAATTGTATATGGCGTATTTTTAAACTTTAATTCTAGTGATTCTGCTGTTTGGAAAGTGAACCTTTCCCAACAGTACTGTTACAATCAGCATATAATTGTTACTTCACTATTTTAGAATGCATGCAGCTTTATATTCTGCAATAAATTAGTATTAGCAATAAGACTCTATTCATCTGATGGATTTCAAAGCAAGGTAGTCATCTTACCGACGCTTCTGCACCTACTGATCATGCCAAGGTGAACGGCGGTAACTCCCCGTGAAAATATAACCAGTACAAAAAATATGTTCTTGTTTTGCTGTGGTAAAAAATACTTGCTGTAACAATGTATGTTTTTACCTGAACCATCACACCTGCTGTAGGTCAACTTCAACTACTACTTTGACGCCGGCGTGAACCGGACCCAGTGGCTGCACCGGCAGGACGGGGTGCTGCAGGCGCGGGGCTCGGGCCGCTGTCTCACCTGCGAGGCCAAGTCAGACATGCTGTGGGCGGAGCCGTGTCGGCCCGGCGACGCCTTCCAGCAGTGGACGTTCCGCAACTACACTGAGCGCTTCCGCCGACTGCAGCAGCAGGCAGCCGGGGCCGGGGGTGGGGAGGACGTGGGCACGGACTATTTGCGAGACCTGCTTACGTTTCTTCGATAGCATCACCTCCAAGGACTGTACTTTTATGTATGAACTGTATGAATACATTGTGGCTGCTACCTCTTTGAGGTATTCTTGGCCTGTATCAAACTGTAAGCAGCCTCTCTTGGCATTGGAATGCTTCAAGGTTTGATATGCAGGTACTCAGAAGGCAAATGCTGATGGTATAAGGCATAAGGTTAGAGGGAAATTACAGGAATTGTAACAAAAAATCATACTATGATCACGAGGTCGAATTATCGAGTCATAATCTCATGGTCTTGATACATGGATGTTATCAGTTTTAAGGCCTAGATTCTCTAGGCCACCTCTTGACCTAAAATGAGGGGTTTTCCTTTATCACTCCCAAATGCAAAGCCTAATACATCCTATTAGAATGTACACTACGAGATGAATATAAGGAAGGGATAAAATACAGTTTATATTTTACATGTATTTTAGATACCAATGTTTATACGTATTTTTCGAACCATCCCCTGTCAT
>CM032667.1:42500796-42553296 GCA_019095985.1 Streblospio benedicti | reverse complement strand
GAATACCAGATGAAACACAACTATGGACACCCACCTTCAGGCACGCAATCGCAGCTTTCCTTCTCAGCGCACTTCCGGATGGGAGTGTCGCAGCAGCAGTAGTGTTCGGGGCAGTTTGCACACTTGCACTCGGCCTTGCCCTGCATCCAGCACGGGGTGCGGAAGCAGTGGCACGTGCTCGGGTCCTCACAGCCGCAACCAGTGTTGGGCTCTGTAGACGCCATGGTTAGGTCAAAGGTTATAGGTGGGCGTGTCAAGAACCGTGTCTGCCATTCTTTGTTTGTTACAATATTCATAAATTATGTCTATAAAAATCAAAATATGATTCTAGGTCCAGAGAGGTGCTTTTACGAAAGGATTCAGCTGTATTTCCCTAGTTCCCTGTCCACTGGCCTGTGGTACCTGCACATTGAACAGCGGCAGCATAGGACTCACTTGCCGTGTGCTGTGTTCTGCTTATAGGAATGAAGAAATTAAACCAGTGTGACCAAGATGCCAATGAGCTGGTCTAACTGAGTTGACTAAACAATGAAAATATATATTATATAGAATGTACATGTATATAGTATCTCTTGGAAACATGCATGTGTGAATCGTATACGTGTAAGTTATTTACATTGACCTGTTTTATCACCCCCAAACCTAGATGTCTATGCGTTTGCACTCTGAGAATCAGGTCCTATGTCAAGATATTCTGATTTTAAAGTGGGTGTTTTAGGCTATAAACCTCTTTCTTGTCTATAGAAATTGCATCAAAGCAACTAAAATGCGTAATAATCAAAGAAGTCAATATGACATCAAAAGTAAGGCGAATATTGAAAAGACATGTGTTACATGTAGACAGTGGTGAGTTTGCTTTGCCGAATCCATCACCCGGACGGATGACAATGACCCTTTGGCACGTTATCGGCAACCTTTCACCGACAACAAAAACACATACATCACCTATTCAACAATGCTTTTTTACGACCTTTTGTCTTGGGCAATTGCATACTGAATGAGTGATATATAGTCACTGAATATACAATCGTCCAACACAAAGCATCATAAAACATGTTTCATACTACAAGGAATTAGAGAGGCGTGTATTATATGTTTTAGATGAACAGCTCAATGCGTGACTCGTCACTGTTGTCACAGCTTTCATGGCAACCTCGAACTCCCTCAGCCCATGAACATATCGTATATTAAATTTGTAACAGCCCAATTCAGTTATTCTCTAAGTCCAAATATGTTGTCCTAGGCTGTGTATTGACAAATCTTTTCATGGTTTCTACTGTATTACAATTTATGAGAAAAAAATGGAACACCAACTTCACGCGGTTGCATATGAAACTCTGAGGTGTTGTATATGACATATATGCTCTTATGCAAATAGAGACCCACACATTGTATGAGTAGGCAGACACGCGGTGCACTGACCCGGGTCACAGCAGCACTTGTCCTTGTCGCAGTGCAGATTGAGCACGCCGCGGCCGAACGCCTTGACGAGCTCGGCCACGGCGGGGCTGTGGCTCGGCATGCAGGCGGACGGGTCGCAGAAGGCCAGTCCCAGGTCACGGCACGCGGCGTCCTGGCATTGGCAGTGAGACGGATCCTCGTGCGGGCACGGCATGTCCTCCTCTGCAGCAGACGACATTGCGGGAGTAGTTTGATACATGTTTTAGTGGCAACTGATCAACAGTTATTGTTATAAGGGTAGTGGTAATGTATTGGTTGGTGAGCTCACCGTATCTATGCACGCAGTTGTATATTTGCCTGCATGGCTGAGTGTCAGCATTTTTAATGAACACTACATATCAAGTTATCAACCCACTGCTCTAACAAACTGTCGACGCAGCAGCATTTAAAGCAGGGTATACATAAAGTTTACCGCTCATTCACAAGACAAATATACAGTAAATACTAAAACAAGTACGCCTCCACCCGGGCATCTCACCCTCAATGTCCCGCCCCTCCCGACCTTGACGCCGTCTTACCGTTGGGACAGCAGCAGCAGTGGCCGCTGGCGCAGCCCCGGCACTCTGGGTCGGCGCTGTTGCACGCCTCCTGTCCGTCCAGCTCGGCACACGGCCGCTCCAGGCAGCGGCACTCGGCCCACGCCGGGCACTGCTTCTCTAAAACACGCATGCACACTCACGCTCTGTCAGGGGGGTAGCCAGACTTTTTTTAAAAAGGTATGCACAAATTGCACCGTGAGGAGCAAAGCGCGGGCAACGCGACATTCGCGACATTATTACACGCGTTGCGTTTATAAGACATCAGTGTAATTAATTTCTTTCTTATTATTAAATTGCTGATAGAATATTTAATAATATGCAGATAGTCATAAAGTATTAAGAATATAGACATTATTTTAAGTCAAAGATTTATTGAATATATTTCGTGTCATGGACACATCCTCAGCATAAATGAAAAATTGTTACATGTAATAGTTAACCAATGGTAGGTACAAATACAATTCACACTTGGTCATAATTGGCTTCATGTAAGGGGTGTGAGAAGTCAGACGAACCATCACTGTACTGTATATTGTTAGAAAGAACAGCACAGTGCCATTGATAAGAATTTAGTTTGATTTTTCACAAATAAGACATAGAGATAATGATGTAAAATAGCACTAACATTTCATTACACCATCCTTATGACAATTGCTATAAAAACCGTGGGCGTTCAATGATCATTAGAGTTTTATATTCACATTTCAAACACATTTTCATCTGATTTTGTAACTATTTAAAGTTCATAAGTTACGTTTAATGTGACGATAAGCTATAATCGTATGTAACAAGTGTTGTGATTTACATCACTTTTATTGTCACAGTTTTGATTCTTTGGTCTTCACGATTGTGTAGCATGGCATATTAAGATTTTACATTTCTAAGAGCTAAGAAATTGGAGTCAATATAAATATTATAAAAATGTTTTAGTATGCGGTCGCTCAGAGAATCATAAAATACATAATAAAACGTGCAATATACATTGAGAAGAATAAATTCACCATTAAACAGTCAATTTAGTTTTTTGTGAAGTTGTGGTTATTGATAGCCATTACTGACCAATTTACATTAACAAATATTGTGAGCGGCTCTGTACCTCTGTACAGGAGAATAAAAACAATAACATGGAAATGATTTTTTTTTAAATTTTAAATGATGATTTTGTTTTGGGGGGGGGGGTTCCCTGCCACTCACTTGTGATTTGGGCAATAGGTGGACACGGAGAATAAGTGGATATGTAAGATGTAGTACATGTAGGCTTACATCATAGGTGCTGTTGTGTGTGGAAAAAAAACGGAAAAAAAGAAATGATTTACTGGTTGCAGGTGTCCTGAGCCAGAATATCATTATATACTTATAATATCATTGAATACTAAGAACAGGTATAAAGGTAGAAACTAGATTTAGGACACTCAATCCTGTAAGGATAAAAATCCAAATATGGATGCTTTTAGAGTGAGATTTAGGACAGTGGTCTTATATGTACACTGTAGCCACACAGGTCAATGCCCAATGATTTAATTAAGTTTTTTTTTTCAATTCATATAATTGAAATAACAAGACAGCGAGTAAGTAAACATTGCCAACGCTTCAATCATTCTGTAATTTAAGTCCAACCAAATCAATAACTATTTGAAGACTCCAGAAATATGCATGATATTTAATTGCACAGACCAATACTTTTATAGTTGATGATAAATGTAAACTTGTAACATATTTTCAATTCTATTCAAATGTAAACAGATGCTATTACAACCGACCCTTTTAAATTCTTACTTATAGAAGGAATTTGCCATTCAGCAGTTCAATAAACCAATCTAGACTAATTGATAACATAGCCAAATAGCGGAGTTTGTTTTCATTCTTTGTAAACATATTCTCAATATATCACTTTATATTATGTCGCCGACTTTTTAAGCCTCAGAATATATGTCCTTTCTACTCTCTAGTTCAAATTAATTACTTCATAATATATTTTCATACTGCATAACAGTAAATAGAAAACACATCGAACTTCTTGATAACAGGCCTATAATATGCATGTAGGTCTGTTGGCTTTCATACCATGTTTTGCACGACTGCAGAATGATGGGAAGGGTGTGGTGTGGGTGTTGTATGTGTGTGTGTGTGTGTGTGGGGGGGGTGTGTGCTGCAAATTCTGCGAATTGTTTTGTGTGTGTGTGTGTATTCATATTATTACAGAGTTTGAAACGTGTGTGTGTGTGTGTGTGTGTGTGTGTGTGTGTGTGTGTGTGTGTGTGTGTGGATTTGCAAATAGAAGATGGTTCAAAGATAAATATGTTTTGTAACTAAGTAAAACGTTTTAAGTTGAATGATTGAAATGCATTGGTTTGCGGCCATGTCGCGATGAAAAAATGCCTATAATTCATATTACCTTGTTTTTGAAGACTTAACAGTGTCTACCAGTGTAGCATCTACCAAATCAGGATTTGCAAGGTTCCAAGATACGTTTTGTAACTAAGTAAAACCGGGGCGGTCCCATATGATGCTGTGAGTGCACCAGAGGGTAGCCAACACTTATACTAGATATTGTGGTTATCTTTGAACGGATTTTCCCAATGTTACGCTGTAATTGCCCTGATACTTTAAAGTTTTAGTACTTTTGATAAACTGGCGATCAATTATAAATATACGTGTATGCATAGAAAACTACTTAAAATCATTTTTAGGTGCCAACTGAGATTCTTAAATGGTTGCAAAAAGACGTTGCCGAGTTCTACTAAAAACTTGCTTGCGCGGCATACACATATAGATTTTGGCCCGTGACTTGACACATACTTGCGCAGCAGCAGCTGCGGCCCGGACACTCTCCGTTGCACTCTCCTGGCGGGCAGTAGGCAAGATCAGCCTCCTCACACGTCTCCCCGTCCTGAAACACAGCACGCCCATTGCGTGAGGCCAGACCCTCTAAGTTGATCTATATAAAATATGCTTTTATGGTACCAGCGTCGTCTCTGCTGATGTGGTGGTACGGGCAAAATGTCTTCCACGAGGAGACCCTCTCAACTCTTTACTCAATTATTCGAGGATGTTCAAGAAACGATGTGTTTCTAACCGTTGGGTTACACCCATCCTCCACCACCCACCCAATTCCTATTCTTTTTTCAAGATCATTCTCGACCTAGCACGGATATAACTGCTTATGCAGTGATTTAGCCCCCAGAGTGTAGAATACCCTCTACATCTGACTTAGGCTCATACAACACCATCTACATGTATATATTCCTGTGTCACCACAGTACTGTCTGTATCTCACCTGTGTGCACACACAGTGGTCGTCTATGTCGGTGCACATATCCTCCAGGTCCGCGTCGCAGCAGCAGCAGTGGTCGGGGTCGCAGCCCGGACAAGTTCGCTCGGGGTGATTGCAGTAGTTGAGACCCTCGCTGTAGCAGTCACCCTGGTAACACTGGCAGTCGGCCGGGTCGGGGCAACCAACGTCTGTCGCTGAAAGAGGATTGGAAGCAGTGAAGTATTGGTTATTAGTGTCTTATGTTCATGTTAAAATATTTTTATGTATAAGCAACACGTTAGATGATTAAGTGTGAAACGTTGTTGTTCGGCACCTGGTAAATGGGGTTAGATGTAAACCTACTTATCGATAAAGTAGCTATGTGAGCACCACCATACAAAACGGTGTAATGGCAAGTCGATATCATGTAAGCTTCTATTGTGCAACATTCTGAGATGCAAAGTGTATGTTTAATGATAATCGAATACAACTCCAATAACAATAAAACCAGTCCCAGGTGGTTCATTTCGAGATGCAAAATCATATACTCAACAATTGATAGGTAAATAATACATCATTTACAGTAAATAATCTTCATTGTTTCTGCCAGCACACCAACATATCAAATGTGCCAAATTATTGGTGAGGTTTTTGATGGTTTGAACCTGTTAGGTAGTGGGAAGCGTGCGTTTCTCGTAAGTTCTCATCTTGAAAGTTCACAATATACTGGAGCTGCATCTTCTCATTACCTTCCACGTACCTCCTGTTAGAGCGCAAAATATGACTGGCCTAAAAAATTAACCAGTTATGTTTTGCGTTGACACAAACTGTAACTTTACCCTCAAAAATGGTTTAGCTGACGCAAAATGTAACCACTGACGCAAATTGCAACCAAAGTGTAGCCAGTCACAATTCCCACCTTGTCAAGTGTGAGTTCCTTCATACTTTGATCAAACTATTTTCACATGATTAATATCGACTTGTTGAATCAGGTTGTCCCGGCCCAGAACCGTTAAATGCTTATGATCTGCTTTGCACCATAGATCAGTTTTTGTACAGATACAAGTTATCAGCAGCATTCCCTCATCCTTCCTACAATGACTCATATTATTAATAAGTCTCTCCAAAGTAGCATATTTCCACAGGCCCTGAAGTATGCTAGGGTAACCCCACTTTTGAAAAAGGCGAACCTTGATAAATCCATTCTTAAAAATTATCGGCCAGTATCCAATCTGGCTTTTATCTCTAAATTTCTCGAAAGAGCAGCCCTACACCAGCTCTTAAACCATATGGATAATAACAACCTCTTCTGCCCCATTCAGTCTGCCTACCGCCCTAAACACAGTACAGAGACAGCATTGGTCAAGATCCAGAATGATATTCTCCTTCATTTAGACTCCGGAAAAGGTGTCATCCTTGTTCTCTTGGACCTTTCTGCAGCCTTTGACACCATCGATCATACCATATTGATGTCAAGGCTGCAAAGTAGAATCGGAATCACTGGGCCTGCTCTAGACTGGTTCCATTCTTATCTCGCGGATCGTTACCAGTGTGTTCATATCCAGGGACAGTCATCTGATTCAGTGCCACTAGTGTATGGAGTACCTCAGGGCTCAGTACTGGGACCTTTCGAATTCTTAATTTACATGTGCCCTGTCTATAGTATTGCTGAAAAACATAACATCAGTATACATCAGTATGCTGATGACACCCAGCTCTATGTGGCCTTTGACTTCGATAATCAGCAGGAACCTCTCAGGAGGATGGAGGCATGTGTGAATGACATCAGAACCTGGATGCGACTCAACAAATTGAAACTTAATGATGACAAAACCGAACTGATCATTATTGCACCAGCCAGACATGCCCATAAAGTATCCATCAAGAGCATTAAGATCGGGGACTGTACAGTCAAATCATCTCGCACGGCCAGAAATCATGGTGCAACTTTTGATGACACAATGTGCCTTAACCAACACATATCCTCACTAGTGAAATCTTGCAATGCCCAAATCCGATCAATTGGCCAAGCCAGAAGGTTTCTTAGTACAGCAGCAACAGAAAAAGTTATCCACGCATTCCTGTCTTCACGACTTGACAATGGGAATTCCCTACTTTATGGACTACCGACCATTCAAATTCAGCGTCTTCAGCGCATTCAAAATACAGCTGCAAGGATACTGACTAGAACTAAGAAACATGAACACATTTCTCCAGTACTAAAATCTCTTCATTGGCTTCCAATCTCCAAACGGATTGAGTATAAAATATTAACCTTGACTTTTAAGTGCCTTCACAGCCTTGCGCCTTCATACCTCAAAAGACCTTATTAAGCAACACAAACCAGGTTAGGTCAGCAACAGAGGCTTCTACATGTACCTGCTACTCGGCAAGTCCTATGGGGACCGAAGCTTTCAGCAAAGCGGCACCTCTGTTGTGGAACAGTTTACCTCTCCATATATAAGACAAATAGACAATTTGGACGAATTCAAATCTATGTTAAAAACATTTGTTCACCGAGGGCTGAGGACATTTCCTCTATACAGCGATCCATCAAAAACAGGTTGGTGAAAGTGGGCTCAGCATGTTCAGCACTTAACGCACGAACCCCCGTATCAGCCGAACCAAGGCTTTTGAGGTCCAAGAATAGTGAATAGAGCCTGCCCATATACGCTTTAAATTACTTCATAAACACCAAGCAAGATGTGCTGGATGTTTCCATTAACCTATCTGATTACAGAATCAAAGTCCCGTTCTTGTCACTCATGAATTCAAATAAAGCCAGCATAGAGTCACTAGGCCCATGGGCCCCTGTATTATGGGAGGGTGTGTATGGTGTCTATACTACTATGATTTACAACCACTATACCACACATATTACTACTATTATATAGAGGTAATAATAGTATGATATAGTGTTTGTAAAACATTGTAGTCAACATACCACACACCCATCCCATAATGACTAAACCCACCACCACCCTAACTCATGTAAACATAACTGATAGCGTTTTAGGTTAGTAAAACAAAAATACTCTTCACTATATGTTAAAAACGTTCATTTGCCCAGGTTATAATTTGGGGCAGTGGTTATATTTTGCGTCAGAGGAACCATTTTAAGGGCTGTGATTATAATTTGCGTTAACGCAAATCATAACCTAGTTACATTTTACGTTGGTTATTATGTTGCCATATATAACAAATATAACACCCCCTCCATCCACAAACACTGACCGTTGTCTGGGCAGCAGACGGCCCACACGTCGGTGGGGTGGATGTTGCACGTGTAGCCGGGTGGACAGGGCGTGCCGCCACGCCCGCAGTACCACTCGTTGCCGGCGGCGTCCAACAGCGCGTCCTCACACTTCTCTGTAGCATAGACATCCGGGGATAAATGCTGCATGGTTTGCTACTGTCTACGAGGGTGGTAACATTTGTGTTTATGTAAGTGTGTGGGAACATTTGTGTCTATGAGTGTGGGGTAACATTTGTGTTTATGTAAGTGTGTGGGAACATTTGTGTCTATGAGTGTTTGTGAGCATTTGAGTCTATGAGTGTATGGCAACATTTGGGGCTCTGTGCATGATTACATATCTTCTAAATCCCTATCTTCACGGATGGGATTGATTACTGATTGATGAAGATGAACATTAATATTTTTGGGTTCTGGTGGGACAAGTCATGGGCCCCTTCAAATACTCACGTGGTCCTTGCTCCTTGCAGCAGCAGTAGGGTGCATCCGGGTCAAGGCAGCCAATCCCTCCATTGGACATACAGCGCTCCTGCTCACACTGGCCAGCGTAGGGCGGGGTGCACGGCGTAGGCGTACAGCCGCAAGTCACTGACGGGTCACAGGGTGCTGCGAAAATACACAGCATGTGGCAACACGAGGTATTGCAAAATACATATGGTGCTGCAATATATGGCCCCATATATCTGTATATTAATACTGTAATCCTGGTGCGTTGTTCAGCAAACAACTCCTCCATAACATGACTAGCTAAATCCCATCTGACTACAGGCAATCGGTCAATTTTCTCATGGTACTGGGTAGCAGTGAACATTTATGTTTCTGGTGGTTAAACTGATGCTGTTGGCTGTCTATTGGCGATTTTATAGCAAAATTTCAGAAGATGGTCGCCATCATATGATCAATGGTGTCAATATTGATTTGGGGAAATCATTTTGTTTTGAGAAGGAGCCTTAGAGCTTGAAAACGTTTAATAAAAAGTAATTCTTAAATAAAGTAAATTCTCTCTTTGATACTAAATTGCACAGCCATAAAGAAAAACAAAACAATCATGAATATTGATGTCATATTCATGTGTGCCGACATGGCAATAATCCTGAGCTGTGTTTGAGGTTAATAATGATTTAGTATTATGGATGGCAATAGCAGACAATAAGTAAATGGATAGGCATTGTTAAAACAGTGGTAGATACAGTCAGGATGGGGAGAGGTTGGGGGCTTGGTAGTTTGGATGGAAGGTGTGGGGTGGTGGTAGTTGTGTTCTATTAGAACTGCGGTGGGTGCTGTAAGAACGAATGGCGTGTGTGTCAGGACAGTGCAGTAGATCTGTGATATGCAATAGCTATATGCGTTGTTGAACAATGGTGAGGGATGATAGGTGGGGTGGGTGCTAACTACAGACTGATTACGAGGGAATGGGATTTGATTATTCATCATTTATTTGTCAGTCCCACGGTAACAATAAGCCCATACGATGATATGTGATTGAAAAGGAGAGTATAGTGTTTGCATACGCCACTTCAAGCAGCTTACGTGGTGCTTGCTCCTTGCAGCAGCAGAAGGGTGCATTCGGGTCAAGGCAGCCAATCCCACCATTGGACATACAGCGCTCCTGCTCACACTGGCCAGCATAAGGCGAGGTGCACGGCGTAGACGTACAGCCGCAAGTCACTGACGGGTCACAGGGTGCTGCAATAACACACGGGGTGTTGTAAGTTGTAAGGAAGTACTCGTGTCAGCATGAGGTGTTGCAAAATACACATGTTGCTGTCATAAAGGACATTGCTCTGCACACATCGTGCGACAAATACGATAACTGGTGTTAAAAAACCCACAGCTATATGTATTTGCAGGGTAAACTCACTCAAAGTGTATGTATGAAATGAAAATTATGCGGTCATGTTTACTTCGCAGTGGCCAGCACCAGCACGTGAGATGTTTTTCAATGCACATACATGTATGTTACTGCCGGTGTAGACTACTTACGCACTTCTGGCGCGCAGCAGCACTTGTAAGGTGCATCCTCACTACAAGACTCGCAGTTTGGATGGCGCCTATCACAATAAGCGAGACCCAGCTTTGGGCAAGATGCAGCCTGGCACCTACAGACAGAGAGCAGTTATAGTGATGATGCTTTTGTCTGAGAGTGAACATATTCAAACGAATTAGGAGGATATAACGATAATGGATGGCGATGAGGAGGAAGACTAAGACTCACCCACACTCGGGTATCTTCTGGTCACTGATCGCGGGGTCTCCAACAAAGCAGGTTTTGGGCTGCTCGCTGCAGCAGCACAGTGCTGGTGGACAACCGAACTCCCCGGACGGCAGAGGCAGGCAGTAGCAGAAACCCTTGCTGGAAGTGACATCGGCACGGTCAGTTCAGTGACACCGGATGTTAACGGACTTACAATTTACAAATGTCTTTACCATTGGCTAATGGGCGAAATGATGATGTCACTCGGAAAATGTGGAAAGTAATTCGAAAGGAATGTTAGTTAGTGTTTGTAATAATTCTCTCACGTCTAGTTTGTGTACGGGAGTCCTCAAAATTATCATTAGAACGTTTTGTTGGCAATCTCAATAAGGCACTTGCAAAGTATCCGGACCGTTGGCAGTAACGCACAGTGCAGATATTCGATGTAGAGAACTTACCCGACCTCCAGGCAGTTGTCAACACCCACCTCGCACGTGCACCCCCCGGTCGGGCACTCGAGCCCCATTTGCTCAGTTTCAGAGATCGCCCGCTCTAAAAACAAGTAACTGGTGCGTTAGAAATTCAGTAATAAATAACACGCTTTTATCTAAAAAAAATGCACCGTTGACAATATCTACCCGTTGCATTATATTCTGGTGTTACTTTTCACAAAGTGGCTCTGACTCTTAACATAGAACGCCAATGTTACTGTTCTCAGTGGGGTGAAGAAGTGTGCACGTCTTTGCGTCCCTCAGGATTTATGACCGTGTAGTACATTATCCCAAATAATCACTCGTTCGTTGTCAGTGTGATCTCACCATCCAAACAAATCCTCAGTTGCATCAAACCCAAAACCGCCTTCCGTACTCACCCTCGGCTGAGACCGCCGCGAGGAAGACGCCCGCGATGACCAAGTAGCGCACTGCCGTCTGCTTCTTCATCATGTTTACTCGCGTCGTCGGCGCACCGTGCTCTTATATAGCTGTCGCTGCACCCGCCGCCGCCGCCGCCGTCACCAATGGTCGATAGTTCACAGGCTGGTGCATTTTTTTTTGCAATAGTTTAGATATTGCTTGCAACGTGACTTGCAATCTTAGTAAACTGGTTGATTGATTGATATTCTTCAGGAACTGATGTTCCTAGGATAGCACATGAAAGCGTACATATATATGTAATGCTTATTTTCAATGTGGTCCTTGTTTGTTTGGCAGGTTAGGTAACCAACTGAGCCAAGGGGGTACAGGAGGGATCACACTAGCTATAGTTTTCAAACTGGGTGAGTTCTTTCACGTGCAGAGGGATGACTCTAAAATAACTAGTAACTATGACACACATCCACGGTTTGGATATTACTAAAGAGGGTCTACATTTCCAAATGCCAATTTAGGTTGATTTTCATCATTTATGAAAAATAGTTGTGATATCGTGATACTTACTTACGCCTTCAGTTTTGGAAATTTCAGATTGAAAGTGTGTCTTCCAGAATAGTCGATGAGCCATCCATGGAAAAAATCTGTTTGAGTACGGAGAGGAGGACTAATTGCCACTATCATTTTTATGTGGCTGAATGTCTGTAGTATACCGTCCCACGTGATGGACTTCACCTTTTATGATATAGTTCAGCATTGAAACCACTGTGATATACACACCAGATAAGCGAGAGCCTTCCTTAAATGAAAAAGAGAGGACTCAAAGTGCAATTGTCATTTGCATGGGATATAGCCCCGAGAGCGGATAGCGACCGATAGCCCTAGTAGTAAACCTAGCCCATTTTGATGTTACGAAATTACACTTAATCACTTGACACATGTACTGCAGAAATCTGGCGTATAATAATAATAATAAACTTTATTTATATAGCGCAGTTTCATATGCATACTGTCAAAAAAATTCATTTAAACTAGTTAAAATGATCACTTAGTATATCTTAATTCCTAAAAACACGAATTTAAAATCTGGGAAAAATAGGATAATACAATTGACTCATATTTTGAAATATGATACATTTATCATAGTTGGATATAATGTAGAATTATGAAGATATATATATTTATTAAGACAATGCTATACGGTATGCTATGTTATGTGAAAAGACAAAAGTACCATTGTTGGGAAACATGTGGAAAATGTTAAGATCACTGTGAATGGGGAAGAGCTGCTATTCCCCCAACAAAATTCAATTTTCTATATTTTACTTATAATTTTCTACCCACAAACAGCCCAATATGGCATGTTGCATGACGTAGAGATAGCAAGGTCCCATTCTATCTTTGATTTTTGTTTATGTTTGTATGTAAATTAGAAAGATAATCGTAAAATACAAGAAAAAAACTTGTGATTGATGTAATGTGTTGTTGATCATTATTTTTATTACAGCAGAGACCTGGACCATAAAAAAATTCATTTTGAGTAGTACAAAACGAATGCCATGCCTTTGTTCTTCTTTATATACTATAAATGCTCAGCTTTTCATACAATGTTTCACTAATGAAGAGGTATCAGAAGGGAATGAACAAAAGAGGACTCTGCTGCAAACCATCAAGAAGCGCAAATTATTTTTTACCATTTTAACATGGATGGTGTCGAATCTACTGGAAAGTATTATAATCACTGCCCGACAAAAGGGACGAGACCAAGGTTTTTTGGAATGAATCTTTTTGTATCATTGTATTTGATAACTTATTTTGATGATAAATGTTATAATATAACCATGACATCCAAAAGTCCGGGAGGACACAGAACCCACCGGTACTAGGTAGATGTCTCGTAGTATAAAGTGACCTTCGGAAGGAAATGGTACTAGTTCAGCATTGAAACCACTGTGACAAATACAGAAAGAACCACTCCTTTAATAAAATATAAGACTCAAAGTGGAATTGTCGTAGAGAGTGATCCTGCATGGTTTGCATTGTGATCTGTTCGTAAATGATAAGGTGTGTGAATACGTTGGGTTTGTTGGTCAATATTACAACCACAACAATATAAACAATATAGTCCAAGTTTTTATTTGATGTATGCTGTTAGATGTTTACACCCATGTATTGTGAATAAACGGTGTCAACTACTAACTTTCTAATTGGTCTGTCATAGCATTTTTACAAGCAACATAACAATTAACAGCAATGCCTTGTGAAGTTGAACACTATGATCAGGGTTATTCGAGTGATATGATAGATGCTATCAGTTTATTTAGGTGATTTGAAGGGGGGGGGGTGTTATCAACGTATTTAGCTGATTTGCATCAAAACAGCCGACCCTGCCATGTCCGCAACTATAGTTAGTGTGCGGATATATACTGCTAAATCCACACATACACTTTGAAGTAGTGATATGGAGGCAATGATAAAATCTGGTACACCATCATCAGATGTACTATCGGGACTAATAATCACAATGCGGAGTTTCTTTTAAAGCAAAGGGTACGTGCACTGGCTAAACATTCAAGTGAGTAATATAGATTACTGCTATAATTCATTTGTTTAATACTACAAGCTGTTGGCAAAATGTAATTTGCACTCTCGGACTCACCGAGGTTGCCACATCCAAAGCTTATCTTCAGCATTCGCATACACGTACCACGATATTGAATGCATGTCGAAGTACAACATCAGTATAGTCCACCGTAGGAAGCAGAAACGTGTTTGCTTTAGCGAACTGCAGACGAGGTTTAAAGTACGTGTATCTCATAGTAGCGTGCGCAAACTATAGCAGCAGAAACATCTACTTCTGTAGGAGCCTAGCCAACAGCTCAATCCTCTCGTGCGTCTTTCCCACGGTAACCGCTGCCATGCTGCTGTGGTCACTGTTGTCGTCTGCGGCAGGCGATGTGTGGGAGCGGCGCGGGCTCACGGCACACGGCGGTGGCGGCGGCGGGCTGGCGGCCGTGGCGGCGGCCGGCGGCTGTGTCCTGATCACGTGGGCCGGCTACGCGTGGCTGATCAAGCCTCTGCTCAGTCCGCTCAGGCAGGTACGATGAGCACGCACGCACGCACACCGTGGCTGGTACGTTTGCGTGCATGGGTGCGGGCACACAGAATCGGAAGGCCAGATAATTGCTATAAATATAAGTGTTTATAAATAGCCAGTGTAAGGACGATTGCGACGAACGACGACGTCGTCACCTCCTTTCACCATAAACCATAAAGCTCTTGATAATAATTATTATTTACTGACACGTCTGTAAGCCCGACCCGTGCGGACAGACAGCTGAGTACCCGCCTACGTGCTTCAGATTCCCGGGCTGGAGTACGGGCCGCTGCTCGGGAACGTGCGCGACGTGACGCGGCTCGGCGCGGGCGGGGGAGGGCTCGGCGAGCTCGACATGGACGCCATCCAGAGGTGAGGCCAGCGCATGGTGTAAATATTAAGATTAGCTCTGGGTGCATTAATATATGGGTGCACGCGCGTGTGTTAATTTAATATTGAGAAGGCGTTTGACTTTAATGTTTCTTATATTGGGAGAAAAGTCCCCAGCAAATTTGCGGATCCCTAAAAATAACGGATTCATATTAAAATGTATCAAGTGGGGGATACTGCAGGGCTTATCTATCCCTATAGTCCCGGCGAAATAGGAGCATATATGTAAGAAAAACAAACTATCTTAGTGTGTCCAGAAAAAATACCTGCTTTTGGCAATGTGGCGCCCTCGTTGCAGACTGTCCCGGGAACACGGCCTGCTGTTCCGCTTCCACCACCTGCTGGGCGCTGAGCGCCTCCTGGTGGCCGACCCCGACGTCATGAAGCACATCCTGGTCACCAACAGCAGGAACTACCGCAAGCCCGGGCTCCCGGGCATGAAGTACGTGCCAGTGGCATTGAGAGCGCAGTGTATTCGTTCGTGGATAGTGCATTAAGCTACATGTATAATCATTCAGGGTGTAAATGCTACCAGATTTTATATACCTCAAATGGTAACGTAGCACTCATTATAGTAGTTTCATTCCACCAGAATACACAGCGTGGAGTTATAATGCGTCTGTTTTGAGGGTGTTGATACCTCTGTGAATGACGGTTTGAGTTCGACTGTAACCACATGCAGTGTATTTCACTCGTATGGACTTTGATATATCACCTCCCCTGCCATTTGTGAACTAGCAATCAGAGATTGGCAACTTTACTTTATTCAAAATTTGTGAATCAAAGAACTTATTAAATATTGCACGCATTATGCCATGTTACGATATACCTATTAACTGTATCCCCAGGGTGTTTCCGCAAGATTATCGGGGACGGGCTGGTGCTGCTGGAGGGAGGTGACCACGCCGCGCACAAGCGCCTCATGAGTCCGTCCTTCAACAACGCATCTATCAAGAGTGAGTCTTCCTCGAGTACATATATGTACTGTATAAACTGTGCATACTGTATATGACATGCTACAGTGTTTTGTTGATTGCTGCGTTCGTGTGTCGATTACTGTTGCGATCCAGCGCAGACATACATACAATGTAAGTGCAATATTATACTACTGTAGCCATTCAATAGACCTTTGATTTCAGCTTTTTGATTTGAAGACATGCCAACCGAGGATAAACTTTCTAAATGCTTATGATGCAAGCGCAATAATATGCGATTCCCCTAAAGCATATATCATTCTTCACCAGAACAAGCAGATAACATTGAGCCTGTTTTAATGAAAAAAGGAGCTAACAAATAGAAATAACCACTCGAGTATGACTGATCAACATCCATGAGGACAGTGTGCTGTTGTAGAGATGGTGACTGTGTTCCACGAGTGCGGCTTGCGACTGGCCGAGTGGTGGGTGGGCCAGCTCGAGGAGGCCGGGGCCGCCGGACGGAAGGAGATCGACGTCCAGAACGAGCTTGCAAGAACGGTACAGTCACAGGAGCAGCTACTCTCCACGCTTTAGTTTAGTATACGCTAGTAGAGTGATTCCAATCCTGCCATTTGATATTTTAGGTATTGCCGTTTTAGATCCTCGTTTTCACCTCTCTTAAGTTTTTATTATCTACTCTGGCAGACACTAGATGTGATAGGAAAGACGGCATTTGGTTACGAGTTCAACAGTCTGGAAGATCCCAATGACCCCGTCGGTGTAGCATTCCAAGGTGTTTTGGAAGGTAAAAATATTAGGTGAGCAGTCTTAAATTTGTGATCTTTTAACACATTAAAAGGCTACCACAACCTCATGATTTACGATGGAATCATTAGTATACTCAAATGATTATCCAACATATCTTAAACTTTCTTGACCACTCTAACATCCTGCTTGCCTGTTAAGTTGGCGCATGGTGCTGCCGCTGTACTTCCACCTGCCGTTCCCCGAGGTGGGACGCCTCAAGGCTGCGCTCGCTGTGATGCATGGCAAGGTGCAGGAGATCATCGACTACAAGCGCCAGCTCATTGCGGAGGGCGCGGGTAAGTAGCAGGCTACACGGGATGGGTAGTTGAACACGAGGGCTACGATGTGGGTTATACGATTGGAAGCATGATTTGGTGGTCACGACTGTACTACATGGTGAGAGCGCATTTAGTTTTAGTGAGTGAAGACTACACAATCCATAGTGTAAGGGTATTTTATTGTAACACATATTTAATTCTGCTAAAGTGAACACAGATTTTATATTGGTATGGCACATTGATGTGTTGCAGAACACTACAGCAGTGTACTAAGTGTTCTTATGTACGTGTTGATAGCTGTGATAGCCACTGCCGGAAACATCTCACGGGTCCTTACAAGATACACGTTTAAGTGCTATGTGTAAGCCAACCGGTGTTTGATGTTGGTATTAATAAAATTAAAGTCCTGTCGTGGCTGTGTTGCAGGCGCGGAGCGTGTGTCTGGGGATATCCTCGGCATCATGATGCTGGCGCGGGACGAGACTACAGGCACTGGACTCAGCGACACCGAGCTGCAGCATGAGGTCATGACCCTCATGGGAGCTGGACACGAGGTACGCGTGTTCTTGTCTCTGCATGCACCCCCCCGCACACACACACACATACACACAATATATAACATTAATATCAATATCAAGGCTTCACGATGCTAAATTACAACCTAAGTATAGAAATGACCAACAATGCATGGGTACTCGTAAACTTTCAAAACAATAAAATCAGGACTCAAATTCAACGCTTCTCTATATATACAAACATTGAACGTGTGAAAAGTGACATGTGCTTGCATTAGACAACGGCGACGGGGATGACGTGGTTCCTGCTGCTCATGGCCCAGCACCCGGAGGTCCAGCAGAAGGTCCGGGAGGAGGTGCAGCGCCACCTGCCAGCCGATGCCCCCGTCACGTGGGAGGCGCTCGACAAGCTCCAGTACCTGGGCCAAGCCATCAAAGAGACGCTCAGGTGCCTTTCAAGACAATATTTTTCATGCAGTTTTTAGGGAGCCGTTGAGTGTAAGAGGAACAAATGAAGTGTACGTGTTTGTGCGTTTCATTTATCAGGTGATATAGATATATAGAATTGTTCGGGACATTTAAAACATGACATTTTGCAGATGCTTTTATTCATCCTCTGATTAATTACAGAGTTGTAGACACACGAGTTTATTTTTTACTCGATGTGAAAGCGTTTTATTTCGGTCATTACTTTTCATGGCAGTAAAACATTCACACGTTTACCTGCTTTCAGAATGTACCCGCCCGTTCCAATCTCCAACAGGAAGAATCTGACAGACGATGTCTTCAAGGACAAGTACAAGATTCCGGCAGGCACCGTGTGTCAGCTCTCTGTGGCCACTATGATGAGGTCAGCATTGCATTTCTAGTTAACACAACTTTTAGTAATACATATGATGAGAATGTTCAAATAGCTCAGAAATATATGTATGTGTGTGTGTATCCTCTGCTGTATGTTCTGCAACGAGCTTATATAATTACAATGTGCAGAATCAAACTGTTTCTATTGTATGTTTGTTTCATACCTCATGTCATCATGGTAGCTGTCTGTCTAATAAGACCAACATACATTGACTAAATAGTTTTATAATGTATGAATGGTATTTGTATTCATCTACATGTAATTATATTAGATAGTAATCAAATAGTTGGTAACACTGATAATGAAGAGTAGAATGCAGATGACTAAAAATTAATACATGTACTACAAATCCTTCGATCACACATATATACACGAATAGTCCGTCTCTTATTCTGTTTGTTTTTGGTTTTTTTAGATTTCCAGATACAATGTAGATCATGTTTGTTTTTAGGTCCCCAAAGCTATTTGAGGACCCCGACACTTTCCGTCCAGAGCGATTTGACACGTCAGACGATGAGAACAAAAACATGTACAGATTCCTACCTTTCCTTATTGGACCGCGCATGTGCCTGGGATACAAGTTCGCACTCATTGAGATGAAGGTAAAGGTGCTATAGTTTAGTGTAGTGGAAAAACAAAGAAATCAATGGAAATATATTCGTATGAACGTTTCAGGTATATCTCCCTAGAATTATTACTAATATACCATACGTAAATTAATCATAAGTTCATCCCATATTTCCAAGGCCAACCTACCCCAAGATCTCCCAGAAAAAAGAAATATTTCACTGTCCTCAACCATGTCCATTTACAGGATGTGTAACAATAATGATGTCATTGGATGAATCCGGTGAAGCTATTTTCAAAACTATTCAAGTATTCTGATTTTTCACGTCTGTGCCTCAGGTGATCCTGTCGTGCCTGCTGCGCCGTCTTACCTTCTCGCTCGTGCCCGGCAGAGAACACTTTGAGGCGTCCTACAAGAACCGCATCACGTTCCGCCCCGAGCCCGCACTCACTCTGCACGTGTCACACGCACCCATCGCCGCCCCTGTCGATTTGTAGGGACATGTAGACAGTGTGTGGGGCATAATGTTTCTTGTAATTAGATAACTGTATTATAATAAAAAGAAATGCACTTACTTTATTTAATGGTTGTGTTTAACTTTAAGTTGATTTTACCCAGGATATATAGTGCGTTTTTCACAAGACAGAATCATGAACATTTTATCAGAAAGCGGGCTGGAATGAAGGCCATGGACATCCATACACAGGGAATACACATGCACGCACGCACGCATGTGCCGGGTTCTGCAAGCCGTCAGAGCTCCACGTGCTCCGGTATCTGGACGTTTTGCCGGTGTGGACGTTTCGCCGGTGGACGTTTCGCCGGTGTGGACGTTTTGCCGGTGCTTTTCTGGACGATTTGCCGGTGTTGTGTGGACGTTTTGCCGGTGGTTGGACTATTTAATGTAATTAATTTATAAATCACTTCTGCAGAACGGCTAAGGTGGGGTCTCAACGAAAGCACATGTCGGGTATGACTTGTAATAAAAGCAATTTAGGTTTAAGATCGATTTTTTGAAGAAGCCGTAGACAGGGCTGTAGGTAGCCTCAATTGTATGATGGCCTTTTCATTTGGGTTGGTTTACGGCCATCCTCCTGTTTAATACAAGAAATTCTTTTTGAATGAGTTGGGCACTCTAGGGGGCCGCTTGAATCCCCCGAACGTTTATGGAATGTATGTGTTTACAAAACTGATAAAGACTGCATACGTGAGAAAGCCGGTTAAGGCTCAGATATCTAGACTCCAGCATATTAGAGTCAGTCTAAGACGTACTTAGGGGAGTTGTGTGGAGTATGATTTTTTTTAAATATATAAATCAAATTCAATTAGATATCACAGCCTTTGAAATAGAAATGCTAGGGTGGACCTTGCAGGGTCACTTCCCTTCTAAGAAAGTTCTATAACATTGAATATTTGATTACTGACAAATATCACTACCTCCCCAATGCACACAAGTAAACAGAAATAAATATATGTGATAACTAACTAACTAACCCGGAGCCCTATATTAATGGGGGAGTAACGGGAGATTTAAAGGGTTAACATAACGTCAATTCACTTACGGCAAACCGTCTCACCGGCAAAACGTCAAATCAATAAAAATGTGGTCATCAACGTAAAGGTTGGACGTTTTGCCGCCATAAATCTGGGCGTTTTGCTGGTGAAAAATATGTACCGCTGTACCGGCAAAACGTCCACACCGGCAAAACGTCTAGAACCCCGTGCTCCACATGCACCAGATACGCCTCCATACAATCCAGAAAAGCAAACAGATGGTCTAAATTAGCAGAGCTGTTTCGTTTACTTGCATGGCCACCGGGGTAAAGCCGAGGAGTTACTCACATCAAAATGGAGGCATAGTCTGTCAATTCAAATGTTTTTCTGTTGATTATTTAAATGTCTGGTACTAAATTTCATGGATTGATAGGCATATATAAACATTGTGAGTGTACAGTTAGAATACTCACATTAAACACAAGTCAAACTCATCAAAGAGTTCACAAATCGGGTTTTAAATTTCCACAATGTGGGCCGTAACTCCCGATTTGTTCAGTCAAATTGTTGCCCGTAACTGCAATAAAGGTGACCCGTAACTCACATCATGACAGTATAATATACTTTTTGCATTAGTTTTTGTTTAATATGAAGCCAATGCTAATGTTTTGAAGTTACTTAAAGATGAGGATATGCTGTGATAATCCTTTTAATTGATCATAATTTCTCTGTTTGATTGTAAGATATATGGGTAAATTATAGAAGAGTACATAAACTACATAGAAGAATTTTAAAAACATGGTAAGTACTCTGAAGTAATTATTTGTTTGAATATTAGAATATGGTGATATGGAAGTGCAAGAAATCTCAACAATCATAAATGGTATTACTTGCAGTAAGAGAACTGTGATAAAATATCAATAATTTGATACTAAAATTTATAATAATACTTTAAATAGCTTAATATGTGGATCATGCTCATAATTATAAGTATGACAAAAGCAACTACTATTATGCAAATGACTAAATGATGTTCATGTGATGACGCTATTAAATGTTCTAAAATAAATTCTTTTCCCTTTACAAGGCTGAGAATAATGCTTCAATGGATGGTAACTAGTTTCTACTGTTTCTCTTGAATTTTAATGAGAACGCATCATCAATGAATTTCATTTGCTCCTTAATTTCTTGAACTGTGGTCCGAATGTGAATAGATTTGTAAACATGTTTTCTATTTTTCCCCGCCAAATTGTCTTTTTCTAAAACTTAAATTAGTGGATGGCTTGAGGGGTGTGTGTTGGTACTGGGTACTGTTTGACCCCATGGCCGATAGAACTTGACCGGGACCTCATTACTAGTGCACACTACCAGTGCTTGCCATCCCCATGGAGAAGTCTTCCTCTTTATACTGTTCCCTGTGTCAGGAGGGAGTTAGCCGCCTTCAGGGCCTTTTGATTAGATCATGGGCGTGCAAGCCAGATACAGTAACACAACAACACAACGTGAAACTATGTGATGCCTTTACTCATGTTGTCCCCAGGGCACATAGATTAAAACGTTTACATAACAAATAAATATGTTTAACCTAATATTACTCTAAGATAGTAACACAAAATGTACTTTTAGTGATCAATTGCTCACCCCCAAGCATGGAGGAGCGCCTGCATTCCCAACTGGCTAGCCAGGCCACACCCTCTAATTGAGGACTAATTCAGGCATGCATGATATAAACTTAGCCAATAGCAGTAGCAGAAGCAGCTGTAGAAGTAAGGGATATTGGGTTGTTTCTTATGTAAAACTATTTGACCAAATATTCTACTCTCAAAAGTAAAAGTTAGTTTAGTAGATTAGGGGTAGGGTATATTACGAAGTTTTGATAGACTTTGATCGATATGAACTAAACTGTGCCAATGGCAGAATCTATATACTACAGTTTGGGTCGTTATGATTTAATTTTTTTTTTAAGAGGTTTTATAAATTGATTTTCAGAAACACGGTTTCTTGTCAATTATTTATAATAAAACAACCATAAATATTACTATCTTAAAGATGGTTTGGTTAAAATGAATAACTTGATTAATAATATACAGAAGTTTGATTCAGAAATGACGAAAGTCTCTCCAGGCTGGGATATAAGAATTATTGTGAACACAGTTCTATTATCACTGTATGCTCAACAGGTTTATGAGGACCTGCAATATTTGACTGCGGTCTAATACGTCTTGTTCGCGTTATAACGAATGAGTCGAGACTGCAAAATCATTATATGGATCATGTGGCCAGCCGATCGTAGCAGTGGTAGCGGTACTCATCGTTTGAATAGGTCGATCATACTGCCTCACAAATCCTCCAGAAGAGGCCAGCTTTAATCTGAAAGACTTAAGGATGACCCATCCAGACGACTCCAAAATCAAGCAGATGGTCCCGATACCCAGATCAATAATCCTTTGACATAGGCAAAATAAAAATAAATATGAGTGGATAAAAGATAACATTTTATGCCAGAATCGGCCAGAATCACCCCAGGAGCTACCAAACCGACCAGATAACTCTATATTTGAGGCTTGATCACCCACGAACCACCCCGAAAAGACAAATTTGGTGTCTTCTGGAGCATCTGGAGTTACCATGATATTTGTGAATTTGCAGGCTTAAAATGTGTGTGTGTGTGTGTGTGTGTGTGTTTGTTTGTGTGTGTGTGTGTATGTTGTGTGTGTGTGTGTGTGTTATGTGTGTGTTGTGTGTGTGTGTGTGTGTGCGTGCGTGTGTGCAAAAGCGTGCTGTGTGTGTGTGTGTGTGTGTGTGTGTGTGTGTGTGTGTGTGTGTGTGTGTGTGTGTGTGTGTGTGTGTGTGTGTGTGTGTGTGTGTGTGTGTGTGTCTGTGTGTTGTTCGCGTTATAACGTGAGTGTGTGTGTGTGTAAAATGTTGTAATGTGTAAATACACTAGATACCTGAGCTGACATATGAGTGAGTCGTTTTAGCGTTCAGATAGGAATGAAACATATATAACATAATGAATCTTTTTTTTACTAAATACCTCAACACAAATCGGCCCTTTGGACAGAATTGTTTAAAAATAAAATAAATCCCTATTAAACTTGCAATGATGACCCAAAACATCAGCTAGAGTCGTTTTACATTCAGATATTCCAGTTAACATATATACAGTGTATAATTTTTACTAAAGTCATGATCAACATATAATTTTTTGAATCGTCTAAAGTATTTCAAGGGTAAACGTTTTTTTTCTTCTATAACCAAAATAGAAAGTTCCCAATAATATAAATATAGTACAAAGTGCAGTGAACTATAAACTGGACTTTATATAGTGAAGTTTATGGAGTTGGACTTCACACTTTAAACCTTTTAATGTTTGATAGTTCAAAGTTCTTGTAAGCAGTATATCATTAACTGGGGCGGTATCACACAATTATTGACCCAACAGAAGAGTGTTTATAAATACAAGGTCCACGTGCCATACAGACAGTGATTATCAGAGCAGACAGTAGAGACGTTTCTGCTATAAAAGGATAGAAATCAGATATGGTTGGTATTGTTTTACATTATTATCATCGGAAGTGATTCAGCCATGTAGCTTATAGTTGATCAAATGAACAGCAATGAATTGGTGGTGCTTGCTACAAATGTATAAATTGATTGGGGAAATTAGGTAGTAAAGTGAAGCCAGCATAAGGTGTGAGAAGATTGATGTGCGACCATTGAACCCCAATAGCTGGTCGATACAATTTTACATGTAATGAGGTGGTGTGTGTGTGTTGGGGGGAGGGGGCCGGGGGCCGGGATGTTACGCATGGTTCCTGACTAGGGGAAGAAGATAGAGAGCCGGAAGTTTGGGTGAGGGTGGGTGAGCTAAGTGGACTTTGATTAGTAGATGATTAATCAAATATGCAGGGATATAGTTATTCAAATTATATGTATTTAAAATGAGCTATACTATATAATCTCATTTCATTACTTTAAAGAAATTAGGTGGCCTAATGCAATTCGGACACATCCCATTTCAGGACACCTGCCTTACGCGGACATTTAATTTTTTTTCTTCTGTTTTTTTTATTTTCTAACACTAAATACTCTTTAAATATATGAGATTTTAATGACATGACACATACTGATAATCAAAGACAATCATGAGATATAATATTTCTCAAAACTTTGTGTGCGCTGATTTTGAAAAAAAAAATAAAAATAAAAATGTGTTAAGGAGCACACATAAATTACTTTCCAGAGGGGGTCGGCCATTTCGTGGGGATGGGAGGAGTTGCTCAGTTTGACATAGTGTCCAAGTGGGGGGTCATTCAATTTTAAATGTTACAAAAGGGGGGTCACTCAATTTTATGTCCGACACATTGAGATTTTACGCACTTTTGGCGCAAATTGAGAAAACTGCAAGTATTTCAGCAGGAATGACGTAACAATATATGTTTCATACCAAAACCAGTTTATTCTTTTTAATGCAAGAATACATGGTAATCACTGTCTGGATCAGAAGCCTATTCAACTACTTTGCATAACATTCAATAAACAAAATATGTATGGTTCCACTGTTGTAGAGTACACTTTTATTGTGCAATTAGATAGGCGTGTGTGTGTGGGGGGGGGTCCACTCAATTTATATGTTTTTTTTTCAAGGGGGGTCACTCAGTTTTTCATTTTCAGAAAGGGGGGGTCACTGAATTTTTCAAAGTTGGTTAAACCAAATGGCCGACCCCCCCTCACTGGAAAGTAATTTATGTGCGCTCCCTAAGGAGCACTTTCACTTTAGATCACTTTAGAATTCAATTCCACTTTTCAAATTTGCTCACCGAAGCTGCACCTCCCTGATGTAGATAATAAACACACAAAATGATATAACAACATAATAATGTATCCAGTTGACCCTTGTACTGTAGTACAAAGCAGTGGGTCTTATGATACTATTAACTTTTATCTTATTACCGTTTTTAATGTTTACATAAACCTAAATTATTATGAACAGCAGCAGACAATAACATAAGAAATAATAAAATCATAACGTAATAATAAGATTGTACCTAAATACACCTACTGTGTGCCAGTCTAGCCTGTGGTCAGGCGCGATGGGAGCGGACGGGGTGGTGTGGTGGCTGGTGCCGCGTCTGCTGCTGTACGCCGGGCTTGCACTCGCCACCTACATCCTCTACTACCAGCTCGTCAAGCCCCTCACCAGCCCGCTACTCAAGGTCAGTACCACACGCTGCGTAGGCAGATCCAGGACGGCGTGGGGACCTCAAATATTTCATTTTCATGGAGTTTTTTTGCATCTCTGCTAGCCTTGGAACGTTTGAAACCCAATTAAAAATGAATCCGTGGTTCCAAGAGCCTTCTGTCGGACATACAAAACCCATGAAATCCTGTGGATGTGCCCCGTTTACTGAAATCCTGGATCTGCCAGTGTGTTGAGAATATTCTGTTTCGCATGCTACTAACACTGTAGCAGCGTAGCCACATGGGGGGGAGGGGGCTGATTATCTAGTTATGCACGCGTTGACCATCTGTTTCTTTATACATTCATGATTCCACGTGTGTATTTATGAAGACATCTTTCACAAGCTTACCGACCCGATGCTAAGTATTCAAGGTACAGAAGCACAGCATTCGTATTAAAGTAACATATCAGGACAATGGTGCATTTTGAAAAGGTGACAAAACACCTCTCTGTATGAAAGTAAAAACACCCAATCAACATTTTTTCAGATCCCAGGCATGCCATTCAAACCCATAGTGGGCAGCATGGCCCAGATCACAGGGGGTAAAGACATGGATCTTCGCATGGACATGTTAAAACGGTAAACTTCAGACTTTTCGGAATTCTAGAGTTGACAGATTCATATTGACGATTATATAAAGTTTTTGTTTTCTTTAAACTAAAAGAATTTGTGATCCATCCACTGATTCACCACATATAAAAGCGTGTACTAGTATCCTTTTATCGCTGTCATGCTATTGTCGATTTTTAACATTCTTACTAGACCTGGTTTAGTTGCGTACTCCAGATTAAAACGCCCTCAATGGATGCACATGATTAATTGCAATAAATCACCTACATATAACTAAGTCGCATAATTCCAGTATGATTGACAAATACGGTACTATCTGCCGCTTCTACTTCGTGCTGGGGCGGGAGCGCGTCCTGGTGGCCGATCCCGACACAATCAAGCACATCCTGGTCACCAACTGTAAGAACTACAGGAAACCCACACAGAGCTTCTTAAGGTACTTGTGGCAAATACAAAAACATGCATATATTATTAGCTATGCTCTTATACATGTACATGATGAAAACGCAAAGGCCTTCTATAGAAAATATTTGTATAGCGCATCGCACACAAGGATTTATCGTGGTATAAGCAAAAAAAGGTCTGCACACACATTTGCGACAACTAATCAAAATTAGTACTACGTGATACAAACGGCAAGTCCCACGCTAATACTATAATACAATTTGTACAATATAATTATCCCACGTTGTATTGGCAGACTCTTGCGTACAATCCTGGGTGACGGCCTCATCATTTTGGAAGGCCCCGAGCACGCCACGCACAAGCGCCTCATGAGCCCCTCTTTCAACAATGCTGCCATCAAGAGTGAGTGTGTGGAAATCAGTTACTCCCAGTAGTGTAGTGAGGGGAGGTGTTTGGGGGGGGGTAGGTGCAAATTCATTCACTCCACAATGATATCTAGCTACTTTGAGCACCTCGCTTGGCAAATACCATAAATACCGGTATGTGTTTATAATACAGCCACTAGAATATGAAGATGACTAGCAAGTAAAGTGCCTATAACTGGATCCTCGTTATAGCTCTCTATATAACGAGCGTGTGTTTCCTGAGTGAAAAAGAGTAAGTAGAGATATTTACAACACATTTATGGCCAAAAAAGGGGCAGTATGTACAGACTTGAAAACTTGATCCAGAAGCTTGCTTCTTCTTTAAATATCAAGTGTGTAATATTCAACCCTCCCATTGCGTTCTGCCTGCAGAGATGGTGACTGTGTTCTCTGAGACGGGACAGCAGCTGGCTGCCATGTGGGCTGAGCAGGCAGCAGGTGGCCGAGTCATCGTCAACGTGCAGAACGACCTGGGCAGGACGGTGAGCTTTTCTTGCTGTATGTATGATGTTGATGTTAAAACTGCTGCTGTTGTAGCTTCTGCTGCGACTGTGGATGTTTGATGTTGTTGATGTTGTTGATGTTGTTGTTATTGCTGCTGCTGCTGCTGCTGCTGCTGCTGCTGCTGCTGCTGCTGCTGCTGCTGCTGCTGCTGCTGCTGCTGCTGCTGCTTTTCTTCTTTTTGTTGGTGTAGCAACGGTAGCTTTTTGTTATTTTTCATGGGGGAGTTGTATGGTTTTATGATAATCGGCGATACCAAATACATAATTACTGGATTTTGATGTTCACATATCTGTTGTGCGTGTTTTAGACGTTGGATGTTATTGGGAAAACGGCATTTGGATATGATTTCAACAGCCTGGAAAATCCGCATGACCCCGTGGTGGAGGCATTCCAGGGAGTCATTGAGGGGAAGTCCATCAGGTAATGTGTTGGTAGCAGGTGACGATCAATAACATATTTGAAGTAAAATTCATTAAAGTTTTGTGTCATGCCAACTTCATTAGTTTTTTACTGCTTCTCGCATGTTTACTGACACCATAGCATTACAATATGTGTGCAGTGGAATCCAAACTTTCATTAATTTTAGGTCTCCGCCAACTGGCCCGTTGCGCATTGCATTCCTGGATGGCATTATGATAGTATTCCTGTCCAGTGTGGGGGAGAGTAGTGTTACAGTTGTGGTGTATCTAGATTTGTGGTGTGAGGTCAGGGTGTGAGCTTTGAACTCAAATGTACATTATACATAAGGAAAATGGTTATTAACATTATAATGACCGAGATAGAGAGCAACACTTGCAACCTATACATGGAAATGAAATTCTAGTGGGGGAGTATGTGGAATTATCCGACCCTTGTATTGCTACCTCACGAACAAAACCGTATGCCCTTTCTGCAGCTGGATGATGGTGCTGCCGGGCTACATGTCGCTGCCGTTCTCCAACGTACGCCGCTTCAAGGCCGAGGTGAGCATCATGCATGGCAAGGTGCAGGAGATCATCCGGCGCCGACGCCAAGAGCTCAAGGCAGCGGATCAAGCACAGGGTAGGATATGCACGATCTAGTTTAGTAGTTGTGTTGGTCAGTTGTCTCGAGATGCATGCATCCTATTCGGATTGTGACGCACCTCACAATGAGAAAAAATACTGAAGTACCTATAGTCGTACCAGACTACCAGCATTGATTTGTATCTCAAGCGTGGACATATTTTGCTTCTCGCACCTTTCCACATACCGGCATTATACATGTACGGCACATTCCACTGTATCAATATTCAGAATAGATTTTACATTAGGTCTGATAAATAGTAATAGGTATTGCATGAGATATTTTGTGTTTAGTCATCGTGATATTTTAAACGTTTATCCTCAATCCAAAACAAAGAGCATGATTCGTTTTCACAAATGATTTGCAGAAAGGTACAAATATATATTGGGTGGTTATTCATAATATCTTCTTCTAAATTTCTATTTAGATGAGGCCAACACTGCCACTGACATACTAAGTATCATGATGATGGCAAAAGATGAACAGACGGGACAGGGCCTAAGTGACCTTGAGCTCCAGCATGAGGTCATGACACTAATGGGAGCAGGGCACGAAGTAAGTGTGCGCATCTACGCACGTGCACCCAATACTTATGCCCCCCCCCACACACGCACGCATGCACACACACACAATAAAGCATCTGTAAGAGAGCCCTAGAGGGGGCTCTATCAACAGACGCACCATGCATTGCATCCAGACGAGATCTAGACCCCGTACTTGGTTGTTCGAGGTGATGTACTGCCTCTGCAAGCAATCCTGGATCTGTCACTACAGATGTACACCTGGATATGAACCTCTGATATATGAACCCACCTTCATGCATGTACATTGCACGCATGCACGTATATTTGTGCATAGAACAGATACTCTCATTTAAAAAATGGTGTATTGTGAGTTCTTAAACTTCATTCTGTTTTGTCACATCTCACCAGACCACGGCCACGGGCATGTCATGGTTCCTGTTGCTGATGGCTCAGAATCCAGAGGCGCAGCAAAAGGTGCGTGAGGAGATACAGCTTCTTCTACCTGACGCCGACTCACCCATTACGTGGGAGATGCTTGACAAGTTTCATTATCTGGGGCTGTGTATTAAAGAATGTTTAAGGTAAACTGTATATTTCAAAATTACGTAACTGTTTAAGACTACTTTTGATATTTTGTGCCTTGCTCTGAAATAATATTAATGAAGTACTATGTGGTCAGTTACATCCATGTAATTGCACAAAAAATAATGTCTACTCTGCATAAGACATGACAAAAGTAAATCAATGAAGCTGCAGTTCCCATGAAGTTTTAGTGTTTGTAATTTTGAAATAAAATAAATGCATGTTTACCCAATTTAGATGTGTTCTGCTGGCTAGAAAATGATAAAACAAGACGCCGACTTTACAAACTGTGCTATTGAACTGTTATGGTTACAACATCAATTAATGTTAAATTGCTTCAGACTGCACCCTCCGGTGCCAATCACAGCACGCGAGGCACAAGAGGCGGACCAACTTGGGCCTTACCACGTGCCCGCTCACACGGTGTGCCTGCTCGCCATCGCACCCATGATGAGGTATGTAGCAGAAACATCTTTGGCAGTTCTACTATTATTAGTAAGTCTTAATATCGGGGGTGACATAATTCATTATCCTTTGCAGATCTGCTGAGCTATTTGAAGACCCCAACAGTTTCCGTCCAGAGCGATTTGACACGTCAGATGATGAGAACAAAAACATGTACAGATTCCTGCCTTTCCTTATTGGACCGCGCATGTGTCTGGGATACAAGTTTGCACTCATTGAGATGAAAGTGATTTTGGCACGTCTGCTCAGACAGCTCAAATTTGAGCTCATCCCAGGTACCAAGTTCCGGCCATCACACAAGAACCGGATCACAATGCGGCCGGATCCGCCATTGGTTTTGTATGCATCTCAGATTCCACAGTGAGAAAAATGAGACTAGTCAATTTTATAGAAGTTCCACGGGAGGTCATACCGTAGAAAGATTTCTGTGATATCTTTATGCATTGTGAAATTTTCTTCTTAGGATATCACAAAACTCAGATTATGAATGTACATACAATTGACAATTCAAACTAGGATTGTTAGAAATTCCATCTACAATGTATACGTAAGATGTGTGATTGTAGAACTGTCCAGCAAAAAAAAAATGGCTTACATTTTGAAAGCTAAAATTTACTGTAAAACTAGAATATTTAGTGGCTATTAAATTTTGCGATTTTTATCTATAAATTATTTTGTGACTATTTAATTTAGCGATTTTGGTCCATCCTGGACCTACTTTAAATAGGCTATTATTGTTTGCTGACTATTTAAGTTTGCGTGTTTGCACCGGGGTTTGCACCTACACACGAAATTCAAAAATTAAATCGTGCACAAACATTTCTAGTTTTATAGTATGCCAATTTTAAAAGCTCAAATCTATGCAAACTGTATGGTTATCTTGTTGGCCCTGGACATGGAATATATATTTTTTTTCACTTAGGTACCGGGTACATTAATCTACCTGGCAGTCTTAACACACAGTGCTAAGTGCCACTTAGGTTCACATTGTTATTCATGTGTTTCAAAATACAATGTACATGCACTGTGTTTGATTCGTGTTCAAAGACAATGCATCTATTATAATTAAAAGATAATGATTTAAGTCACAAAAAAATATATATATATATTATACATCTATTTATCAATTAGTTTTGTGAATATTGCATACTTTTTTTAATGTTTTCACCATCATCATGAAAAGGTATTTATCTACACTTTCACTATAATGAACATATATGCCATGTTGGATATTGTATGTGCAAAAATAACTGGGTATTGGCTAAACATGTACATGTCTTAATTATAAGACGAGAATCTTGTGAACTCTTGAAAAACAATAGGTCTTCTCACCATACTAACTCAACAATTAAGAGATAAATGTGAAAAAGTAAGTTGACATTTTTCAATGATCATATTCCAATTGTTGGAATACTTTAATATCACTTTCAGCTGTCCAGCTTATACTACACCTAAGCCTGGAATTAGTACATGTAGAAATAAATAAAATCTTGTGAAGTAAAATATGACAGGCATTTACGTATACTAATACCTAGTGCTTTGGCTGCTTTCTGTATTTAAGTTATAATATGCTTTTTGAAGATTTTTATTTCTTTCATATTTAATAGCTTGCAATACAAAAATGCATTTCAACACTGTGCATCTTTTGTCTATTAGGTTTTTCATACATGATTTTATCTGCTAGAGAAAATCTTAATTTACACATACTTAATCGCCTAAAATCTTAATTTACACATACTTAAGTGTCCATCTTATCAATTCAAATTATGCTTAGCTAAAGAGGCATTGGCATAAATAAAGAGCAATTTATTAAACTATAAAGTTCCATATCTGTAAACTAATATCTGAAGTTTACTATTCATTTACAATTTGTACTGTTCTATGATATAACAATTACAGATAAAACTTTCATCCTGAATAAGTAATATCAAGGTAACATTTAAGAAGACTAAAAATACAGGGCTTGACACTAACTAGGGCCCCAAGTGTCCGGGGCATGAACAACTTCACTCAAGGCACATCAAATCGTGTATTTCATATTTGCACCAGGAAAGGCATCAGAAATGATTTGACCCATACGTAAAGGTTAAATGCGAGTAAAAATTAGATCAGGGTCACTGGATTTCAAATACTATGTGCCTTGCAGCACAAGTGAGAAAAACGTTAGCGTAAAGTCCTGTAATAGTTAAAAATTAGTAATCATTTTCGCATAAAAATATGAGAGCTATCACACAAAATGTTCGAGTCACCATGTTCACAAGGTGAGGTCTTGTAGTTCCTTTAATAATGCTGCTTCTGTACTCAACTTGTCCACCTAAAATATGAAAATAAATAATTATGAAAACAACATTTAGCTTTTGAAATTTTAGTTTGAAAATCATGTTTCATATCCAACAGACTTTAATTTGATCTCTCATCTTTTAGATATTTCATTATACAATGTGGCCGAGTTTACATGTTGTGAGAACTATAGTATTCTCCGCAAGTAAAAGGAAAAAAATATGTTACCTGGTTTTTCTCCAGTGTTTCTCCTGCTGCTTTTCTCTCTTTTAGTTTCTCAATTTGCTGCAATTTCTACAAAAAAGTACAGACACATTGAAAATAAGATTTATCTCACAATAATCATTACAACTCATTCAAGAAGTACAAACATGTACTTGTAGCCATTCTACATTCTAAGTTCCTACTGTTTGTTTATTTTCAATGTGAACTGTTGAAATGAGCACAACTGTAACCTTTCCCAATCGTTGAAAATTTTATGGGTTTGGAATTTGTAAATACTATTGTAATCAGTGGATGTAAAATTTGAAAAAAAGGACCTTTTTTATGTTTCTGATCTTCTTATCAGCCTCAGGGTCGCCAGTCTGTGCGGGGAGCGAAGGGTTCAGGTCTCCACTTCCAGGTGCAACCATAGCAGCAGCAGCAGCAGCAGCAGCCTCCTCATCTGCCTCCTGCTGTGCTTTGGCCTTCTTTGCCTCTCGCTTCTTCTTGTTTTTCAGCGCTTGCTTGGACATGCTCTCTATAATAGTGATGTAATTATCAAGCGTGTTCTATAGTTTAGTGACACAGCTACTTATATCGTCCATTGTGGAGCTTTCACTAGTGACAGGTGACAGCATGATAAACTTCACATCTGGCCATCTTTGAATCTTGTCACTGGCCACTCTAATTAAAAGCTCTGTGCATCTTGTGTCATATGATTACTGAACTATGATGCTAAAGATATTCCAACTAATAGTCACAGTTAATGAGTTATCAATAGTTGTCAGACACACGCAGTACGTTCAAAGTATGGTGATAAAATATATAATACTACTCAGGGCCGTAGCCAGGAATGCAAAACAGGGGAGGCATACAAGCACCGTACAATGTATGCTAAGGGGGGTTCGAGGGGATTCCCTCCCCTCCCCTCCATCCCAATAAAAGTTTTGAATTTAGACCCTTTTGAAAGTGAACTCCAAAAACAGAGGAGGCAGTTGCCACCCCTGCCTCATATGTAGCTACGGCCTTAAGTTTACATAGCATAATATTGAATAAGGCCTAGAAAAAATGATCCTGTGGTTCTGGTAACCCTAGCTAACCCATTTTAACCCCCTAACCTAATCTTTTTTATTGAGTTTTTTTTATAAAAACTTCGAACCTATGGATTCAGACATAAAATAATATACTAATTTTAGCGATCCAATAAAAAAAAAATCATATGTATATCATCATTTATGTTTAATTTTACCATCATGTTGTGTGTGCAGTCACTTTCGTTTTCTATGTGGAGTAAAAAAAAAAGTGGCCCCTACCTAACCTAATCTTTTGCGGTAAAAAAATATGAACAAAAAAAAAATTACCTACCTTACTAACCTATTTTTCAAAAATCATGTTACCGAACCTAACAATCACTTTTTCTAGGCCTAAGTAATACTACACAGCATAACATAAAATATGTATTATTACTTGCCATAATTGAAGTTCTATTTTATCAATTTTCGATAAGAAAACTGTAGCAAAGTAAGACACATCAATGATACAATGTATTACATGAAATTTCTTGAAACGGAGAAACAAGTCTAAAGGACATAGTACTCATTGCAAAAACGATGTGGTTAACAATGCTAGTAAGGATATAAATATTTCAAATTCAACCATAGAGAATAGAAGAATGTTTAGCTTAAGAAATACTTACATTATACAAAACTTTCTATAATTATGTGGAAGTAAAGATCCATCACACAATTTTTTTCTATCTGATTTGTGGTAAACGCTCTGTCTACTGCCAACAAAGAAAGAGAAATCTCTGCGGCTCACCTGTGTTCTGCGCCTGTTTGAGGTTTGTAGGCTGCTCATAGGCATGTATGTCACGGTATCGAGGCCCGGCTGGTGCCTGTTGCGCCTCTGGCAAACCACGCAGGCTAGGCGGAACATAACGTTGAGGCGCTGCTAAACACACACACACATACATGTAGAGGGTATTAAATATACTCTATTCTTATTGAATTGAAAACTTGTGTAGGTATATACACAAAACGGTTCCAATCAATATACTTAGGACACCAAATGCAAACTAGCTACATGGATGGAAAATTGAAGTGTGACACAGGCACGTTAGAGCTTGTACTACGACAATGCTATCAGTTCAGTCTCTTTTAAGTGTACTCGTAGAATGCTTGAAAAAAAAAACGATCTTTGGCTTTTACATTACAAAATGCATGTTTCATTAAACATCAAATTCAGCATTAACAGTCCACATTGTCAATGGTGACCATTACCCTTTTCAGCCTGTGGTGCAGCACTTGCACTTTGCACACTCGCATATGATATCCTCTGTTCTTGGAAAACACCGTCAGCTGCCGGTCTCCATTTCACTTCCCACAATTCCTGATCTGCTGGGACAGTTGTCTCGTACAATAATGAACCGCTATAATTCCATATCTTGAATCTAAAAGAAGTGAAACATTATAAGGTAAGTGGACTTAAGTGTGTAAAAGTTACTTTTAAAGCTACAGATATTTCTTACAATGCAAGTGACGATGTACAAGGGTGTAGTTAAGAGGATAACACCATCAGCTCTTGAGATGAACACGTTGCCCCACAAAATCCACCAAAATCATCTTACATAGCCCTTACCCAGAGTCCTAGACCTCTCACAAAATAACTCTGTTTGTACCAAAATGTTAAATGGTTACTACTACACCAGACAGGCAAGTGAAAAAGTATTTGAGTAAATTACAATGCATTACATATCTTGTATGTCCTGCACTTGTTGGGAAAGGTTACACACAACTGTACTTGCCCTTTGACCTTAATGAAGAAGAACTTGCTCTGAGCAAATTAGAGGCGTGCATAAAAGAAGTACGAGAATGGATGCATTTAAATTATCTGAAATTGAATGATTCAAAGACAGAATTTATGGTAATTGGATCTCCACACACACTGAAGGAAACCAAAATTGCTTCTATCAAAATAGGTGATGAAATCATCAACTCATCACATTCAGCTCGAAACATTGGTGCAGTCTTTGATGAGAATCTGTCCATGAAAGATCACATAGCCTCAGTCACAAAATCATGCTATTATCATCTTAGAAACATTGGCAAAATTAGAAAAAACCTAACTCAAAATGCAGCACAAACACTCATTCATTCCTTTTTGACTTCAAAAATAGACTATCTAAACAGTTTATTAATTGGCTTACCTGAAGGACTAGTTCAAAAACTACAAAAAATTCAAAACGTTGCGGCAAGAATTCTTACTGGATGCCAGAAAAGACAGCACATTACACCGGTGCTAAAAAGAGCTGCATTGGCTCCCTGTGAAAAGCAGGATTAAATACAAAATCCTACTATTGACTTTTAAGGCTCTCCATGGACAAGCCCCAGGATACTTAAGGGACCTCATCACACCATATGTGCCCACACGTCGCCTCAGATCAGCAGATCAGCACCTTCTCTCTGTGCCACGTATCCAATCAAAGACTGGTGAAAGGGCATTTGCGTGGGCTGCTCCACATTTGTGGAATGCACTTCCGATTCACCTAAGAGAACTTTCTGAGTTGAACAGTTTTAAATCTCAACTAAAAACACATTTATTTCACAGTGCATTTGACTAGGTACCGGATATTACTTTTGGGTATGAACTGTAAATAATTGCAAATTAAATGTCATCCCTAATCTAAGCAGAGATATTCATTAATGAGTCAACTTATTTCTAGAAAATTTGGATATTTCAGGACCATGTAAATGTATTTGTATTTTATTGTGTATTTTAACTAGTTTATGTGAAGCGCTTTGAGCTATATTGCATATATTCTATTTATGTAGGTTAACTGCGCTATATAAATAAAGCTTATTATTATTTAACATACTTAATGAAAATTACACTTGTCCTACATGTACTCCAAAATTGACAAATTTCTATTCATCAATACACGGGGACAAGTGCTTAATACATGTAATATCGACCCTGGGATGGGCCCAGCCCTGCTGCTCACCCGTTGCCGACGCGGAGTCGGGGCGCTGTGGTTGCTGTCAGCCAGTGAACGCCATCTGGTGCCCACTCAAAGTATGACGAGTCCGGTGCTGAAACACATAGGTCAAGCTGGAGAATAGCAAGAGGAATTCAACTGTAATTTAAAATTGCTGTGTGGATTGTTTGGATAATGACACTTCCATTTCGCTTTATCAGATGAGAGTTGACGCAGGACCATGATAGAAAAATTCAGACCATCTCCCAGTTGTTCCTGACCAATAAAACATGCAAACTAAGTATTCACTAAAGACATTTCACGTCTATTTAAAATATGTATAAACATAATTTTGGTCAGTTACCTCAAGGTAGCATAAGAATACGCACAATACGCAGGTGTGTATCTTTTTAAAAAACCACTATAAATTTGGCGGTTCCTACTTTTTTCTAGTAAAATGCATTTTTTTTTTTTTAATTTGGAAAGTCACTAGAATTGTCCCTTGTGGCAATGTGCCGCTTCAAACAATCAAAGTTAATTACCTTCCAGTGTGTAACCTGCCAAGGCTAACACTTGGAACAGTTAAATTTGTTAATTAATGTCTGCAAAGTCAAGGCAATAGGTTGCTTTAAAATAACTGATGGTGTAACAAATGTTTTGTAAGGTATAGTATGATTTTGTGCTCTCACTTGGATCAATTAACGTTGTTTTTATAAATTATCATCTTAGCTAAAGGGGGCTGCTTTATGTGCCTACAAATGTTTTCATAGCAATTAAGTCTTTCAGTGTTGCAGTAAGAGTAACCATTGCTTGGGAACTCACCTTTGACACTACAAGTGGTCACAGGCGAATCAGTTTAATCTTGAAAAGAAATTGTACTGGTATTTTATTGGAACAAATCAAATATTATTTTAGATTAAAAATAAAATTAGCTGAAAAAATCTCTGAACCTATTCTTGATAGATTATGATTATTTACATATTACAAAAATACAAGTTTATCAACAATTTGATATTTATAAGAGGGAAATTATATAACACTGATGTACTAAAAAGGCATTGCGACACATGTCGCAAATGTCAGTGCTTACATGTAGCTCCACATGTGCAATTTGTAAGTACTTTTTTAAAAGGTCTGACTACCTCCCTGGTCAGTTCTTCCTTCAAATATATTTCAAATTTGATGCTTTTATATGCAATCTAGAGACATTTAGGATAATTTGAATTAACTTCATCATTTTCCCCTGACACGTAGCACTTTTTTTCTTTTTTTTTCAGTGTCTTATTTGAGTATTTTAAGCTAAAACATGTTAGAAGTTACTGATAACCACAACAAAGAAATGTATTTTTCTAATAATCTGAAGTATGTTTTAAGACATGTGTTTCCTATGAAAAGATATTTAATGAAGGCATTACAGCTAAAAGAAAGATGAATGGCTACAAGATTTTGAACTATACTAAATTAAGATGAAGGAACTACCATCATCTGAAGCACTAATTGGTATCTTGTCTATTCATATAATAGACTGAAATATTGTTTTACATAATAGAGAAAAGAGTTCTGTTTTGAAAATGGGATCACTTTATAGAAGTGTGTTCTTAGCATGGATTTCATTGAATAACAAACCTTTGCTAGTGGTGATGAGTTTCCTTTGCTTCATGTCCCACATTTCCACATTGCCTCGCAGGTTCCCAAACCCTGCTAGACACATGAGTGACACAACGGTTAAGAAAAATTCACCAAAACTGAAAATAGTATCGACATCCTTTTTTGACCTTTATTGCAATTAAGTTAAATTACGCCATATTTCATAAAATACATAATGATGACCAACAGTTTCTTCTGATATTTTTCTCAAAATTGTTAAAATAAACCAAATTTATGTTGATCAAGCCCTCAGCAAAAATCAGGTGGTAGAATGAATAAAATGACAAACAAATTATTATTGAAAAGGATATTATTTCCAAAGCGGTTGAAATAAACTTCGTTGCGTGGCCCTGTGCCAAAGTCAAAGACTGGCTCACACTTTGAGTTGAACAGCGTTGCTTTGGCCGGCATGACTTAATGGGGTTAAGGACATTCAAGTAAAACACCTCTCGTGCCTGACTATCTAATATGTTCAAATACCTTGGATGGTTGTCTATCGCACTATATCATATTTTAATATGTTAAGTACTTTCTTCAAACAACCTAAACTTCATGACCAAATGAAATCATACAGTAGAGCGTCATATTATAATTGTAATGATCATTCTTTTTTATTCCAACATGTGCATGTAATACTGAAAGCATGCAAGTTCTAATTTCATTTGCACATTTTTTTAATTAAAATATTTACAATATTCAAACAGATGAAATGCAGACTTTAAAAAGAAATATGAAACTGTCTCAACTAACCTTCAGTAAGTACCAACACGAGTTTAGTCTCATTCTTGTACAGCCATTATTATCATGATGGCTGTTAAGTCTAAATCATTGCAGTAATATTATAAGGATACATCCATAGACGATGACGAACTCATTCTGACTGCTTGGACTCCACTGCATACTGTACACAGGCCCATTCTTCGCTAAAAATACCAGATACACAGTCGTGCAGAAATATCGAGCAGATAATGAATCTAATAGATCTTAATGATCAAATGGCTTGGAGAGGACAGTTCACATATAGACTGGGCAGCCATGCCACAAATGTCAATAACTTACATCTAGGTATGAGACACGTCTCGCCTTTGACATCCATATAGTGCAGTCCCTGATCTCCATAATATGACGAGTTATCAGTTGATGAATCCGTCAATGACAGCACAAGTAGAGAGGTGCCTGCAAGTAATGGATCAGTTTATAAAATATCACATTCAATCAAATGTGATATACATGAATCCTTTACACCATTTCAATGATAACAATGCGACTCTTTTTAGAAAATATATAGTTCTTTAAATTACTTCTACTTGCCCCCCAAAAATAGTTAGTTTATTATAATAGTTTGTTCAGGAATTAATGTTCCTAGGATGACACATGAAAGCGTACATATAGTGTTGCTTATTTACATTGTAACGTGCTTGGGGACAACACATGTATAAAACATTTAGAAAGACGTTTATTATACAATATCATTTAATGGACCATGCTTTGTCCAAGTCCAAAAACCATCTTGCTTTCTCATCTGCACTCAATGTCTTCAACATAGATAATAAAGTGCGGTTAAACCTTTCACATTGACCATTACCCTGCAGGGAATATAGTGTGATCCGCGATTTTTTAATTCCGAGTGTCTTACACAAATGAGAAATCACTTTCACCTCTTTGTTTGGAGGCCATGTGGTGGTGGTACATGGACCTCCAGAGGCAGGCTAGGTAGCCACCTGAGCCTTGGGGGTGGAGGGATCACACTAGCTATTGTTTTCAAGCTAAGCGAGTTCTGTTATGTGCAGAGGGGTGACTGTCCTCAACACGGGGCACGCCTTTTAACAAGGCTTCCGAATTAGGCAAATTTGTAACCTGCCTGACAAAACCAGGAAGTCTATGGAGGGACACTCTATCCTGAGCTTATACAATGTTTTTGGCAGTACAATAAATGTCCTCAACAAAGAATAGAACCAACAGCAGAAAATTCACAAAGAGAACGATTGGTAGTGCATAGATAAATCACTATTCAATGGAGATGCTATACAATAGGTATTTCAATTTAAAGCTTTTTACATGTTTTAGTAAACTGGATTCGGCAAATTAGGACATTTATGGCACTTCACATTGCACTTGCCTTTGTAGTTCCACTCCATCTCAACTCTGTCTGACTTGAAGAAACTCTTGTTGGCCACAGGTGAACTGAACTCTGGGTATTTGAATATACGCACCAGGCTGGGCTGGCCCTAGTTGTCAGCAGAAACGCGAGAACAAACACACATTGGAAGTTAGCGTTAGCAAACATTGTAAACCATTTTAATGACGAGAATGTACTCTGTTCAGAGGTTTAACCACAAGTACACTATTAAACAGCACTTTGTTGGTGTCAAATTTATCAATCGCTAAAACAAATCGTCACTAGTATTTATGCGTAACCCATACAACATGATTGCCTAGACAGAATAGAGGCTATATAGATTTAACATCGTAAACTTACATTCTACAAATATGACTCAATCAGCTATGAGAAATAATGGGTGCATGTTGCCGTTTTTACCTTTGACCCTGGGATGTAAATGGCACAGTGATAGGGCCCAGTGGTGGCTTTAGTAGGAATTGCGCATGCAGCCACCTTGGCTAGATGTAGCTTCTTGGACGGTTCATCTGGAATAATAAAATACCAACTAAAGGGTCTCAATACCAGTGTTCGAAACTCGCAGAAAAAAGTGCGAGTCCAGCAGGGCCCTTAACTTTAAATAGTTGGGGGCCCTGATCATAAGTTGAGGGCCCTGCTGTGATATGTGTTTGAAATGTTAGCTTAGAAATTGGTTGCTTTAATACACATATTTGAATCACATACTAGTACATCATAAAGTATGGAATTCACCAATATTCACCAAATATAGTTGAGGGACAGCAGACCCCTCAAGTCCTAAAAGTTCAGGACACTGGTCAAAAGTTGGGGGCTCAAGGGCCCCCGGGCCCCCTACTATTTCAAACACGGTCAATACCAATAGTCCTTGTATAGAAATCTAGACAATTAGTTTACGCATGCGCAGTCTGACTAGTAACCAAACCAAGAACCCCAGCCCACCCTTGATCCCATGTAACATGTACATTGTACAAAAACAAAGTCCATATCCGAAGCTAGATTTTTTACCTATTGGAATGCTCTCACAGAACACTTCTCTAACCCACTTCCTGCTAGCATTCCACATGTTATCACAGTTTATATTCACATTGTCACACATGTCAAGTGCTAGCTTTCTTACTTATCAACTAAAATTAGCAGAATTACACACCTTCCTGATAGAAAATGTTGAATATTCAGGGAAAAAGAAAAGAAAATGGATTTATGTACAGCTTGTGAAAATATTAAATTACCAATAGATAATAATAGATATAATAAATATGATAATAAAAAGGAACGTGTCACAACTACTTGACTTGAAACAAGAAAATTCATCTAATATGACAGATGAACAGAACATTATTAATAACATATTAATGACTTATCATTTTTTTGAAGTGCACTCACTTTGTTCACTTTCTTTATATAATAGTAAAAAAAAAACAGTTAAAAAAGATTATACATTTCATAAGTAAATATAAGAGTAGATAACAAATAAGACATAACACATACAGTAGTATTATTCAAAGAGTATAAAAATATAGTATTTTTTTTTCAATATCCAATACACATTTTATATGATTTATAGTAATTTTACCAATGGCCTTATTTTTAAAGTGTGTCATGACTTATCATTGATGTCATGGCGACCGACAGATGAAATGTGAATAACCTGTCATTGAGAAAGCCACCCACCCAGGCCGGACAGGCTTTTATATTAAAATCAACATTTCACGTATGGTTATCAACAAGGATGTACCGTCAGTGGTTATGAGATTGTGTGCTGACAGAGAATAAAGATTTAGAAAAACCTCTCATGACAAGACTTCATGATAACATTCTTACCAAAATTATTATTTTCATAAAAATGAACTTCATTGTTGACTAGTCTGGCCGATAAACTCTCATCTTTTACCCATGACAGACTCCTACAAATAGCAATAATAATTCACATACAAGCAATAAACAGCCTCAGTGGATAATGGATAGATTTTGTCATCAAACTATAATTTCATAACATTTATTTAAACTCTCTTGAAACTGGAGATAAAAATGAAAGCTAAAATTTAACTTTTCAAGCACAGTTTTTCACTAATGAAATAAATTTACCATCCTGTCTGTTTCTTTTGCATTATTCCTTTGACAAGCTGGCCGGTTGTTGTGTCATAGATGTGCATGTTGTAAGTCTGGTTCACTATTGAGCAATAAAATTAAATAGTTACTTTTCAATTATGATCGAATGGTTTTAACTATTGATTAAATGTATCTATTTAATTACAGCAGAACCTCGAATTAAGACCACCTCTATGAAGAGACCACCTCTATAATAAGGCAATATTTCGCATCTCCAAGCTATCATTATAAAGTGACCAGTGTGAATCTTCTTAACCCACCTACATTAAGTGACCTCCAGGCCAGTCCCCAAGGTGGTCCTAACAGAGAAGTTCTACAGTATGTTAAATCGTGTTCAATAACATCTGAAGTACAATGTATTGATCTCTTAGCGGAATACCGTAAATTTCAAACCTGCCAATTGGGCAGTTGCAGTGACCTACGTGCAGGGTTGAATGGTTCCCACAGCAAGAGACGTGCACCTGTGGGGGAGAGGGCCATGTTGGAGGTGCGAGGGTGGTCAAGTTGGTGCAGCACACCAGCCACGCCTGGTTCTACCACAACCACACTGGAACAAACATATTTCTTGAGTAAAGTAATAATTGAAATATGTGCATTAGCAATATGAACTTCATTAGGATTCATTTTAGTGACATGGTTTTATTGTGAAAAATTGTATTTTTTTGTGCCTCAAAACAGGGATTAATTTTTGCGGTGGACATAGAAAATCATGTCTAGAAGTGCCTAATCCTAGCCTGTGAAATTTTTTCCATGCGTTCAGACTGTTTGCTGATACAGATTCAGCTAGAAATAAAAATCCTGTGTTTTTCAGTGTCAACCGTGACAACGCTAACAAGAACTGGTTCAATTGAAAGATGTGTTTGTGAGGCAGCTTGCTATGACTAACTTACCACATGTAATTTTATTAAGAAGAGCAAATCCTTGATCGGTGAAGAAAGGCACAGGTGATTAACATCTAAAAACACTGGGTTGTGAGAAGTAATTGGTTATGTTCAACAACCTCCAAACCCTTACATATGAACTATTGCAAGAAACTGGAAGTAACCTTCTGTGAATATTAAATTTGTTTAGGTAAAGTTATAAAATTTACCTGTTACCATCACAAAAAGCCATAAATTTTCCATTTGCACTGTATGCCATACACTTGCATCTTGAACGAACTCTGAAAAACATCAACAAAAATAACACAAGACTTCAGGAAATGGAAATGGACATGTGAATTGAATTGGTGTACTTTTTGCATAAACTCATGGAGCTTAATAATAGAATATAATGTAGGATCAATGTAGATACGTCAAACTCACTGAGGGAAAGTAGAATCAATCTGACATTCTGCTGCTCCTTTTGTAACCGACAAACCTTGTGATCCACGTACTGAAATATTTTAAATAGCTACATGGATGAATTTTACCAAAGTTATATATCTATAGTGACTGACAGCATTTAGACTTTTTTTTAACTAACTTGACAAACTAAGCCATATATAGCTATACATATGACGGTGAAGTTGCATTCCATTTGTAATGTCATGTTTCTAATTTCAACACCAAAAATCAGTATAGTTGCAGCAAGAAACAATTTTATTTGTTTAATGTTGTCTCATTTACCATAATTGTGCAGATGAGTATACGCTATGATAAAAAATCTACTCATTTTGTAAGCGCTCAAGACGTGATGTATCATTTTTGGTAAGGAATGAGGTCTACCAGGATATTTTCTCCTGTGGTGTCGGAATGCAGCTTTCATCAACCAGTCAGGGTCAGCTGAATTGTATATATGCAAGGCTCAATCGTCCAACTTATGTTTTGTTTTGCCGATACTCTGCAGCCATCAACTTGCTGATGATTATAGCAGACGGCGGCCACGTGGTGTTGGTACATGGACCTCCAGAGGCAGGTTAGGTAATTAACCAACTGAGCCTCGGGGATGGAGTGATCACACTAGCTATTGTTTTCAAACTAGGTGAATTCTTAAGCGTGCAGAGACGTAACTGTCCTCTACACGAGGCACGCCTTTTAACGAGGCTTCCGAATTAACCTCTGCTTGGTGTCGCCCAGGGTGTGTCGCCGGTTCATCTTGTATTATAAGTATACACTGTGGAGATCGGCAATGGAGTGGCAGACGTACGACGTAACAATCTTGGCGACACTGAGTCTGCCAAGGTCGAGCCGCAAACTCACAACGCAGGCAAATCACGTTTTGTAGTCCTGCGTGCTAACCACTGCACCATCGATCCCCACTTACCCTGGGGCCTGGGCCCTGCACCATCGATCCCCACATTGATGAGGGGTGGGGTACACGTGGGGTTGCAGCAATGTATATCATTGAAATAAGGGGTGGCACAAACATTTATTGTCATAGATAGGTGGCGCCATACAAAAAAGTTCACAATATTTATTGCCTCCTCCCCCATCCATAATTAATGGTGGCCCTGTATAATTTTCCATCAGTCAGGGTCTGAATCTGATTTGGCATCATCAAGTCTTTCACGCTGAGCATTTCAAGTAAAGGCAAAAATAAGATTAATTAGGAGTACAAACGTTACCGGCAAATACAAGATCAAAATCAGTACAAACGTTACCTGCAATACTCAACATGCTGTTATTCATGGACGCTGCCATCTTGTCAAATATGTATAGGTGTCGAACTATGTTTTGTGTACATAAACAATCTTAGGCTAGGGTTTTGCAGTGGTACGCTGAGACCTGTCACATTGTAGCATGTTTCTTTTTACGCGTATTATTTTCCCCACGTCACCGATATTAGCCTCTATCGTATAGTTTTAGTTTGAATTTAAAATTAAAAACGAAAGACTGATGAAGGCTTCTATTCAGTGGGCAGGTGATTGTATTATTGCGCATTTCTATTTTGTCTTTTTAATACCACATGCATGCTTTGATATACATATATATTTATATTTTCTTATTCAACAACTACTATTATTGTGAAAAATGTAGTTGAATTTTGCATTTTACTCATAATTATTTGGCAGCTATTTTGTTTTGGGGCAATCATATTGTACATGTATGTAAGCAGTCCTTTCGCCTCCACCTGGCAAACTTGGTATCTCACGTTAACATATTGCATTAAATATAGCCACTAGTTGTTTAGAAAACATAAATATTTTCTAACCGAAATCATGCCTGCTAAACAAAGGATGAGAGTGGCCAATGAGAGAGCCGCATCGAAGGTTACTGAGAGAGGAAAAGTACCACCAACTCTGGTAAGTTTTGTGAACATAGTCGTCAACTCATTTTTTTCAAAATGATTTTGACATTTTTATACATTACTAGGACATACATCCTCGTCGGTCTTTCAAAGGTTATGAACCTGTTGACCGGTCTTCACTAAATTGTCTTTAACACGTTTCCAGATATGATACGTACTCTTCGTAATCATTAGATTTACATCGAACTAGAACTAGTATAATGACGTAATTTCCTTCAAGGACCCATTCATGGGGTGGATCTGGATCTTGTTGAATAATCCACAAAATATCCAGCTCCCAGGTATGGGGACTGGCCTCTGATGAGGCAACGCATAGGTGGATGTGGGGTGACAATCTGCCTAGAGCTTGCCAAATAGCCGACTTAAAGATATTGCTCAGCCAAAATCATATTTGTTTTGTAAAATTCAATATCAATAGACGATGCCTTATCCATTGCAAGTGTGATGAAAATAATATTGATATTCTCCGCGTTTAATACTATTTTCACCTTTAAAAATACCATGCCATCTCGTCAAATAAAACACAAAGTCACGTGATATTGCATAATTGATTTTCGACAGACGTGCCGTGCATTTCTAACGACAGACGCCTCATTTAACATGGGAGAGATAGGCAGCTTTTTACGTGCACCGTGCGAGTTACATCTGACGAAAATCATTCGGTTGACATTTCTCGCGTTCACGTGTTTTGTTGAGTATTAACCGGCCTCTTATTGTGTGGTATTTAAATTGTTTTACATACTTTAATATGACGTTTAAATGAAAGACACTTTCAGAATGCACAGAACACATCATAGTGCTTCTTTACAAGCATACTTGTTTGACCACTGAGCACAACCTTTAAAGGTGGAGATTGTTTAGCCCTACATTTAGATCTGAGTTAATACCCTGTTATACATAGAGAGACCCTAGGAACGATATATACTCTGTATTGTATACGGCTAGAGATTGTCTATCATCGGCTGAGATTTGTGTTATCTTCCACTGATGTGAATCACAGTTAGCTCTTACCTTTTGTAATTTAATGTCAATGCTCTCGCAGGTGATAAACCCAGGCCTCCATATAGAAGTTTATGGAAAGACACAAACGTTGGTTCTGCTATGGGTCCTCCAAGCATTGCCAGCCAAGGTCACATAGTAGGGCTGTAACTGAAATGATACCTGCAGGCCCCAGGACCCCAACGGGCTGCTCGCCTTTGCTTAATCTCCAATGAATCCACTTGCATGTAACCATTTACCAATGAGTCCTAAATCGTACCCCAATACTCTTAAGAATGATCTAGCTAATGTAATATAAGCAGTCTGTCTTAGTCTATAAGGAGAACCCTGGAGATTTCATAAGAAACCCTGATGTTGGTTGGCACGAGAAACTCTAAAATGTGAGGCTTTCACTCGGAAGACTGGGCCCCATAGTTATTTGACAATGTGCCACCTACTAGAGTATAGAAGCGAACAGGTTGCTTTATCTCTCCAACAAGATGGAGAATATTACACTTTGACACGTTGAACTTAAGGCTCCAGATCTTACTCCACTCGAAGAGAGAATCTAAATCTCTATAGGATAATCATCAGCGAAAAAATGACATGAAGGAGATGGTAGTTCATTTACGTACAAAAGAAATAGCAAGGGGCTCATGATTGTGCCTTAGGGAACTCCAGGTAGAACACGATCACCATCAGTGTGACTACGATCTGATGAGATCTGACGCCATTGGCAAAGACATTGGGGGCAACCCAACAGAAACTCAGAGGTCTTGCCTTCGATACCATACAGATGGAGTTTCTGCATGAGTCTCTGATGTGGTACAACATCAAACGCAATGGCTTGCCCATAATAGGAAAATCCTTACTTGAGCAGTACTAGTATATACATCAACTCACCATAAATATAGGATGTCCAATGTTAAACAGTGATAATTTCATACGAGCTACGTATAAAAAAATCCATGATTTGCCTGATGATTTGACAAAACGTGAAATAGGAAAAAAATATTGCCTAAATCTCATCTGAAATGAGATTTGATTTGATAGCCTACGAGGTTCACATGTTTAGTGTTATCAATATCAAGCCATCCGAGAAGGGATTATTGATTTTGTATTGATAAGCTCATCAGGAGCTGCAATTTTACTGATGTCATGACTCAAATTGTGTTTTTGCAGAAGCCCCAAGAAGACAAATATCCAGTCGGACCTTGGTTGTTAGGTCTCTTCATATTTGTGGTTTGTGGCTCAGGTAAGTGATAGCGCTTTTGTTAAATAAATTAACTTGCATGTTTTAATTGTTAGTCTCACTGTTCTTCAAAGCCAAATAACATTTTAAGACTTTAATTTTAATTATTGTTAGTATCTTAATATTGCATGCTTATAATTTTACATACCAAATGTTTTACCCATTTTAATTCTATGATGGTGGTTTGCTTTGTTTAGATTTTTTCATTTAAATTATATATGACAATACCTTTTTGTCACCACAATGTTGCATGAAAGGGCTATTTATTCTATAGGAAAATGTGTGTAATGAGTATAGCATGTTTCTATTTTAGCAATCTTCCAAATTGTCCAGATGGTCATGTATCGATAGAGTGCCTTATCTCTCAGCTTCCTCAGAACTCAAGTAATAGGTCTTGCAGATATCTATTGTTTTTTTTATGTTTTCTTTGTTTTTGTTTTTATTTTTTATTTCTTGACTCATAATTGTTGTAATGTGACATCAGTTAGTTTGTATTTTTGTATAAATTGATTCATCATTGATTCATTAATTTAGGGACATTCTTTTCTTGATTTTATGGCTAAGTAATTGTCTGTTTTAAAATTCACTGGTCTTTATCCAATGACCAAATTGGTTTGAAATTAAATTAAAATACCACCTTGTGTATAGAAAGTGTAAAAATCTAATTAACTAATGTATAAAAGTTTTGGTTGGGAATTGACCCCTCCCCAGGGATATATGGACAAGGTTTTGTATTAGTGTATATTATTCTATCTATGATCATGTTATGGTATTAAACTTTTGATTAATATTAGAAAATCATGACAAACTTAATATAACATACAACTAGATAAAAATAGTTTTAGACAGGTGAGCGATATAAAACCCTTTTGCTTCTCTTGTAATACTTTTAATAAGGTGACAGGTGCAGCTTCCACTTAATCCAATCTTTGAGTTTGACAGCTATATACTGATATAACTCAGTCAATGAGCTTAACACTATTAACAAGTGTAAATTGTTAAGATTTGTGTTCTGGTAGTGGCTTCATTTTTTGAAAGTCATTGGAGGTTATGGTTAGTTTGTGTGTTGTGAAATTTGGTAACTATTTCATTTTGAGCAATTACTTTTGAAATTATTATCCCTCTTATATATCTGGGGTATTTGAACAGTAAGGGGACCGTAATTATATTCTTTGTGACAATTTTTTTTTCTGAATTTTTTTCCATATGGTTGGAAAAAATAAAAAAAAGGTCATGGTCTCATAACGGTTAGTCGGCATACAAAATAAAAAAAATATGTCAGTTTTTTGTTGATACGGTAGTAAGACAAAAAATGAAAAAATTAAACCATCTATCTTTCAAAGTTTCATCTGTGCCGAGTATGCATATCGTTTCATTAGAAACACTAACTATTCAACGTCCACATTTGATCAGTAGTTTCCCAATCACCTATGTTGTAACCCGGAATAAAAGATATAATTAGATGAGGCATGAATAATTTAAGTTTTCCAAAGAAAATATGACAATTTCGACATAGCCATGACAGGTGCCTTACCAGGAGCAAAAAATAAACACACAACATTTGGTTGGTCAAAATCATGTGCGCAGCCTTTACACGCAAGCATTGTGACAGATTCATATCGGTGCTTTCCAAAACGAGGTTCACCACTGCATGGTAGCGTCTATCACATTCAGTTTTACCGCGATTTAAGCCAAGAATACCATGTTGACGAGCTGACATGTTATGATTTTTGCACCTTGTGGAATCAGGTTCACCGGCCGATATTGTAATGAAAAAACGTGATTTGTTGCTTCATTCGGCGTGAATTTAATAAAAAAAACATGCATGTCAGTTTTATTTTTGTATCGGGGGTTATGCTGATTCATCGGCACATCTGACAAACAAAGAATATAATTACAGTCCCCTAAGGGATTAATATTATTAGAAATATGTATGGAACATTACATGTTGAAAAAAAAAGCTGAATTTGAGTATAAGCTTTATGTTAATATGGGGGCATACTCAAAGGTACAAATAGATTGAAACTTTCCAAATAAATGTGGAATATATATATACATAGTCAAAGTTGCTACTTTAATAATAGCCCATACTTTGGAACTAACTTGTGCCCTGGGGAAACGGAAATCTGTTGGAGAAAAATTGCCCATGAATTTTTTTAAGAAAACAAAACAAAATTTGTTATTTTTTACTTACAAGCATGTTGTCCAATCTAAGATTCCGAACATTAGAAAGTTTTCTGGGTAAATGAATGTAAGATGAGGGCATATAATATCAGGACTTTATATGTTTTTAATGTCCTACGGGGAAAGTGGGTGAAATCTGTCAAGTCATATTAACTTTATTAAGATAAAATTAGAATTAGAAATACCAGTTGTAACTTATTTCCTGATATCAATATATAATAGTTTTGGCTTCTGTTTAGAAATTTTTTCTTTATTCTATAGTTGCTACATGTATACAAACAGACTAGGTGGAATAACTAGGAGTTGTGCTACATTTAGTTATCTTTCAGTATGTAATAACTATTCATATGTTTGTATTAAATGCCTATTTTATTTTTGTTATTTCAGCTGTTTTTCAAATCATCCAAAGCATTCGTATGACATGAACATTCCGGACATCCACTTTAAATTCTGCCTGATACTGGATACAACTGCGCTTATTATGGATTATGCTATTTGAAAACTGAACTGTTAAAAAATCACAGTAATGTAGAGATGTTAATATTTTTCATCAATCTAAATCTTAATGTACATTATGATTCAAGGTTAAAGGTGGTTGGCTTGATGTAAAAAATATAAACAACTCTTGTTTGTTGATGAAATGCTCATATTAAAAGAAATACTTATATATTTATTCTTCGCATGATCATACTGATATAAAAGTAACCAGTTAATTGTTAATATTTTAATGTATTTTATTGTGTGATGTTTATGTTTGGTTTCAGTGCGAAGAGCTATATAGTACTAAGATAATAAATATATTTGTGTTTTTGTGCAAAATGGCTATTTTTGCTCATGTGTTGCATAAAATATACATTATCAGTGCCTACTTGAAAGTTTCATTGGTTAGTTGCCCTAGTGCATTGTGTTGATATGTCGTAAAAAGAAACTTCTTGTTCACTTATTTTCGTATTTGTGTAAAAGATACTAGTATGTGAAGATGTAATTAGATGAGAGTTGTCATAAGTCATCATTCCTATTTTAATGAAATTACTTTTAATGGATGGTAATGTTCTTGTGTCTGTATATAATTAGAATGTATGTTTTCTTTGTTCATGCGACACAAATGGCATTAAATAATCCTTAAAATCAGAGTTCATATCATGATCAAAAACATTGTTACTTTGTCTCACAATTTATGAAGTAAGAATACAAAGCACCATTTTCTGTGAATATTATTTTCAGAGAATGTAAAATCTTATGTCCTACATAGTTACATCTGTCAACTTGTTTACAGTAAATGATAGAGCCCGGTACGGGTTTTATGTTTGCACACACACCCGCTCTGAACATTCAATGTTAAACATGCACTCAATGATAGTAAACGTCGACCTGGGAAAGTCCACAACTATAAAAATTTACATTTCTGATGATACACACTTTATACATTCATCACACATATTAATCAGTACAGCAGCAAAAATAGCCTGCATTATAAAAGAATATGCAGAAATTGAGATTTTTTTTTTTTAAATCCCCTATAAGTTCACTGTAAACACATTTATTTGTGAAGTTTTCATTTGAGCCAGTAAATATACCTGTATAGGTTCAATATCCTACACAACAACATCCAGGATTGTCGTTAAATATCAATATGACATCTTTTATAACGTTAATACATCATAAGTCGACGTACTGAAGTCATCTTCGTGACTGGTAGGAGAGAATGGACTCTGGTGTAAACTAACTTCGCTGTCATAGTCCCCATCAGTTGTCCCCAGTTCACATATTGTGACCCCCGCCCCCTGTGGGTGGGTCACTTCAGGAAACCAGGTACATGTACCGCGAAGCACAATAGCCACACCTTGGCAAGCAACGTTTATGGTAACTGTCCTGGTGAAACTGTGGCATGCACTCGTGCAAACTGAAGTCGGCTGACTGTCCTGGCATACATCATGGTTTGGTTTCTCCGACTCTCTTCTGCACGAAAAATAGTGTTTTGACATGAAAATAATTTAGATAGATTGACTGATTCTTAAAAAAAATCCATTCAAACTTACTTTTTTGATATTCTTCTGAGACTTCTTTTTTGTCACCAGATGGCAGCATACGTGACAGTAAAGCTCAAGGAGCACTAAAGAAATATGGTGACACATGACCAGAGAGGCGTCCGCAGCAGAGCCACGTACTAGCATCAGTACTGTGGAAGTACATGAATCAGACATAACTTTTAACCAAGTTCTATCCGCGCCACTAAACTGATGACACCT
>CM032667.1:42427669-42500696 GCA_019095985.1 Streblospio benedicti | reverse complement strand
GGGGCACCTATCACCCGATACCCAAGGGGTGTCCTCCTATGGGACTGCATCATACGGCTCCTATCGCCGTGCACTGCTCTATGGCTTGTCCTCCTATCGGACTGCATCTACGGCTCCAATCGCCGTGCACAATTTGAGGCATTGTGGCTGCCTCGCGCCCTCAGCTCTACATTGCGACGGACTCTCAAGCGACGTGGACATATCCTGACACCGGTCGGGATACAGAGAAGTTCAAGCAGCGTCCTAGCCACTCTAACCCCTCTGCCACCACCACATCTGATAAAGTGTGACGTCTATTCTCATACTAACCGAGCAGATCGATTTCTGTCGATAAAGAAACAGGTCACGCGTTGATACCGCAAGGGAAACTCGAGTTTCAAGTGCTTGACTCGAGTCAGATTGCCCTGTTAAACAACAACGCTACTATATTTAAAGAGCGTGTTTACCGGAGCGCCACGCAGCGGGGGAAATAGTTACTATAGTTACTATTGAACCTGGTCAAGGGAAAGATTTTTTTAGTGATTCGTGCGGAATAAGTGTTTTTTTTTTTTATAAGTATTTTGGTGCGGGTTTATAAGGAAGTGAGATGTGGTGAAAAAAGGCCGGGAAAAGAAGAATAATGTTGGGGAAAGAAGGGGGGGGGGGGGGAGAGGGATGTGGGATGTCAACTTTAGGATCTCATGGAAGTTTTCAGTTGTTGCACCCGTTTACATATTTACATATTATGAACGTTGACCGTACATGAATTTTGAAAGTTAGTGGCAACACAGACAACCTAATATTCCGTCAGAGCGAGGTACCACGACCTCTCACCGAGGTTAGCGGGCTTTGGTAGGTGTACCGTGGCTTCTAGGGGTCGGTCGGGGGTCGCCTCCGCGAATATATACATCTCACAGGTCCTCGATTTGCTCGTAGGGGATCAAGGAGTTGAACTTTTTCGGGTAGTGCAGCCAAGACACGAACACCTCCTTGTTGCGCCCGCGACCTCGCGTCTTTATGACCTTGTCCACTTTGAAGCGACCGTCCGGGGGCGGGGCCGCGGCGGTGAGCTCCTCCTCGTAGAAGGCGCCCTCGATGGGGTCGTCGTCCCAGTCCTTCAGTTTATACACGGACTTGGCGCCTCGTCTGTAGGATCGGCTTACCTTGAACAGCTTGCCGCTGAATTTTTGATCGTACTGACGTCCGAACGTTCTCCTTAGCGCACCCACGAGGATGACATCGCCGGGTTTGTACCGGTATTGCGTCTTCTTCTGGGGGCTTTTAAAGGAGGCGGGCTTCTCGAGTTTCCGTCGTATATCCTCCTGGTTAATAGCCACCAGTCCCTCGTTCTCCGACGTCACAGCGCGCGGAGCGTAGCCCGTCATCCTGTGCGTCGAAGCGTTGTAGGCGGCCACGACGTTGCTCAGGATGTCGACCCACCTGTTCTTCTGCGCGTTGAGGAAGGCCCTGTACAGCTTCGTGCGTATAGTCTTTATGAAGCACTCAGCGTAGGCGGCGTGGATGTCGGATCGTGCTATGTAGTGATGAACGCCTAACGTCTTCAGATACTTCTCAAACTCCCCGCGGAATTCGCTCCCCGCGTCGGTGCGCAGGCTGTAGCGGGGGCGACGCTCCTCCTCCTCGACGATTGATTTAAAGGCGCCGGCGACCTCTCGAGGGGTTTTGGTCTTGAGAGGTCTGGCGAAGCCGTAGCGTCCGAACGTGTCAATGGCGACGAGTATCAGTCTGTAACCGTCATTGTCGCCCGACACCTTGCTAAAGTCCACGAGGTCAGCCTCCCAAAAGTAGTCGAGACCTGGGGAGGTGGCGTGCGGTCTGCTAAAGTGACGTCTCAAGGGTTTGGTCATCGAGTACACCTCGTTCTTGGCGGCCCACTTCTTCACGTCCCCGTACAACGCGTCGTACCCGGCGGCACTTGCCGCGTCACGTAGTTTATTTATCCCGCCGTACGCCGCGGGTTTGGTCGTGTTGCGGTATATCGCGTCCAGGTACGTCTCCATAGCGATGTCGTCGACAGCTCTATCAGCGTAGGGGTAACGTGCGACGCTATATGAGCGAATTTTCGCACCCCCGTCACCACCACCTTCCTCGTCGAGAAGACGTTGAAGTGGGCGCAGCGAGTGCGCAGCATCAAAGCATTATGTAACTCGGGCTCGTACTCGGACCCCGTCCTGAAGGCGTGGACGTCGTAGAGGTTCAAGCGTCGTCCCACATCAGCCGCCAGTGTCACCGTCAGGAGATGCGACGCCGTGACTCTAAAATCCTTGTATCCTCGTACCCGGCTTTTTGCACTAGGCGCGTGTAGCGGCGAAGGCGGCGGCGAGCCTCGAAGCGGTTCGAGGCCGGACCGTGGCACACCGCATAGCCGTTGGCGAATAGTAGCATAGAACCGCCGATCTTCTTATTTTTTAAGCGTAGGGCGCTGAACTGCCAGGGGTCGTACACGACGTTATTTAAAGTATTGGCTAGGGACGACAAAGTCGAGAGGCGTCTGGGTCGCTAGGACCGATTTTAACACCACGTTAGTCACACGGTATTCCACCATCGCTAATTGGCGGGAATTCTGCGACACGAGCCGGCTGGAACGTGCCGCACCGCCACCGCCCATCCATCACTTTCTGACAGGAGGGACAGACAGCGGGGGGGGGCAAGCAGCGAGCCGCACCACCACCACCGCCACGAGCCCATCCGTCACTTTCTGACAGGTGGGACAGCACCGGGGCGAGCCGGCTCGAGCCGGCTCGTGGATCGACGCGTGGGACACGTCATCACCTGACAGGCGTGACTGACAGGTGGGGGGGTCAGGGGTGACATGTCAAAAAAATAATTTGATTTATCGGTTTTGCCTTATATCGAAACCATACTACTAGTGTATTTGACAAGGCGAGCTATTGTTGTTGACTAACCAAATGCCTTTATCCCATCAGGCTTTCAAGGGGAAGAATAGTTATTTTCCCATTCATGTCTTACCATAAAGCAATATTTGTACAAACATACCAATGTGACTTACTGATTTTTACTCAAACTCTGGTATTCTGCGGCCTTTCAATGGTGCTTCATAAGCATATGTGCTTTTGCAACTTGTAACATTGTAAATACGTGCATAGATTTGGGAGTGGGCCGGGTAAAGACTACTCTTCACAATTTGACTTTTTTAACATATTGTGAAAACAACAAACGTATATGGGGATTCAGTAGTGGGCATCTCCATTATCCACTTTGAGCTTTCAATTTTTAATTTATACGGCCATACATGTATATATAATATGAGTATAAGCTAGACTCGTGGGCATGTTCAGCTGGGGGTGTTACCCGGTGCTAGGGAGCATGCTATCTTCTCAACTAATCTGTTTCCTCTCTATTTTTGGCATTACTTCATGTATTCATGTGAAAAGATCTGGACGAATTCTCACATGTGGGCTGTTTGACGTGGTCACCTTTACCAAATCGGTAATGATCATTCCATCCATGCAGAAGGTCTGCTTGGTACCGCTCACCCCCGAATCAAAGCAGATCAAGTGGCATCTCCGAGCGATGCCGAACGATAAAACGCAGATGTAGTAGGCAAGCGGATGCACCCTCGAATGCCTTCGCGACCTACCAGAGTTTCTTTTAGGGGAAATGCTGGTATTTATAAGTGATATCCATTCAGTGAATCCTTACGTTGTACAATACTGCATCAGGCTTCGGCCAAGGAATTCATGTGAGTGACAATCAGCTTATGGTTGCATTATGGCCGTTTCTCCCAATGGCAACTTGCCACTCGCCGACAAGTACTGTCATTTTTTCAGAGGAGGCAATTATATTTATGAATACATGTACACATTTTTGATGGCGTAAATTCATGTTTATTATCAAACACAGATTAATCATCATTCATTTATATTTCAGCATTTTATCATGTTTGCATTTTACGTGCTTATATTACAATCATTCAATTGTATAAATTTGATAATAAGTCCGCCCTAACCATTGTTTGTGCATAGCCCCCAGGGGGGGGGGGAGGGCACTAAACAAGATAGAGTACGGGGGTGTGGGTTCTACCAGACATTTGATATCTTGGGTGAAATGTGCTAAGGGAACGATCATAAATAATGATATAATGATACCGGAGGGGAGGGGGTCGTCCAAAAGGTGGGTGGTCGTCCAAATTTTCTGATTCCCCCCTTTTTTTTGGGGGATGTCGCTGAACTTTGTTATAACGCTACGGTTTTTCAAATATTTTCTTTTAGCATTGCATTGACTATAATAGAGGACGTTTTCTTTAGCGCGCGCGCGTGTGTGTGTGTGTGTGGGTGTGTGGGGGGGGTCACTCAACTTTTTAAAATGTTGATGGTGGGGGGGGGGGGGGTCGGCTAACTTTTTCTTTGAGCCCCCAAAAATGGACGACCCCCCCCGGTATCGTTATCTATGATCGTTCCCTAAAATGTTGCAAAACACAAGGCTTAAAGTGCTGATTTTTCAATCTGAAGAAAACTTGTCTTATGTCAATGAGTCAGCTATATGTAAAAACAGTCTACATAAAGAGTCAGTATGTATTGTGTTCATATTTACCTATTCATATATCTATACATTATGAAAATACGTAATATTTAAAAGCAGCGTCTTACTTGAGTGAAAAAAAATAAACCTAACCATTTGATCAAATACCCAAATTTATTGATATTCGTACAATTCAAAACATGTTGAAGCTCAGGAAATGACATTTATGACGCATCATATTTCATGCAAAACCATCATAAATACATTCTTGAATAGTGCCTACACTTTAAATTTGAGATACACTTCGGGGATACAACAATGCTACAATAATTAACATAATAAAAACTAACATAATTGTTCAATCATGAATAGATTGAATATAATGCAATAACTGAATATGACAATTGACGTATAATTGTATCATAGTAAACAATATAGAAGTATATTGTAAAGGCTAGTAAGTAAGAAGTATATACATAAACATTTATGATGTAATATTACTAGGACATAACACGTAGATGGACGTAATGTATTCTAATCATAATGACCACCATACTACCTGTGCATCTAGACCAATCATAATGTTCGCATAATATGACACTCATAGAAGATAAAATGAATGATATATTTCTATTTACTTATTGTTGGCTATTGAGATTACTTGGGGAAACGTCCTAAATCTCGGTGTCAAGGGGAAAATTTTACTCTGGTATACCCCTAATAGGATATATGATTTTATTATCTATGGGGTGCATAGGCCAGGATGATTTTAGTGTGCTGATCAAGAGCTAGATTAGACATATGAAGTGCTAATTTTAGCTACCTGGGTCATGATGTGCTGATTTTTAGGGGTGAAATTGTGACCCTTTCCGGTAGCACCTCCACGTTTGCAAAATGTATGAAGTCCCCCCCCCCACACACACATAGTCTCAAGTGTTCTATAAATTGTTGCCAAAGTAATTCATAACTACTAGTATTGCTATATTAATTTGTGTTTTGCTTGGTTAACACATTTAAACAGCCTGATGTCATTATGAAACGCCATAGTTCTTATGCTACATTTAAAGAAATCAAAAATCAACTTTAATGCTTTGGCAAAAAAATAGAATAATTGATAATATATAGAAACAAAATTTATGGCCAATTCTATGATCAAACCAGCATACTGTACATTAAATCATCGATTAAACAATGAAACAGTGGAAGCAGGAGTACTAATATAATCACAACATGCATGCCACGCTAGACTTTTTATGCGCCATAACGGACTCCATAGTATTTCCACACAGCAGCTTCTGAATCGGCAACGGAGATGGTCTGGTGGGTTGGTGCCATGAGGACGCAGACTCCGGAGCTGACAGCAAAAACACAGAATGGTCAAAATAAGTCATTATCACTTCGTTCATTGTTTGTACATCTGCTAGTTTATACCCTTTATCAACCAATGACTATATATTCATTGGGTTATCGGATTGGGGAGGGAACCACGTTCTCTCTCTGTATAAACAGTGTATATGGACTGAACGTACATGCATCTCAGACATTATATAGAGCTATATTGTGAACTGTGTCATGAATGGCAATGGGTAATTTCACCAATAAAAGAGACACCACACACCATGATTTGATAAATACACCGGATCAGTTTGCAAATATTAGCAATACATACTTTCGACGATCCCCATGTACTTTTAGGACAATCATCATGTTAACAGCACTGAAATGATGTGACTACCTAGTTTGCTAAGTTACTAAGGATAGACCTTAATACGGTAAAACACTTACAGATTGCGCCAAAAGCCAACGCACGAGGAAAGACGACCACAGGCAATGCCACATTGTTTGAGAGGCGTGACTCCCAGATCTGAGTGACGGAGGGATGAAGGTAGGGTTGTCAGTGCGGACACCAATGACATCTTCAGATTTTGCAGCTCACCTACATGTAAATGCGAGTACAGATATCAACATCACAGATTCACCTATTTTGTATATAACACAATAAAAATATCCATGCAGATAAGAATTGAAGAAATTGGTTCAACCACCCTGTTTTCCATTTTCAGTGCAAGAAGTGTTGAGGGACGTTAGTGTGTGAAGTGACCACTGGGTGTCACCACATAATTGTTCATCACACAAGAAACCAGCGTAAGTAGGATTGTTCTGCAAAAAATGCCATGTTTACGTTGTGTTTCCAACATTCCGCTCTCTCGCGGTGTTTGTGTACTGAAGTCTGTGAAGATGCAACCATACATGCAGGTGTGTGTATTGAAGACCACCTGCATGTATGGTTGCATCTTCACAGACTTCAGTACACAATAGACTTCATTCAGAAGCTATTTAAGAAGGTTTTATTTAGTATATCAATAGATGAGATTATTACCTGACCAGAGAACAAGGTGTAATTTGGTAAAAGAATTCGAGTAATAATAACAGAGAAAATCAGTTTAGTAATGGCCTAAAGTAATTTGTATTACCTGCTTAAGCCACAGAAGCCGGCAGTCGCACAAGCTCAGCGGAGAGCCAGCCAGTTCTAGCGTAAACCCTGATGGGGTCTATAGATAAATATCGAACATTATGGAATGGCAAAGTGTGTCCCGAAGCAAACACCACAAATGTGATTTATTCGGATGCCCAGAATATGGTCTACGGGAAAAAAATTCCCAGTTAGTTTTCTTAAATCAATTGTTGAGAATGTGTAACCTCCGTTTTCATATTTGAGCATTCAAATGGATCGGTAGTAAACATCGTTTGCAGTTCCATACATGTACCTTATACATACCTCTGGCCACACGGGAGGTAGTTGCTTAATCAGGGTATTTCGCAGGTCTAGTTTTGTCAACTTTACAAGACCTGTCAGATAGAATACAGAATTTTCTAAATTGTTTGCCTGACGCTTTGTAGTAGGATTTTATAAATACTGCTGCTAAAACCATGAAAAAGACTTGAAATCATAGTTCGGTAGTTTGTAATTTGCTTGGAGCTCTATTGATGATATTGGTGTTATTTATCAATTTGCCCATAAAATTAAGCATAAATCAATATTAATTTTAAATGCATATATAGGCATATATACCGGGTAGATGAGGGAATGTAGAAATAGGATTGATGTCGATAAAGAGCTGCTCTAAGTTGATGAGAGGCTCGACCAGCTTTGCAGGAACGGAAGAGATCTGATTGTCGCCAAGATGAAGAATTCTGGAATAAAAATCGAAAATACTTGTATCATGTGCGTAATGAAAATATGTTTATGATTTAAATCAGAGATCTTTAAATATTATCTGATTTATAGTCGATTAGGCCCATTATCTATAAACCATGGCTGCAGCGACAAAAAGTGGCCGCCGAATCGAGTCAATGCTCATTGAATGGGGTACTATTTATACAGACTGCGGCAGCGGTGCTTCATTGACAGCAATGTTAAAAACCTGGAGCATATATTTGTAATATATACAATATTCTAGAGGATGTTGTGTTAAAGTTTATGATTTAGTTATCATACATGTATTAAACCTCATTGAAACAAATCGAAATAATAAATTGCAAGTAACGTCGTACACATAGCAGTTACACAGATTTTTTTCTTCAAAATATACTATATCATGCAACGAGTAACTTTAGAATCAATCCAGTATTTCACTTACTCATTCAAAGACGACTTTGAATTAGTAAGTTATTATCAGAAGAAAATTTGATGAAATTCGGCGGCGTAGCTAGTATGAGGCAACTGAGGCCGTCGCTCCACCGTTTTTCCTCCTGCCTCAAATGCCCCACCGTTTTCCCTTTTTTTCATTTTTTGTATTAAAGTCTACTTTAGATTAGATTGGAACATGCATACAAATTAATCTGTTATTTGTATTTGTTATTTATGGAAAAGCACATCATAAAAGCGACGGAAGTCTCCCAATGCTGTAATGTATCTATGTCTGATATTATAATTGAATTAACATTTGTTATTTCGACATAGCCACCTCAAAGCTAAAAAACAAGAAAAAACCCACTACAGATCTCAACAGGAGCTACTACTACTTTTACAGCACACTTGAATCACTTGAGCGTATCCTTGGAACCGGTGAAGTCCGGGAACTGCTTGAGATTATTGGCGTATAACCACACATCAATCAGTAGTGTGAACTGGTTGGTGAGCTCTGCTGGCGGGTCCACGATCTGGTTTCCTCCAATCACCAGGTATTGCAGACTCGATCCTGGATGGGGAGTGAAATACAGTTTATTGTTGACTAACCCAAGAGCATTAGAAAATTTATAATAATGAAATGGAAAAAAATATAGAAAGTTGGAAATTTCAGAATAGGTTCTTTAACATATGTAGATTCAATATCTGAAGAGTCCCTAGTTGCGTTTTTCGAAAATCAAGGTGGCGTCCGACCCCTGATAACCCACGACATTTTTTTTTTTTTTTTTTTTTAGAAATTGCTAAGTTTGACCACGTGACACCTCTAGATTACGTAAATGTGGTATGGAGAATCCATTTTAGATGTTAGTTTGTCAGTATGAGGCTTTACTTGTCAAATAATTAAGAAAGGATAAGAAAAAATCACAATGGCCTCCAAAACCTTCGACATTCCTCCTCTATATACGTTAAAGTTGGCATTAAGAATATATGTTTATGTGGTTATTGATCTACATTTATTATAAAAAAGTATATTATTAACAAGGGACAAAGTAAATGAAAAAGAAAGTCAACGTAACAATTTTATTTTAACCGTTCATCTATGAACACTTCTGTGCTGTGATATATTTACTCAAAAATACACACATACGTAATTCTACTATATAATAGAACAGGTCTTAAACACCTCAACATACATATTGTTTGCAATACATATTGTATATATAAAATTGTAATGCACCACACTATATCACTTTCGTCTTGATTGCTATTCAAATAGGTAGTGCCATTACAACCTGAGGACAAAATCTTGCACAGTACTTGCTTTCCGGCACTTATAACGCTGCTTGCACCCACACCTGATCATTTTCAGAACCTTGCCAGGAGCTGCAGATTGATCCTTAACATCAAATGACCCTAATATGGCTGACTTTGACTGCTATTTTGTTATAAAATTGCCAATTAACAACCACTAGAATCATTTTGATAACGAAAAACATAAACTTGCAATACTACCTTGTACCACGAACAATCTCCTGTAGTCAGATGGCGTCCAGCTGGTTAGGTTAAAGAGGAGTTACCCGGACAAAGCACCAAAATTAGCGTATTAATATTTAGAATATAATAAGAATGCGATTGTTAACGTTTATGCACTGTTACCTGTATTCATTTTAGATATACTCACTTGAACCGGTAAAGTCAGGTAGGTCGGTCAAAAGGTTCTTTCCTAAGTTCAGTTTCTGTAGAGCAACAAGTGACACTGACAGTGCTGGGTCAACACTGGTGATCTGGTTGTCCTCCAGGTTCAGCTCAATGAGGGTGTTCCTGATTGCTGTCACGTCCTGGAAAAAATAAACGAGTGTTTGTTGGATTTTTCTTCATCTCGCATATTTCATTGCATTGACCTACCATAATATGCTAGCTCGAAAAGGATCACCATTGTATTCAGGGCACGCTAGAAAGTTGCACGTGCATCATGCATGTTATTATATATTATCGTGTATCATATCATGTCACAAATATATGCCGATATTAAAATGCAGAACAAGGAAACTCTTCTTGAAGTGACAATGATAAAATGTCAACTTACTGGGAAGTGATTTAGCTGATTGCCGTACAGCATAACTTGGCCTGCAACCGAGAGACGTAATGGTGCCGGTGGTATGGTGGACAGATAAGATTTGCAAAATATGCCTATCATCCCTATTTTGAAATCTGTGTCCTCCCAATAGGTCCAGTCACATGGCCAGGGCGGAACTCCCACCACTGTGGTGATGAAAGATAGCAGGTGCAACACAACCGGAACTACACCAGTAACAATCATTCTACAAATAAAATATGCGATGGCATGCCGTGGTGAATTACGGTTGGTAGTAACGAGATACTATCACAAAGCTAGACCCCCTGATTCTGTGTACGAGCAATGTACATACCGTAATATGTAGATGATTATCGCACTCAAATATAGATGATTCCTTCAAAAGGTTCGGAATAGAATCAGCATCAGAATCCAAAAGAATTCCGACATTTCAGAGTAGTTCACGGGCCCCACATCATGTGAGGGGTGTGCGGTATGTACTCTACAATGATTTACAAAAACACTATACCATACACTTACTACTATTACATAGAAAGATAACTGATAAACACAAAGATCACGGTAGCCAGGGCATCCATTTTAGGCTTGATTTATGCTCTAGTACATGTATAGTTGGAAGATGTTTTTGATTGGAAGATTTAAGATTGGTCAACATTGTGGATCATTTTTTATTTAATTTAATTTGATTTGTTTTATTAAGTACTGTGATATAGTATACCAAGCAATATGAAAAGCATATTAGTAGATGATATACAAGCCCCATCAGTCACTTACCAAATACTAGACATTGTCAATAGTGTATTGCTTTCGTTTACGGCTGTATTATTAATATTAAATATGAAAAGTTTTTGTTCTAAAGTTTAATTTTGATCTCAATTTTATTCATTAAACGCTTTCGAGCTCCTGAAATCTCCTTTTCAAAATAAAACACCAAAAGAAAGACAGTGAAAGCAAGGTCAGCGTAACCCCGATGCACTACGTACCGACACACAACAAAAACGTCTGGGTTTGACGTGCGTCGGGTTATGCTGACCTTGCGTTCACTATCTGCTACCCACTGAACATACGTCTACAATAAGTTGAACGCCCGGGTGCGCCAAGCTTACGCCAACGTTTTCATCTGCCGAGCATCTGCTCCCAATAATGCGGCGCATGTTCAGCGCACATTTGCCGCATGTTTGGCGTATGTTTGACGTATGTGTGGCGTACGGTCGACGTAAAAAATCAATGGATTATCGTTTCTATGCTGTTTACGCTTTCGATGTTTTGAGCAGTATTAGGAGCGTAAAAGAACGGGCCGATCGATAATCTTCCTAGAAGTATTTTGCCGCGGTACTGGCAGCGAGCTTCACGCCGCATCCCACTGCTAGAACGTAAGCTCGACGCATGAATTCCAGGAGATTTCCTGGTAAAATGATCTTTACGTCGAGCCTACGCTGAAAAGTGGATCCATTTTTATGGCCGGTTGTTGTTTTTTTTTTTTCTCAGCGCTAAGCTAGCGCACACCTAGCGCAAAGTTGACGCCAGTCTGGCGCAAGTGTGGCGTAAGTCCGTTAGTCATACGTCACTCATACGTTAATGTTACGCTACCTTTAAGTTAAATGTCCGTCCGCCTTACGCCACACGCCTAACATGCGTCTATATTACGCTGGTCATCAGCCGAGTTTACGTCCATACTGCGCCCGAATTACGCCACCCTTACGCCGAGAATCCTTACGACCACTATGCGCCTACCCTACGCTACCCTTACGCGGCGTACGGCCGACGCATGAGCAGCGTATGATTGGCGTAGGCGGGGCGCCACTGCGGCGTACAAAACTCGAGGCCTGATGGGCCGGCGTATGGAATTTACGCTGCTCATACTTTGAGCAGCCCAAAGTATTGGCGGCGTAAGAATCTGCCCCGATCGATGATCTTCCTAGAAATCTGAGGCCGGCGTACTGGCGGCGCTAGCTAGACGCAAAGAATGCGCATAGAAAACGCAAGCCCACCGTACTCGGCAGATGCCCGGCGTAAGACCAATTTTTATGGATTTCCTTGCGCCGGTCTTCAGCTGCCACTACGCTCCCGTTAGTGGGACGCGGCTTTAAAGCAGAAAAGGTTTTGGCCATCCGCTTAGCGTAGAAGAAAAAATCTGGCCATCGGACTGATTTTTATCAGCTGGGCGTAAGTTCCCAGTAAGTTCCAAGTGCGCCAGAACCAGAGGGATGCGGCTTTAAGGATTCCATCACCCCCAACATTTTCGCATCCGTTAAGATTTTAAACTGGCAGCAATGATATGAAAAGTATTGTTACATGTACTAACTTATCATAAAATTACATTGAAATCAGTTTTAAAATAGATTAAGGAAAGAAATGAGTAATTCATTCTTGGAACACAATAAGTTAATCAGAAGAATGCCTCTATACAGACTTCTAACCATTAACATATTTTTTAACGGAAATATAAAATTCCCTGATTTTTTCCCTATATTTTCTCACAAAATCAATGTTCCTGATTTCCCCCTGATATTTACACCCAAATCAAATTCCCTGATTTTTTCTGCCAATTTGCCCTGTTTCCACCTGACGTATCCCCTGCCCTTACCTTTTTGGAAACATTCTAACAGCACTGGTAGGCGAACTTACTTTTGTATTCTTAGACTAATCCAAGATACCGATTACTTTTAATCCTTTATTGATAAAGCTAATTTAGTTATTCACCTCGAAAATTTTAAGTTGCACTCTGTTTTAATGACTCAGCTACATGTAAGCCTCAGAATATGTATGGACTCACAGGTTCGATAAATAGTAAGTTAATAATGTCGGTTCCAACTGGTTTCTAACTGGTTTCTACAGTTATACAATCTTGCTCAGATCATGTTTGTTCAGACACCGTTTGGCCAATCTACAATTTCACTCTTGTTTTGCATCCCCATTAAATTTATTTACCCTCATTTATTTGCATAAGTATCGTTCACAAATGACGTCACCCAGCAGGGGTTGGGGTTGGGGTTGGGGTAGCGAAAGATGCCGATAGTTGACAGGGGGAGGGGTTCTAGCACTTGGGTGATGTGTGTGTGTGTGTGTGTGTGTGTGTGTGTGTGTGTGTGCGTGCGTGCGTGCGTGCGTGCGTGCGTGTGTGTGTGTGTGTGTGTGTGTGTGTGTGTGTGTGTGTGTGTGTGTGTGTGTGTGTGTGTGTGTGTGTGTGTGTGTGTGTGTGTGTGTGTGTGTGTGTGTGTGTGTGTGTGTGTGTGTGTGTGTGTGTGTGTGTGTGTGTGTGTGTGTGTGTGTGTGTGTGTGTGTGTGTGTGTAGGATCAAACAGAACCGGGGTAAAAGACTTGCTATTAAGTCAGAAGTAGGACATTAGATGTGATACCTTTCTCGCTTTCTACTGCTGTGTTTAAATCACATAAACAGTCAAATGTGACACAAAGATGTAGTTGATGCTAGACATTAAAAGTAATCCCTAAAATGCTGTGTGAAATAAATTTCAACAATGATTCTATAAGCATACTATCAAACAAAACCAGGGTAAACTATCACACCACAATATCTTATTATCCTGCACAAACACAGTGTTGGCAGCTACCTGTTATGTGGGCGTATTTGTGGAAAATACCCACACCACACAATGTTCAAAGCAAGTGGTTTTAATTTACGCTCTGATTGTCAGTGTGTGTGTGTGTGTGTGTGTGTGTGTGTGTGTGTGTGTGTGTGTGTGTGTGTGTGTGTGTGTGTGTGTGTGTGTGTGTGTGTGTGTGTGTGTGTGTGTGTGTGTGTGTGTGTGTGTGTGTGTGTGTGTGTGTGTGTGTGTGCGCGCGCGCGCTCGGCATTGTTGCGTGCTTACGCACGGGAATATATAATTGAGACATAATAGCTTGGCCACACATTGTGATTAAGTCCATTCAGATGATTGAATTTAGGGTGACCATGCTGCGTCATGGGCAGTAGCAGCAACAGCAGCAGCGTCGTTTCCACCTTCAGCAAAGGTGGCAACTTCACTACACATCTGTTGAACAATCAATGGTCAGTAACAGGATGTGGCTGTGAATCAGCGCCCGCCCCTGAGCATATGTGCCGCTGGTCAAGTGACCACCACGTCGATTGATAAAGGCCTCACACGATTACAAATACATACAGCAGACGATATAAAAGGATAGTGAGGCGGAGGTATCTCCTTTTCGTGATAGACGTAACAGACAATATGGCAAGTAGAGGATGTGGCGGAGCTGTGTTGGTCCTGGCCCTGGTGGCGCTCTGTGTGGCAGCAGCCACTGCAAAAAGTATGTTTGTTTGCCTAATTGTTAGTTTTATTGTTTGTTGACCGGTTCGTTGTGCATGTGTCTGTCGCCGTATATGTACATGTATGTATAGCATGGATACAAATACACTAAGACAACATGACCAGCACAGGGTCCATTGAAAGAAAAATCGTTTGGAAACTAAGTAATATACAGATATGCATAAGTTCATTTGTGTTTCTATGATGCTTTTTATACATATAATTAAATGGTGTTTATAGTTCACCCGGGTCGTGTATATAAAAAAAAGAAAAAGAAGAAAAGAAAGAAAAACTATTTGAATGTTAAATTTACAAGGCAGTGATGTATACCAGTCTAACTGTGACACGAATCATGTTTGCTTCTATTAATAGTTTAGTTTGTGTACAGTGTCAGAACAATAAAAGTGGTATACTAACTATGCCGACGAGTCTAGTAAAGAACAAAACAAAGACCTAAACCACCAAACAACTAAGCAAACAAACAAACACAACAACAGAAAATATGTGGATTGATAAAATGACGACATCAGTTCTCAATCAACATCCCACACAAGGCTTGCTCATTAATGTATATAAGAATTTCATCGGTATGGAAAAATACAAGTATAGTAATAGCATTACTCATAATGCCACAGTTTCACACAATAAGCACTACATGATGATGGTGATACATGAAAAATGTACACCTATGATGCTGTCGAGACATGTAACTTGTGATAACTAAGTACTTTTAGTAACACATTAAAAATATAGCTGGACACTACATGGACAAACCAAGTTAACCACTTTGAGGAACAGCTAATTAGAAAGCTGGAAATAACAAAAACATCTCTATTGAACGGTGGTGTAAGCCAGTGATGCACACGGTAGATAAAAAGGGAGAGGGTAAAATATCTTGTACATAAGAATTAATTGCACTTCACAAAAATTTAGTGTTATTCTATGACCATTTAGACTTCAAGGGACCACACTTGGAGTATACAGTGCAGCGATTTGCCGACCATTCATAGTGATTTAATGTATGGTTTAGGAGTCTATAAAGATCATACAATCAACCAATTAAACAAACAATCAAACAAACAAAACTTTGCCTTTAAGATAGTATAGACAGGAAGGAGGGAGAAAATAGTCATTTTAAAGACATTGCTATCGCCTTAATAAGTGCATTACTTATGCAAGAGGAAAACAAACTATTTGCCAAAGATCAACTATCTGGAACCATAACATGATCTTGCAGTAGACTTATAATGTTTGAAATGGCGTATACATGTATATATTTATGGATAAAGCTCAATGTTTATAATCGGGCATTCGAAATAAAATACCATTTATTTCGAAAAGTAAAATACCATTGTATTTGCTAGTAACGTTAATGATAGTTATCATGTTCTTCACATACTAAAATAACCACATAAAATAGCTGAAAAAGTAAACTACATTACGAATCATTCCGACTTAATGAAAATCCATCAATCTTTGTCAATTTGAACTGTGGCTTTGTCAATTTATAAAGCCTCTTGTATACTGCTAAGAAGAAATATTGGCAAAGACGCTAGTATACAAAAAGAATTTTTGAATGCTTCCAGATATGTGAAGCATCATTTAAAAGCCCATTTAAATTATAGTAGTTCCTCGAGTGAGTAACATGCCGCTACCGAGTGAGCACAGATGGTTTTAAATAAGTGCTGCGTCCAGTCAAAAGAACTATTTTAGGTGGTAGTTGCCTGCTAATGACAGTAAAATAAATACTAAACATACCCTGAATATTCTGTTCGTATTGAGCCAAGTTTAAATTCTGATAAAACCTGCAATTATACATGTGCACGATGTACTCACGGTGGTTCCTAAGTGCGGGAAATTAGTGTACATATCGGAATATAAGACTATTTGTAAATATTAAAAAACCCAAAAAACATTGAAGACCCCTCCCCTCCCAACTGAAAAAAGCAACAGTTAATGTACTACTTGACGAAAGATGGCGCTATTAACAAAATCACTTTTTTCCAATATCATCTTAAGCTTTACAAAATAAAAATCGACGTTGCGGGTGGGGGCCCCGGGGGTTGTGTGTGTGGGGGTTGCGGGGGGGGGGGGCTTACTTTCATTGTAATGAGATTGCATACTTTATCTACACACTGAACTTATGCATTATACAAAGGCTTTGTCTTTTCATTTTGGTTACAAATAATACTTTTACATCTTTGCCTTGTAGAGGTAAGTCATATTTTTTAGGAATGGTGTCGACGAATAGAAGAAAACACGATTATTAAAGTAAAATGTACATACATTTGAAAGCGTTATTTTGGTTTAGTTTCTATTTCTTTTATCTAAATATTTGTTGTCAGATGCGAGTCTTTGTTTCTCCTCCTTGTTTTGCGGTGTTGCAGTCGATAACTACCACAATTTCTTTGTGAAAGATGTCTGTCGTGTGAGCTAACCAAGTGTTCACCAAAATCACATGGATCTACAATGACCTGGGGCAGCCTGGGCATTTTATGAATGTGATATAATCCCAACACAAATAGCTGTTATTCTCCATATATCAATGGTTTTGAATTCACCACCAATCACTAACATTTATCCTTCACATTAAGCATCCCAGATGAGGCAGAACATAGACTGCAAAATGGACCGCCAGGGCTGGGACTACCATGGAACCCTGACAAAGACGAAGAGTGGACGCACCTGCCAGAGCTGGAGCCGCCAGTTTCCGCACAGGCACAGAAAGAATAAGCCGTATATGTTCCCCAATGATCGCAGTGTGAAAGCAGCGAGAAACTACTGCCGGAACCCAGACAAATCCTCGATGGGGCCATGGTGCTACACGTCCCTACGAAAGCCCCGCTGGGAGTACTGCGCAGTGCCCGAGTGCCCTGGTGAGTACCGGTCAGCGACCTTGATCCTTAATAGAAAGAGTAGTATAGATTATTCTTATTTCTTTGAATGTCTACCGTTTATTATCTGTCAACCTGGATTCGTGGTAGACCTATCAGTGGGGAGTATAATTCTGCTGGTGTAACGTGCCGCGATGCTTTATGTACACCTTAACATGGATGGCTTATCATTGCCTTGTTCTATTCTCTCTATGCTGTCAAATGGTCTACTATGTCTCTGGTTGTTAAACAGACTCTGATCTCGCTTCTACTTACAATGAGTTTCTGCACGGTTGTGTTGTGTGCACGTGTTTTTTTGTAGATTCTAGTATTCCACGAACACTTGATAATTGTTACTGCGGACGGAGGTCATGCAATGTTTACACGGGCGAACTCTATGATTCAGCATTATCACACCACTAAAGTTGTGTTTGCGAGGGTGACAGGACCGGAAATGCTGGAATTGTTCCGAGTGGGGATACGGACTCCATATAGATGTCCAATTTCAAAGTTGCGTCTTCCTTCGTGGCAGTGGAAAATGTCTGGGACGGCAAGCTGACCATTCTTCCCACATTCTGTTTTGAATGTGATATCTTGGCCAAGAGTTCAATTCGTCAAAGCGGCATGGATGAATTCAAGTTTAGTACGCATGTCGACACATATCTATATAATAACACTAAGGTGGATATGTGGTGCTGTTACAATTCCCTTCTCCCCGCTACGGCCAATCATTGTAATTGTATCACATTCAATTATTAAGATAATGGAATTCATCGTGCATCATGTAGTTGCTGATAGATTTCGCCATCTTACAAGACGTGTACAACTCAAATCGCTAGTATGCATCTCTGTGTTTTTCAGACCCTTTCCTAGCTACCCCACAACTGCCAACTCCAACGCCCAAGCCAGGGATTGATGTCGACGGCCCATCTGCTGCCAATCATGCAGCAAAAGGCACACTGCCAGAACCACGTGCGTAGAAAAACTATTGTTTTAAAGGGTTAATAGACGTAATTACTATACTCTAAAGCCTGTTTCACACATGAGCGTAGTCCCCTTAGAAGGACTTAGGCCATGAGGCCAGAACCTTTCCAATATTTTTTGGGATACAATAAATAATTCAATCACGGACTTACCAAAAAATGGTTTGAAGAAATAAATATCAATGCTTCAATCAAGCCCAAAAGCAAATCGACAATATTTAAATCAATTTAGCAAACAAAATACATTTATTGACCTCGACTCCACGGCTATTTCACTCATGATCACTGGTAGGCCTATATTGAAAATAAAAATCAATTGCTGGAAGAAGAGACCAGATATACGAGAACCATTCAGAGCTTTGAGTCATAAAATATCAAACATACATCAATATGCCCACAAAAACACACACGAAAAAACCCGGTAAACCCCCCACAAGAGTTACTCAATTCCGTCCTGATCAACGATATGCTTATTAAAATGGCATCACCATCACCTGTTGCAGCCGTCCGCGGTGTGTGCGCGCTGAACGGCTACTCGTGCCGGGACCTGGGCCTCGCCTACTGCGATCCCACCACACAGTGTTACAGCAAGTGCGGCAAGAGGCAGTGCTGCTGCAGGCAGGAGGAGCAGTGGGAAGCCGTGGACCCAGTTAGTAAGTACATTTGCGCCCATGTTGTCATGTGTCACTCCAATTACAAAAGCCAGGTACGCTGTTGCTCCTTTCCTAGAAGTTAAAGTTTTTTGGGGGTACGGTAAAGTAGTGTTAAGATCTGCTGCTCTTCATAGTAGACATATCAAAACTCTTTATGATCTATATTCAACTTCACATTTCTAATGCTTTCTACATTTTTGAAGAGCTACTATACATGTAGGTGGAAAAAATGACCTTAAGTTTAGAACCACTAATTTTAGCTTCTACAGGGCGGGGTTGCAAATGTGGCCTACCCTGTTACGTTGATAATTACGTTTTATAAAATTGTTGAAAAAAAACCATCCACGAACTCGGATTTCAAAGCTTGTACAGTACGTACAGGTTTGTGGTTTAAATGTGGGATGAGAGGTCGAAGTACAAAGCTAACACTGAACAAATTCCTTTACGACTTACGACTTGGCACACGCACGCATGCTAAAATCCCACTGAATGCAATTGGACCGTTGGAACATATTTGTGAGACTCTTTGGCTACATGCACGTATTCTGTTATCATGTATTTGGTACATGTTGCAGCTGGCCTCGTTCAACGCGGTGAGCCCATAGAGACAACCTGCTTCGACTGTCAATGTGGGAACTGCTACGACACTCGCAAGAGCTACTGCGCGTTTGGGTATTGCCCTGCCGGGACAGCAGCATGCTGCCAGAACACGCCACCCCGAGATCGCACCCACTGTCACAGGTGACGCTATAGGATCTAGATCAAAAGTGCTCAGAGAGCACAGCGTCGCTAGAGCAACATTGACCCATGGGCAATAAAGATGTTTGCTTTGCAATCAAAGCAGAAAAAAGTCTTACTTGATGCGTGACTCATCCTACATCTTTGTTCTTGGCATTGGATTGCAGGCGCTTTCTAAATATGGCTAAAGTAAATATCTATTGCCCATGAGTCGACATTAATATGGTAACGCTGTGCTCTCTGAGCACTTTTATTACAATATAACCACTACGCCAATTCGATGGTCATGTTTCGAACAGTATTGAATCTATGTTGGAAAAATAGAGAAGAAAAATATTTAAGATGGCCCTCTGGTAGTAAACTCTAATTGACAAAGTGCCAAAATTGAATACAGTTAATGTTCAATAGTCATGTAGGCATTGTACAAAGTTTGAATGCTTTCTCACAAGCATCAACAAAACTATTGCAGAAAATGTTGAAAATGGACCCAAAGTGGCACTATGGAAAGCACACTTTAATTGGCAAAGTGCCTAAAATCGAATCACTTTGGTGTCGCGTCATACCAAATAGTTGTGTAAAGTTTGAACAAAATAGGGTGAAGCATAAACGCTCTAGCTTGTCCGGAGACAAACATACATAGATACATACATAGATACATACATAGTTGCAAACGAACAAAACACAAGCCTTTCGCTTCAGCTGCTGAAGCGACGCAAACATACGTTCATATAAAATACTAACACCAACCCACTGCCACTGGTAACACTGAAGGACTCAATACAGTATCACACGTTGCACTGAAGACCTGATTGACATTCACAGGTGGGACTACCGGACCGCCATTGAGATAACCTCAGACTTGTTCGGCCACTGAGCATAACCTAATAAAATCAAACTGCTTTTAAAACGCAATAAAAAAGGATAAAAAAGTAGCTATTTATAGCGTTTATAAAAGAGCAATTTAAGTGTTATTCTTCTTCCTTGTAGAAACAATGACAAGACCGTGTGCGCGGCGGCGTCAAACTTCTGCACCAACCTGCGGCTTCAGTACGCTAATCCCAAGTTCTGCACAGGCTGCGATAATCATGCGCAGTGCTGCTGCGTGTCGTAACGTGGCCACGTGATCCAGTGTACAAGACATCGTGACGTGTACAAGACCACGTGACTTGTACAAGACCACGTGGCGTAGTAATACAGACTGGACATCAATGGAGGCTTCGAGCATGCATTCTTCTTATTGCCATTTTCAACCAATGCCATCTAAAGTAGAAACATTTAAATGAAATATATTTGGATTTTGGATCTCTGTAATGAATTGTCTTTTTTCTAGCAATACTGGTGGACTATTTAGTGTGGTCTATATGTTAATGATTTTTTTAGCTTTGCGAATGCTTTGTAATCGTTATTATTGCCAGATGTGTAAACAAGTTAGGAATGAATTTCAAACAATTATCATACGAGCTAGATTTGGTCTTTTATGAAGTCACGTATAAACATTTTGCAATCACTCAAATTACCAGCTGACTTAATCATTCTTTTTAATATACCGTTAATATACTCAATTAAATCTTAAACATATGCATGATATATTAAACAAATGATTTGAAATATAAAAATGCATCGCAGTTTGAGGAAGAAAATCAACAGACAAGTCAATCACAAATGAGATGATTTTGAATGCAAACATAAAAAAGAATGGGTAGAACACCATAAAATAAGGGTCAAATAACACAATGCAGATCTACACAAAACGATATAGTGATACAGGAGTCTTGAGTTTCATGTTCAACTATTTTTTTACCCCTATGTTCCATGTTCCACGATCTTTTTGCCCCTATGTTCCATGTTCCACTATAATTTCTCATGTCCCATGTTCCACTCTGAAAATGATCTCAAGAAAACAATTTTGAACACATTTATCAGCAATTATTTATTATGTGCGGACCCGAATCAAATATTTTCTATGGAAGTCCTAACATTTAACCAAATCAAATACTAGTAATCTTCAGTCCTGATAAAGGCAAGATATAGGGTGATAACTGCCAAATAGAAAAAGAAGAAAAACCAAGCCGATAAAAATATATCACAAAAAGTATACCCCTGGGATCCGAAGGCACCGATAATGTACTGATTTGTGTTAATCCTTTGATGCATAAATGAACATTCGTGTGGCTATGTACAAGTATAGAGAACTATTTTCTAACCCTTTTGGCATTCTTATCTGATGTAGTAGTACTTGTTAGGTACCAGAGAGATCACCAGAACCCTCTACCTCTATACTACCAGTACCACATTCAGCAATGATCGATACTTCTTGTATTGATGACACTGAAGTGATTTCTTTTATCATAACCAATGAGGGTTCACATTTGCGAGGGTGCATCTAGCGACTGGGGGTGGGGGTGGGGGGGTGGGGGGTATAGGAGGAGATAGCTTTCAGCCTATGGAGAGCTCATGGAACGAAATAAAGCACGGATTTTGCGTCATTTGAAATGACACAATTGATCTTTGTAAATCACTGTTCAGTTCCATATTATGGGTATGTAGACTGAAATCTGTCAAGAATTTTGCCAATATCCATTTACGGGGCCGCGCCAAAGCTGTTAGTGAGGGAAGGGTTAAGAAGAGCAAACAATGTTGATAAATGTGCTACGGTAGTGGGGTCTGGGGGCATGTTCCCCCAGGGAAAATTTGAAATTTTTGGTGCTCACATGTGCAATCTGAGCCATTTTCTGAATCATGAATTAATCTGAATTAATGATGAAACTAGTAATATCAACATAGGCATTGTAATAGCATCACCAGATCTTAAACACATTGAGGATGGGTCTGAATGTTCAAAGCCTTATCCTACCACTCAGCCCAGATCCTTTGTGCACAGCCATTATAAATATGGATATTCTGAAATTGGCCTATTGAAGCTCTGGAGCAAGGGTGCAACTGTCTACAAGGACTTACTGAGCGTTCACACTCAGTACTTGAGTGTATTACGTGCCAGTTTGAGCTTTTATATTAGGGGTTTCAGTCAGGTAGATGTAAATGTAAATGTGGTGGTTCATAGTTGTGATCCAAGTCTTGCTCTCACGACTTGACATTTTACCCCAGGTCATTGGCACACTTATGCTAATTACTCACACAATCACGCACTTACTCTTTCAACCCAACGATCTGTACATTATGATTAAAGTGTAGGTGCCACAGAGCTGTGTGCAACTATTTAGGTATGAGTTTGCTCAACATCCACAAACAGAGCCGACTTGGAAGTGAACCCACGACCTTCTGGTCACGAGTCTAACTGCCTACTCACTCAGCCAAAGAAGCACATTTGGTAGATGCTGTAGAAAGCAAACATTGGCTGGAGGATTGCCACGTTTATGCAGTGTAGGATATCATATTGACCGACACTGCAATACAATGGGGTCCTTATTGTGTGTTCAAAACCTCTCCTATTTAACAAAAGTAGCATGAAAAGTGAGTCAAAACACCGTAAAATCACAACAAAAGTGCGAAAAAAAATTGAGGGAATTGTCATATTTCCATGTTCCACGATGACTTCCTATATGTTGAGATATACTGCAAAATATATTCAACAATAATCATGATTAATGTTAATACTAATGGTGATTAGCAAACTTATGAATATTAAATACAATTTAATTTTACAAATATAATATTGATTTAGCCCATGTACATGTATATAAAACGAGTATTTCACAATAAAGTGCTGGAAATGGTAGGAGCTTGCTTGCAAGAACAGTGAGAGTAAAATTGATAAATAACATTACATCGTGACACTTAAATTTATACTGCATAACGTTACCTATTCATTTATCCACATGCATATGATGCAAGTGAATAAAACGTAACCGCGGTCATCAGCTATTGTTTTATCAGTCTTTTGTATGTATTTTCATCCGATATCGACCTAAGAACTGCCTTGTAAAAATATGATATATCAGGAATGTCCGTATACAGAATCAATAACCTGTATATGGTCAGTTCTCAGCCGGGCTACTTTTGCCCCACTTTCAAGATCGTGTAAATTTGTCATATAATCGGTAATGAATAAATTGATTTTATTAAACTACTAACCCCCCCCCCCCATTACATACATGCCGCGCCCACATTCGTGCCGCGCGGCATCGTGGATTTGTTACTAAAAATAGCATTTTTGAGCACGAAAAGTCATTATACTGGTGCCGCACGGTACAAAATGGGCATTTTTTGGCACCGCGGCCGTGCCGTGGTAACAAAACGCGACTTCTCCAAAAAGGTCGCATGGTGCCGTTGAAGCCCATGCCGTTTGGCAGGGGGATTATCGATCGGTATAGATCGCAATTCTCTTGGATCTCGCGGAGGTGTGTTCACTGCTGTGTGGTATGTGTTGTTGTTGACTGAATGACTTCAAGACAAACTGTTGCACACAATGATATGGTATACCGGAAAATATTTGACACCAAAACTACGCAGACATTTTCGTCAAAAACGTTGAACGTTTTGTGAACAACGGCAGACGTTATTTCACCAAACAGGTATAGATTAGCAGTGGATGTGGCAGTGCTATGATATACATACTCGTGGGAGGTCCCCCAGTCGTCTAGGAAGGCAGCGTGGTCTTCCTGAAGGAAGGGGGGCATCAGCTCCATAATCCTCCCATCTCATTGGTACGTGCTGAGGATGAGTGCTATGCGTAAGGACTGAACCCCACCCTGTCCCCCCCAAAATGTTTGAAATTCTGAATGCTCACAGGTTGTGGGAGGTGTGTGGGCACATGCCTCCTACCGCCACCTTCTTCCCCCTTGATCTGCCTATGCCCATATGATTGAGATTGCTGGTGGGTGTTGAGCAAACTCATATTTAACAGACTGCATACTGCACCTTTGTACGTACACATTACGGGATAGGTACAGGTGAGGCGAGCAAGAATGCCAATGACCTGGTGTAAATGTAAATCCCAATGAGACGGGGGACCCCTTGCCCACTTTTATGCTAACATGGTGTATAAGGTTTTGAGTTTTAGGCTATATCCTATATGTATCTTTATTATATGTGTGCAGGAATAACTTATGAATCATGTTTATTCTCATCGTGTTGTATTGAAGTTATTATTTGGTGCAGATCATGTTAAAAAATCATATCACTGTTACGTGGAGACCACAGCAAAATTGCATATAATTGATCTATGGATATGTATATTTGTTTATAATGGGTGAGCAGAAACCACACCCACAATGGTAGTTTATTGTCTATAATATAACCAATAGCAGAGGGTATAACTAGTACCTGAAGGGACACGGCTTCGTTTTAGGCAGCAGCACAATGGATGGGGTGGGTCGGGGTCGGGTCACCACTGACGGCGTATACCGCGAACGTATGTAATGGGGGTGGGTGGGGGGGGGGTAAGAAAAGAAAAGCTCCAAAATCAATACCTATGCACAGTACAGCGTGCGTAGCAGTCATACGGCTGACGTAATTGTAGTGCAGAAGTCTGACCATAGTACTGAGTAGTTGCCAGCCCTATACTTACTATATAGAACCCAGAAATTGTGACTTCTGTAAGGTTTTATGCATGTTATGGTTGATTTGCATTCTATATGGTCTAGCGATGAAATTTAGCTGCATTGATAAGTTTGCAACTTGGGCAATTTTTCTAATTTGCATAATTTTTGCGTAAAATGGCAAAATTTGATTTGGCCACTGCCCCGGGCCACTGCCCTGGCATGCATCTATAATAGGATGTTATGGTTTAATTGCACCTTATCACAGGGGCAATTTATAGACTAAAATATAAGCTAAACACTAGGGAACTCACCACCGAGTATGAAATTCATTTCATATTCGGTGGTGAGTTCCACAGGGGCAATTTATAGTCAATATAGACTAAAATATTAGTCTATAAATAATTAGTCTATAAATCGCCCCTGCGGTGAGTTCCCTAGTGTTTAGCTTATATTTTAGTCTATAAATTGCCCCTGTGCACCTTATATGGTAGGCAAGTGAATTTACAGGGTTGTCATACATCAGGGAAAAATCCGGGAAAATGAAAATAGGTACCATTAGATTTAACTTTAAAACTGATAAAATAACTGTTCGATCATACAGCTGACATGTGCACGTATACAAAAAAATGCTGACGTCAGCGGGGGGAGGGGGGGGGGGGGTCACCGAAAGCTGACAAAAGCTGACCCGGGGGGGGGGGTAAAAAATAAATTTTCGCTGACGTAATTTGTGAACGCTCCCTTGCCGTTTGAACACTTCTGATCTAGTCTAAAAATTCAACACCCTTTTTAATTGTTGCATACAATTGCAGCAGAAAGTGATCAATGGAACTGAAGCTTGGATCAATATCTACAGAATATATAATGATCAAACTGACGGTACACACAAACAATAATCTGTAGGCTATGTACAAATCCATACACGTGAGCAGTTGTTCTATCGACGCTTATTTGCGACTACTCAATCATGTCAATACATGTAGTTGGGAGCTGTTTCTACGCGATGGAGGATTAATGTGTTATTGAGGATACAACTTATACAGTGGTATTTGCCATTTTCTGTATTTTTTCTCTATCTCTGATCTGGATTCTGTTTGGTATTTTTGATGACGTATATGAGTTGTTGGCACAGTGAATACGCCAGCATAAACAGACTATCTATGTAACCCTTACCAGGCTTTTATGCTACCCTAATAGGTATCGACTGAGTGAAAGGAAGAAACAACGGTCGAACGGAAGGAAATAATGATTTTAAGAACAGTATGGTGCTATACAAAAAAGTGTAATTATATCATGTAAAGAAAAAATATACAAGTTATAACATGGAATATAGCTAAAATTGACTAGAGTAAACATATTACCAGGCTATTTATTCTTCCAGTGACAGTAAATAGTTTGTATAAAAGGTAGAGTAAAAGGAATTGAAACAACTTAATAAAACGGAAGGAAAAAATATCAAAATGATTTACCATATTGCAAGAGAGCCAGATATACTGAGATGATAAAAATCAATAAACGAAAAATTTTTGGGGATCTTGATAAAATTAAATCAATATGTACCAAAGATATGGGGATATAATAAATCATATGTACCAAAGATATTCTCTAAATCTGGATTAATTCATTGAGGTATAAAGTGAATCATTATTACGCTACATATCCCATACCAATAACAAACTTTTTTATGTTGCATAAAGAGTCTAATAGATAAGAATAATAAAAATATATCTTGTGATACAAGCATGTACGTGCATCCTAAAATGACTTGGGTCACGCGATAGCTATTGCTTTAATACAAAATATACAAAATGACGGTCCGTATATGACGTACATGTATATCTAACACGTGATGCATCTTGTTCTCGCCCGCGACGACATTCCATCGACCACAATGCTTAGATCCAGTGATTGACAGTGTCTTATGGCACTGGGTGGCCTGAGTGTGGGGCCCGATGTCAAACGTTGAACAGGTGCAGGAAACAAGCTGAAGCAGTAATGCTCGGGGTGGGTGGGTGGCGATGGGGTTGGGGGTTTCCATATATTCTCCTGCCGATAGTTAGTCCCGATGGGTCCCATGGATGACCACACCTGGTTGTGTGTATTAATGTAATATGAACAACGGGCATTTTTTTTCACAGGGAAGATTCAAGAATGGCATTCCGAATAAGCAAAACCGTTATCATGAGCGCAGCCACGTCTGCTGTCATCACCTACAGTTTCATAATGCTGTTCATCGCCAAGCAAACAGGGAAGGACGTGAGCTCATGGGTACCAGAGCATGCAGAAGTGAATGCCGGCAAGGCTGTTATGGCACCTGTCCGCAAATTGACAGCAGCTTCATCCAGTGCATCCAGATCGGAAAACATCTTTGGATTTTCAGGTGAACATTGCAATGGAACATACTCTAGTTTCGTTGTTGATATCATTTAATTTTAAAGATGTGAGTCAGATTTATCCACCGATTAGCAGCTGCACGGTTACGGTTTGAGGGGATTTATGTAATTCATGATGCCATAATTAAGAAGAATTTTGTTGTTAAATTATCAGATCTAATCCAAATAATTGATAAACGCACCCCCAAGGAGGGGGGGGGGTACTACGGGGGTGAATGGGTAGGGGGTTCCACTGAAGGTCCAAAATCATACCCCTTAGTGAAACCAGTGAAACTATGAAAATGATACCCCTATTGAAACCACCGGATGAAACAATGGGGTATTATCCCAAGGGGTATTATTCTATGTGATACTGTAATGAAAACAAGATTTTCTACAACTTATATTTACCTTTTATGCTTTTTTATGGCTCTATAATGCAAAATCATATGAAAAGAGAGCTAGATATTGAACCTCGAGATTGAACCTTCCTTAGTGAAACTGGTTGGAATGTTGAAATCATGACCCCTAGTGAAACTGAGTGGTGGAAAAGGTGACCCCTAGTGAAACTGCGGGGCTGAAAAAGGTGACCCCTAGCAGTGGCACATGCCGTAAAGGGCGACTATGGAAGTACCCCCCCCCCAGGAACGCACACACGCCGCAATGTGTACTTGTGGCACAGCACACGAGGAACACATTCATTTTATAGAAAAAAATGTCTAGCTACTCTGTTTCCGTGAGATCACTATTTGCGTTGCTTTCATCAGCTGAAGCAAAGCCTTGTGTTTGTATATATGCACTATAGTATCTATATTGTGAGATCGAGTTAAAACGGTCTCAATAGAGAGGTGGTCTTTATTGGGAGGTTCCCATTGGCATCATTTTGAAGGATTGGGGCAGAGAAAAGTGGCCTTGTTATAGAGTTGGTCTCATTATTGGAGTTTCTACTGTATTTATCTCTCTGGACAAGCCAGAGCATCTACTGATGAGGAAATTTTGTTCAAACTTTACCCAACTATGTGATTTAACACGACACTAAAGTGATTCGATTTTGAGCACTTTGTCAATTAATTGCAAATACAAGTAAAAATCTTTATTTGCACATGGGGCAACGTTGCTCTACCAACGCTGTGCTCTCTGGGCACTTTTAGCTTAGTTTATTTTCTTGCTTCCTTTAGAGCAAGCTAAATCGCTGGACAAGTGTCTGGAGGGGTCAGAGGCTCAGCGGCGACATGCATTCCGAGGCCTCTTTGGTGAAAACATCAAGCCGGATGATCCTAGGTAAAGCTAAGTCGAAGTGTATTCTTATTCATCATTGATTAGTATTTTCATGTATCCTATTTAAGAGGAACTGTCAACATTTCTTTTGCAGCGAGAAGTAGCATAGAAACGTACCCCCATTTTTTCAGTCTTTTACTATGTTGAATGGAAAAAGTGATCTGTTATCAACTGATCACTGCATGGGTGGTGCTCTTTGTTGTGTTCCCAGGAGTGGAATTGGGTGGGGCACGGTTGGCGGTCTCATAGGAGGTTTAGGGGTTATAGCTATTGGCTGCAGTGCAGAAAAATCGAATTCACAAAAATCATGTACATTAATAGGGTCCTGTGGATTGATTGAATAGCAACTGCAGTTGTCATTTTACATCCATGCAGGGTCGATTCAATGGAATGGCCAATACCAAACTATGGATTGTATGAAATATCAAGTTGGATAGAGCTTGGTTACAAAAATATACATTACATACATCATCTGTGGCAAATTTCATGCTAGTAACAGTATACGAATGGATTTTAGAGTAATCTAATGGACATACTGACGGCCATCTTGAAAAATGTCCGCCATCTTGGACTTTCACGTGGCTAGGACTTTTTTCCTGTAAATGTACCTTACATACATCATTTTTACCGATTTGCATGCTTGTATCATTAACTTAAGTATTCTGGCCATATATGGACTTAAAAGCCACTCTGCTATTGTAAATACTACCTTACTACTGTAAGCGTATAGCACTAATCCTTTTACGGCCTTATGACCTTATGGTGTTTATCAAACAAATGTATATGCGTGTTTGTTGCAGGCTGATAGCGGCCATTCGACATCACTTGCTTGATGCACCACGGCCCTTTCTGCCGAAGTTCAGCCTGCCTCTGTTTGAGACTCCTCAAGCAAAGGAGGCCATGAGGATACTCAACAAGGTAAGCTCACGGTACAGAGACGACTTTGACATTTGAGATCAATGGCTTCCCTTCACACTTGTCACTGAATGTAATTTGAGCAATGCCCATAACTACACGTTTGCATAGTACAGCAACTGTCACACAGTTCATATCCTAATCGATATTCTGTGGGGCAGTAATACTAAAACATGGCTTATGATAAGCAACAATTAATGGACATAACGATTAGTTATTATATGTGTTTAATAATAATAAAGTAAATGACCACTTGCCACGATATTTGTCTTGAATTTTATATTTGTTGTCTTGAATTTTATATTTGTAAACATTGAGATCTAACAACGAATCAATGATCATATATTCAACTGAATTGTGATTGAAACTTGTGCAGAGAAAAAATAGAAATCTATTTAGCCTGCCATTAGATATCATTAAAACTAGCTCCCCCGTCTCCTACGGAGACAATTTTATTACTGGCCATACAAACATCGTGTTCTTTGACCATTGGATTTCTAAACCCGTGAGACAGTCATAACGTGCGCAGCAACAGAGACACATAACGCATGCAGCAACAATGTGATAGCTTCCAGCTTCCCTGTCTCCTATGGAGACATGACGCACGCAGCAACAGAGACAAACGCACGCAGCAACAGAGAAGCATAACGCACGTAGCAACATTGAACCGGAAGTGCACTGTAAAAAAAAGAGAATCATTTGTACCCGATTTTTGATGGTAAGTCAGTTTTCTCGTCAATACTGATGAAAGCAAGCGCACGAAGAACAAATAAACCCGTAAAAGGTGATTTCCCATAAAGTGCAACACTCAAAATGCGTGAAAGCGCCCCAGGAAAGTGATACCAGGCGAATATCTAAAAAAACAAAAAAAAAAAACATGACCACGCCCATCTCCTCGTAATTATATATAGATGGACTCCTCCACTATAGGCCTATATGTCAATGTTGTTGGTGGAAAGGGCGTTGAAATAATAACGCACAACAACAATAACAACATTCAAAAATATGCAAAAATTCAACAAGTATCACTAATTTTGCGATAAATCCATAAAAACTTACTATAAGTGTCTTAATATTTTCGGACATTTTCAATGTCCATCGTCTGAGACTTTTCTTTCACCAGGTGGCACGAGACATTGAAAAATGTCCGAAAACACTTGTAGTAAGTTTTCATGGATTTATCGCAAAAAATTAGTGGACACTTGTTGATAATGAAAAGAAATCCAATGAATCTCTTTACAAATATGTAAAAAATTATTTTTTAAAAAATACAATCACACGATAAATCGATATTTAGTATAAAAATATAGTTAGTTAGTTAGTTATTTGTTTATTAAAGTGTCGCAAAGATATTCAAACATAGTATAATTGTACAAATTTGATCAAATTAAAAGAATATCTTCCAGCTATAATGGCTTATTTTGACACATTGTTCTAAAATTTGACTAGTATATTAGGTTTTAAAATATCAGTTCATATTTCTCAGACAGCTCCTGTCCTTCCTGGTATGAGGGTGTGTATAAAATGGCACAAGCTTTTGTATAGCTAAAAGTCACTTATCTAGTAATATACAATTTCCTACGGCTAAACATTTTATGTGTTATCTGATAGCTTGTGGTGCAATCTGTGTATTGCTTAAAAAATAAAAAACACATCTTACTTTCTTTATTTTATCACCCCTAAAAAGTTGGCATCTATGTCTGCACTATTGAAAATCAGTTGTAGTTCTTTTAAGTGTCATCATAGAGAGACAAGCCCATAAGGAAGTGGCATTCAGATTCTACTACATTTAAAGTACACACTTCATAAGTTCTATTCTCAAAAACAACCCCTTGTATCTATCCAATTTAAGGGGAAGTACTCCACTCAAAATTTTGCTGATCGTTCATAATTATTTGATCAAAGGTTTTAGACTGCAGGCTATCTTGCGCTGTACGTTCTAAGTTTTCCCGGGTTGTCCTCGTCATTCCAGAGCCCGTTGCCATTTTGCACTCTCAATGTTTAATAATATGGGTTCACTAATCTTAGGCTGCTGCTTCTATTATATTTTTTAAAATTTCCATTTTATGTTTTTTAAAAAGAATCTCTTTATATTGTAAGTCCCGTTTTTTTCCGCTTTGTAACTTTGACCATGAATAGCTTTTTTTTTTCAGGGTTTTCGCTCATATTTTGATGACAGAATAACTATAACTTCTTTTTTAGTATGATATAATGCTGTTCCAGCCCATTTTCCTTGGGGAGCAATATTTGGGGTCTTTTGGGGTAAGCCTAGTAGAAATCTCCCCTTATTGAGGATTGTATTCATTTTTTAAATTCATCAGTCCCCCCTATTCCCCTGAATAAGTTATTTTAGGGGGGATTGCAGTTTAAAGGTTTTTTGAGAAAAATTTTTTTTGGTAACCCCCGAACCCGAAAGTACCCGATGTGGGTCCCATGGATGACCACACCTGTTGTGTGTACTAAATGTAATATGAACAACGCAAGTACTTTTTTCGCAGGGAAGATTCAAGAATGGCATTCCGAATAAGCAAACTGTTATCATGAGCGCAGCCACGTCTGCTGTCATCACCAGCAGTTTCATAATGCTGTTCATCGCAAACAGGAAGAAGTGAGCTCATGGGTACCAGAACATGCAGAAGCAGCCTAAGCATTGTTGTGGCACCTGTCCGCAAATTGACAGCAGCTTCATCCAGTGCATCCAGATCGGAAAACATCTTTGATTTTCAGGTGAACCCTGCAATGGAACATACCTAGTTTCGCTGTTGATATCATTTAATTTTGGTGAGTCAGATTTATCCACCGATTAGCACCTGCAACAGTTACGGTTTGAGGGGATTTGTAATTCATGATGCCATAATTAAGAATTTTGTTATTAAATTATCGATTCAATCCAGGTAATTGATAAACGCACCTCAAAATGGGGGTAGGGGGTCTGCAATTTGAAAGTTCAAATCATACCCCTTAGTGAAACCAGTGAAACTATGAAAAATGTTACCCTAGTGAAACCAATCGGATGAAACACGGTTTTATCCCGCAAATTATTCTTATGTGATACTGTAATGAAAAACAAGATTTTCACAACTATATTTACCTTTTGTGCTTTTTATGGCTCAACAATGCAAAATCATAGAGAAAAGAGAACTAGAGACTGAACCTCCTTAGTGAAACTGGCTGCAATGTTGAAATCATGAATTCCTAGTGAAACTGAGAGGGTGGGAAAAGGTGACCCCAACTGAAACTGCGGTTGAAAAAAGGTGACCCTCATCAGTGGCACATGCCGTGAAGGCTAATTATGTAGCGGCCCCCCCCGAGGAACGCAATTCCATACGGCGCATCGTGGCAATTTTTGTGGCACAGCACACGAGGAAACCACATCTATTTTATAGAAAAATGTCTAGCTACTCCTGTTTCCGTGAGATCACTATTTGCGTTGCTTTCATCAGCTGAAGCAAAGCCTATGTTTGTATATATGCACTATAGTATCTTATATTGTGAGATCGAGTTAAAAACGGTCTCAATAGAGAGGTGGTCTATTGGGAGGTTCCCATTGTCTTCATTTTGAAGGATTGGGCAGAGAAAAGTGGCCTTGTTATAGAGTTGGTCTCATTATTGGAAAGTTTCTACTGTATTTATCTCTGAATGTTTAGAGCATCTACTGACAGAGGAAATTTTGTCTCAAACTTTACCCAACTATGTGGATTTAACACGACACTAAAGTGATTCGATTTTGAGCACTTTGTCAATTAATTGCAAATACACAAGTAAAAAATCTTTATTTGCACATGGGGCAACGTTATTTTACCAACGCTGTGCTCTATGTGGGCACTTTAGCTAGTTTATTTTCTTGCTTCCTTTAGGAGCAAGCTAAACAAGCTGACAAGTGTCTTGAGGGTTCAGCTTACATGCATTCCCAGCTCCTTTGGTGAAAACATCAAGCTGGATGATCCTAGGTAAAGCTAAGTCGAAGTGGCCTATTCATCATTGATTAGTATTTTCATGTATCCTACCTTAAAAGGAACTGTCACCATTTCTTTTGCAGTGAGTAGCAGTTAGTTAAAACCTTCCCCCGTTTTTCAGTCGTCTACTATGTTGAAATGAAAAAGTGATCTGTTATCAACCAACCACTGCATGGGGTGGTGCTCTCTTTGGGAAGGTTCCCAGGAATGGAACATTGGGTGGGGCAATTGCTATGTCCTTATAGGAGGTTTAGGGTCCTAGCTATTGGCTGCAGTGCAGAAGAATCAGCACAAAAATACATGTACATGAAAAGGGTCCTGCCTGTGGGACTGATTGAATGTCAACTGCATTAATCATTTTTATAGCCCGAATATGCTGATTCCGGGCTGCTATGTACCCGACTGTGGCAGTGTTTTGTTTGTAAACATTAGCGAGAAACGGAGTTTAAATCCTCCGGGGCCTGTCGTCAAAATCCTCCGGTTATTAGCACCCGGAGCCAACCGGGAGGCTGTCCCGAATCTCGCCAAACCGGTTCAGCAACTTTGAACTGGGGCCCGCTAAAAATACGCCGGGCCCGCCGTGCGGAAATACTCCGGCCCTTAGAAAATCCTCCGGCCGGAATGATCGAGAACAGTTAAATTACATAGCTCCCGGTGACGGATGATGCAACCGAGTCTAAAACCGTTACGGCCGGAGGAAAGCGCCCGGCCTTTGTCAGAACTGGTTCCGCCGGTTTGGTTGCAGGGCGCTATATAACGGCCGGATTGGCTTGAACAAATCCCCAAAAAATGTGTTATTTTATTTATTAATTTTAATAGTTTTAACTTTAACTTTATTCACTATCGTAATTTATTTTTTTAATTTCTTTTAATTTAAATGAATTTTATTATTTAGTAAAGTTTACATTTGAAGTCTTATTTTTAAATTAAAATAAAGCAAGAAATAAAACACTATTTATACACATCTTTATTTCTTGTTTTGTCGACGCACAACATTAATTTCCTGGTAATCACCAAAAGCTTAAACTAAACCTAATTTTATCAATCAGCACATTACAATTTGCAGTGCTTCACAATTTTATTTCGTAACATACAATGGCACTCACAATAAAAATTACATCAGTTAAAATGTAATCAATCTTTTTAGAAGTACATATGGCCACACACAAATGAAAATTGTTTTTAGTCCACAACATGACAACCGTGTCACACAAGTTTATATAACACTTCAGCATGTTTATCAGTTTATTTTTCACAACTATGGAATGTCCTACCCACAGTGGCACCTTTTTTAACTTTTTTCACACAACACTGCTTGGTTCTTTTTTTCACACAAAATTATCACAAGTTCATCAGTTTATTTTTCGCAACTATGGAATGTCAAACCCACAGTAGCAAAATTTTTAACAACTTTTATCACACAACACTGGCTTCATGTCGTAGTAATAGTCTTTTCTTTTTGGTCACACAAAAAATATCACAACTTGAGAGACTTGTTCAATGTTCAATTTTCAACAAGTTTTACCACACAATGAAACACAACTTTTTTTTTACACTTGAGAAGGTTGCTCTTGAGTGTCCATTGTTTCATCCTGAGTGTTTTCATCAATTGGAAGATGAACTTGCATACGTGCTCGGACGCGCTCTTCTTGCCATGGGACCGCACCTGCAGGGGAGTTGAAGTAGGCCACCAACGCCTGGCGCTGCCTCTTTGCCGCCTCGAGTTCCTCACACCTTGGTGCCTGGCATCCAGTGGCTCAAGATTGGCGTTCTCTCGCCAGGAACCGGGGAATGATGTCGTGACCTTCATCCTCACGATCAGGTTCAACTCCTGAGCCAAATCTGCCACGTTGTCTCTGGCCAACCTCATCCTGATGAAGTTATGTAGACAGATGCCAGCATGAACAATCTTCTTCACGTTCTCAGGGTCCTGTTGCATTGTGGTTAGGAAGCACTGCCAACGCTGGGCCAGGATACCAAAGGCGTTCTCCACCACCATACGTCCACGAGAGATTCGGTAATTGTATATTCGTTGTTCAGGATTCAAACTTCGCTGGCTGAAAGGTTTCATGATGTAGTCACGGAGAGCAAATGCATCGTCCCCAAGGATGAAGTAAGGCATTGGCTGATTGTCGTTGGTCACACTGTCAGGTGGAGGCAGGCGCATCAGACCGTCATCTAGGCCTTTCTTCAGAGCAGAATTGTTGAAGAGCTGCATATCAGACTGGTGGCCAACACCACCCACATCGGTAAACATGAAACAGTAGTCTGCATCCACTAGAGCCATCAGGACCACAGAGTAGAAATTCTTATAATTATAATACTTGCTTCCAGACTGTGGAGGTTTTCTAATTCTGATGTGCTTACCATCTAGGGCACCAATGGCGTGAGGCACGTTCCACTTGAACTTGGCTGCCACTTCTCTCCACCCGTCTTCATCTTCAGGGAACTTGATAACCTCGTCTGCCAGTTCCTGGTGTATAGCAGTACAGACTTCTGGGATGATGATCGCTACTGAGTGGAGGCTGACTCGAAAACCATATTGCAAAGAGGGGTACTTTTCTCCGTGGCCAGGTACCTCAAGGTGATGGCCAGTTTCAAGCCTGGACTGTGTGGTTTCGCATCCTTGTTTCTTTTTTTCTGGATTCTGGGCGTGATTCTTACCAGTAGTTCTTCGAACATTGCTGGTGACATTCTCAAGAAGTTGAAGTAACTGGTTGGGTCATCTACTCCAAGTTCTTTACCGAATGGACGAACCCACCACTTCCTCTTCTTTTCGTGGCCTGCCCCCTCTTCTTGGCCTCCGCCTCCTCCTACGCCTGGCGACGGAGAGCGCAGACCGTAGCTCCAGAATTCGACAGATAATCGCCAACCTATTGGAGAAGTCGACGGCCACCCCATTTTAGCGACGGGCCTCGTGTGCCATAATACACTGCACGGAGTAAGCGATTCACTCCGCCGGATTGCAGCCCCCATTAAAAGTCATTATACTTGTTCCCGAACAAGTCCGCCCGTACCCACTCATCCGTAGCCTGATATGCTTGGCCGTCATGGAAAATGCCCGAGAGTACATGTCCATCCGTTGCATACATGATTGGCAGTCGCTACGGGCCGAGCCTATCCGGAGCCTATCCTCAGAGAAAATACTTATCGGCGGAGCTTCAAATATTCGGCTTAAAGTGCTTGAACCCGGAATGCAAACGGGAGGATTTTTATGACGGGCCGGAGTTAATCCGGAGTTGAACTCAGAAAGCCAAACGGAGCCTAATCGGAGCTTTTTTTTTTTTATTCGCTGAGGCAATAACTGAGGGGATTAGCGTCGATCGATATTTCTCAAGATCTCCGCCGGGTAAGCGCATAGCACTAATCTGTTGACAGACACGGCCTTATGGTGTTTATCAAGCATGTTTTATGAGTGTCTGTTGCAGGCTGATAGCGGCCATTCGACATCACTTGCTTGATGCACCACGGCCCTTTCTGCCGAAGTTCAGCCTGCCTCTGTTTGAGACTCCTCAAGCAAAGGAGGCCATGAAGATACTCAACAAGGTAAGCTCACTGTACAGAAACGACTTTGACATTTGAGATCAATGGCTTCCCTTCACACTTGTCACTGAATGTAATTTGAGCAATGCCCATAACTACACGTTTGCATAGTACAGCAACTGTCACACAGTTCATATCCTAATCGATATTCTGTAGGGCAGTAAGCTAATACATGGCTTATAATAAGCAACAATTAATGGACATAACGATTAGTTATTATATGTGTTTAATAATAATAAAAGTAAATGACCACTTGCCACGATATTTGTCTTAATTTTTTATATTTGTTGTCTTGAATTTTTATATTTGTAAACATTGAGATCTAACAACGAATCAATGATCATATATTCAACTGAATTAGATTGAAACTTGTGCAGAAAAAATAGAAATCTATTTAGCCTGCCATTAGATATCATTAAAACTAAGCTCCCCGTCTCCTACGGAGACAATTTTATTACTGGCCATACAAACATCGTGTTCTTTGACCATTGGTTTCTAAACCCGTGAGACAGTCATAACGTGGTGCAGCAACAGAGACAGACATAACGCATGCAGCAACAATGTGAAGCTTCCAGCTTCCCTGTCTCCTATGGAGACATGGCGCACGCACAACAGGCAGAGACAAACGCACACAGCAACAGAGAAGCATAACACGCGTAGCAACATTGAACCGGAAGTGCACCAAAAAAAAAGAGAATCATTTGTACCCGATTTTTGATGGTAAGTCAGTTTTTTCGTCAATACGGATGAAAGCAAGCGCACAAAGAACAAATAAACCCGTAAAAGGTGATTTCCCAAAGTGCAACACTCAAAATGCGAAAGCGCCCCAGGAAAGTGATTGCAGGCGAATATCTAAAAACAAAAAAAACATGACCACGCCCATCTCTCGTAATTATATATAGATGGACTCCTCCACTATAGGCCTATATGTCAATGTTGTTGGTGGGAAAGGGCGTTGGAAATAATACGCACAACAACAATAACAACATTCAAAAATATGCAAAAATTCAACAAAGTATCACTAATTTTGCGATAAATTTTTTTAAACTTACTATAAGTGTCTTAATATTTTCGGACATTTTCAATGTCCTTCGTCTGAGACTTTTCTTTCACCAGGTGGCACCACGTGACATTGAAAATGTCCGAAAATATTAAGACACTTATAGTAAGTTTTCATGGATTTATCGCAAAATTAGTGATACTTGTTGATATGAAAAAGAAATCCAATGAATCTCTTTACAAATATGCAAAAATTATTTAAAAAAAAATACAATCACACCATAAATCGATATTTAGTATAAAAATATATATTGTATATTTGTATAAATGAAACATGGTTAAACAATATTATTCGGTTTAAACATTTTACACCAAAAAGTACAGTACAGACAAGTACACAAAAAGGATCTCATTCATCCACGGTACAACCATATCGTATTCCACAGTCTTCTTAATTACAGGCTCAGCGTTTTTACCTACAGTTTATAGATGTCAGGAGTTTTTAAATTTAGTTTTCAAAATTTGCATTTTAAAATCACTGAGCACAGGCTGTACGGGGAGTTCAGTTTTTCTGCTCGGGGGCTATTGTCGAATGGTTTTCCTGAACATTGTATATAATGAAGAAAAGATGGCACTCAAGGGTGGGGGTGGGGGGGGGGGGGGGGTGGGGGGGGGGTGTTCTGCTGAATCCCCCTGAGCGCAGGCCTGAAGTAATTGGTCTCTTAACACCTTCTGCTTTCCTTTCGCTCCATACTATACATATCAAATCACAACTTTGCTCTTTTCCAGAAGAACGGTTTCTTTGTTGAGTGTGGTGGTCTGGATGGTGAGCGTTCATCTAACACCATATCACTGGAAAGCAAACATGGGTGGAACGGGCTGCTCGTTGAAATGGATCCTTCCTGGTACCTGCAGCTGAGGGGCAAGAACCGCCGGGCACACAGCGCAAACACGTGTCTCAGCCCACATGCATACCCCGTTGAGGTGAGTGTCAATGCATGCAGGAACTACAAGTAGCTCATGTCCGGTACCCATGTACCTCAAATTACCGCCAGGACCGTAGACATCTTAACTGGTGTACTGAATTTTTAAATGATTTTTATAATACCTTCAATTCACCCTTTCAGTAAAAAAAATGACATATAGATAACAATACTAATACGTGAATACCTTTTTCATTCGTTGCAGACCTCTTTCCGTGAACACTCCATGGGTCAAGGTCAGCTGGTGGAGGGGGTGGAGGTGGTGGGAGCAATGAGATCAGCGTCGTCTGCGTGCCTCTATACTCGCTCATGCTGGCGCTCAACACCACCAAGATAGACTACTTCAGGTACAGTGACACCATATAAATACATATAGTTATTAAATGTTTAATAATAATAAAGTAAATGACCACTTGCCACGATATTTGTCTTGAATTTCATATTTGTTGTCTTGAATTTTATATTTGTAACCATTGCGATCAACAACGAATCAATGATCGTATATTCAATTGTTTATAAAAAGTATCCCATTTATTTTTCCAATCATCTTGTGACTAAACATACAAAAATTACAAGGCCAATGAGATTGCAACTTGCACCTCAAAATTTAGAAAATGGCAATCTAGTATCTTGCCTATTGCTTGTGACAGTGGGTTTCTGACTTTTCAGTCTTGACGTTGAAGGATTTGAGCTGCCAATATTGCGATCAATACCTTATGACCTACTGGACATCAGTGTGATCAACGTGGTATATGTGCATGGGTCTGAAGGTGAGCAGGCTTATATCGACTTCCTTGTCTCCAAGGGATACCGCCTCCACAAGCGGATAAAAGAACACAAACCAGAAATCTACTTTGGCTGCAATGATTTTGTCTTTGTCAAGGAAAGCTTCCTGTTTGCAGTAGGCTATGGACTGGTGTGGTGATCTAAGTTTGTGGCGTTTGGGGATTCAATTTGATTCAAAACCAAGAGCAAACGCCATATTTTTTACTTGAAAAGATTGTATTGGTCAAATACTTTCCAGGACCTGCACACACACTTGTGCGTATGTTGCTACCTAAATCTACCAGAATGTCAAAATTGTATGATCATTAGCTGGAAACAGTAGCTCGGTGTCTATAGTAATTGTTATTCCATTGCTAGAATGTTTTTTGTCGAACAAAAGAATGTAACATGTAAGGAAAATGTTGTAAGATAAACAAAGATTAAATGGGGTGGTGAATCTTTTTTGATCAGTTGGTCGTATTATTGATTAAAAGACACGCTTTGATATATAATAGATGGTCCCCACTTCATTAAAATATGTTGTCTGTGTATAAACATGAAATTATTTTCCCTTTTGATATAGTGTACAGAATTCAATAGACACAAGCCATGTACGTATGTTTCATTTTATTTTAAGCAATCTTGAATTTCAATACAGTTTTGTATTTGAGAGTCTGAGACATGGCTCACCAATCTCACTATTCAAATTTGTATGATATGAATGTTGCTTTATCATTTGATGTAACTTGAACGCCAGAATAAGCTGATTTCAGTTTTCAGTTCATAACTTTGATTTGCGATTGTAGTTTGGTACAGCGAGTGTTATGTAATACTACAGTTATTTTTAATCTATGCTGCCTATGTAAATCGTAATGTGGAATGGTTCAAATTTTTCTAATTCTTAATGTTATGTGTTATTCTAAAGATGATTTCATTAAATAAGTTTCGTTACTGGGACAGCTGAAGAGACATCTTCCATTGCAGCTTCGACGGGCCATTCACGACTTGCCAGAGACAGACGATACTATCATCCCGCTACCCGCCGCTTGGGATGATGGTGCCCCTGGTCTCACAAACCTGGGGTCGTGAGTCTGAGTCCCACAGCCACTCTGATAGGCAAAATGAAGATGTCTCTTCAGCTATGTCAATACAGTGGCAGTGGTTTCGTTTGACAGAAAAGTGGAGAATAAAATTGAATTCACAAGCAAAGACTTGGGAAAAATATAGAAGGAAGTATTCATGGAAGTGGGTTGTATCATGTTATTATATTGTTTCAGCGGAGGGTAGAAATAGACTGTAAACGTAATAATAATCAAAATTAACTGTGATTGGCATAAATACATGTCGCAAAACCATTGTACCTCTTCAAACTATAAAGTCTGTTTAATAAATCGTAAAAATATATGGTAAAGCTATTCAAAGGTCAGCATCAGGTCCTAGGTCGTGTAATAGCAATGTCTAAAACACACTTTTATCATGCTCTTTGATACAATGTTTCCAATAGGGAAGGAAGCACAGCACATTCCAACACTATGGTGGTTCCAAAGCCATGCAATAATATGAAGTGTAGTAAGTGAAAACAAAATCTCTGGTCTCATCTTTACACACATGGAAATCAAGAATGCTTGAAACTCTGACCTCGCATCAAAGCTTTTTCAGTCAGCTACTTTGATCGTAATTTCATGATCAGGCTCATGGAAATACCTAAATGGGCAAAAATATAAACACTGTCTACTAGTACTGCACTGATCACATCAGATTAATTGGTTGGTTACCATCCGCCCTCTCGTAATCACCCTCCCCATTTTATGGTTATAGACTTATGGAAAAGAAAAGAGGTAGGTGATTCAAATATAGTATCGATCATCCAGACTCAGTGGTGGCGCAGTGCTCACCAACTGATGCAATAGCGAGGCTGGTTGAACGAGGTTATTTCAATGACACCATTAAATGTTCCTCTATTGTTATCTGAAGCCCGTTCTTCTAGCAACCCCTCGACAAAAGTTGAATTTCAAAAATCACATGCCGATACGATTATTCGACGGCATAGTCAAAAATGAGCTGAACCCCTTCATTCGGTCACTTTTCAGTGTATCTAGTAAGGGTACACGAAAAATGTATCTACGTTGGTTATAGTTCAATTCCTAATACGGAGCGTGGTGGGTATCTCGGCTGGTCGATATATAATCAGGGCCCATGCAGAGAATACGCGTTATTTCAATTTACGGTGATTATTTTATGACAGTTAAACCCTCGGAGGTAGTAAACTTTCAAAACCTGAGACAGTCAAAAAGTGGCGCAACGGGGAACACAAAACATGCGCAACAATGTGATAGTTTCCCCTTCCCTGTCTCCATGGAACAGGGCCCCGCACAACAAACAAAGCCCAGCAACAGAGAAGCTCCCGTGCAACATTAAACCCGGAAGTGCATGAAAAAAGAGAATCTTTTTAAGAACAAATAAACCCGTAAAAGGTGATTTCATAAAGTGCAACACTCAAAAATGCGTGAAAGCGCCCCAGGAAAGTGATAGCAGGCGAATATCTAAAAACAAAAAAAAAAAACTGACCATGCCCATCTCCTCGTAATTATATATAGATGGACTCCCTCCACTATAGGCCTATATGTCAAGGTTGTTGGTGGAAAGGGCGTGAAAATAATAACGCACAACAACAATAACAACATTCAAAAAATATGGCAAAATTAACAGTGGGTCAATTACCAGAGTAAACCCATAAAAGTTTTCATGGATTTATCGCAAATTAGTGAAACTTGTTGATATGAAAAAGAAATCCAATGAATCTCTTTACAAATATGCAAAAATTATTTTTTAAGAATACAATCACACGATAAATCGATATTTAGTATAAAAATATAGATTGTATATTTGTATAAATGAAACATGATTAAACAATATTATTCGGTTTAAACATTTTACACCAAAAAGTACAGTACAGACAAGTACACAAAAAGGATCTCATTCATCCACGGTACAACCATATCGTATTCCACAGTCTTCTTAATTACAGGCTCAGCGTTTTACCTACAGTTTATAGATGTCAGGAGTTTTTAAATTTAGTTTTCAAAATTTGCATTTTAAAATCACTGAGCACAGGCTGTACGGGGAGTTCAGTTTTTCTGCTCGGGGGCTATTTTCGAATGGTTTTCCTGAACATTGTATATAATGAAGAAAAGATGGCACTCAAGGGGGGGGGGGGGGGGGGGGGGGGGGGGGGGGGGGGGGGGGTGTTCTGCTGAATCCCCCTGAGCACAGGCCTGAAGTAATTGGTCTCTTAACACCTTCTGCTTTCCTTTCGCTCCATACTATACATATCAAATCACAACTTTGCTCTTTTCCAGAAGAACGGTTTCTTTGTTGAGTGTGGTGGTCTGGATGGTGAGCGTTCATCTAACACCATAGCACTGGAAAGCAAACATGGGTGGAACGGGCTGCTCGTTGAAATGGATCCTTCCTGGTACCTGCAGCTGAGGGGCAAGAACCGCCGGGCACACAGCGCAAACACGTGTCTCAGTCCACATGCATACCCCGTTGAGGTGAGTGTCAATGCGTGCAGGAACTACAAGTAGCTCATGTCCGGTACCCATGTACTCAATTACCGCCAGGACCGTAGACATCTTAACTGGTGTACTGAATTTTTAAATGATTTTTATAATACCTTCAATTCACCCTTTCAGTAAAAAAAATTACATATAGATAACAATACTAATACGTGAATACCTTTTTCATTCGTTGCAGACCTCTTTCCGTGAACACTCCATGGGTCAAGGTCAGCTGGTGGAGGGTGGAGGTGGTGGGAGCAATGAGATCAGCGTCGTCTGCGTGCCTCTATACTCGCTCATGCTGGCGCTCAACACCACCAAGATAGACTACTTCAGGTACAGTGACACCATATAAATACATATAGTTATTAAATGTTTAATAATAATAAAGTAAATGACCACTTGCCACGATATTTGTCTTGAATTTCATATTTGTTGTGTTGAATTTTATATTTGTAACCATTGCGATCCAACAACGAATCAATGATCGTATATTCAATTGTTTATAAAAGTATCCCATTTATTTTCCAATCATCTTGTGACTAAACATACAAAGAATTACAAGGCCAATGAGATTGCAACTTGCACCTCAAAATTTAGAAAATGGCAATCTAGTATCTTGCCTATTACTTGTGACAGTAAGGTTTCTGACTTTTTCAGTCTTGACGTTGAAGGATTTGAGCTGCCAATATTGCGATCAATACCTTATGACCTACTGGACATCAGTGTGATCAACGTGGAGTATGTGCATGGGTCTGAAGGTGAGCAGGCTTATATCGACTTCCTTGTCTCCAAGGGATACCGCCTCCACAAGCGGATAAAAGAACACAAACCAGAAATCTACTTTGGCTGCAATGATTTTGTCTTTGTCAAGGAAAGCCTGTTGCGGTAGGCTATGGACTACAGTGTGATCTAAGTTTGTGGCGTTTGGGATTCAATTTGATTCAAAACCAAGAGCAAACGCCCATATTTTGCTTGAAAAGATTGTATTGGTCAAATACTTTCAGGACCTGCACACACTTGTGCGTATGTTGCTTTTACCTAAATCTACCAGAATGTTCAAATGTGTATGATCATATTAGCTGGAAAGACAGTAGCTCGGTGTCTATGGTATTGTTATTCATTGCTAGAATGTTTTTGTCGAACAAAGAACTACATGTAAGGAGAAAATCGGCCAGTAAGATAAACAAGTGCAAATAGGGTGGTGAATCTTTTGATCAGTTGGTCGTATTATTGATTAAAGACGCACATGCTTTGATATATAATAGATGGTCCCCACTTCATTAAAATATGTTGTCTGTGTATAAACATGAAATTGTGCACCCCTTTTGATATAGTGTACAGAATTCAATAGACACAAGCCATGTACGTATGTTTCATTTTATTTTAAAGCGATGTGAATTTCCAATATAGTTTTTTTGTGACTGAGAGTCTGAGACTTGTAGCTCTTGATACTCTTTTGTTGAATTTGTATGATATGAATGTTGCTTTATCATTGTGTAACTGAACGCCAGGTAAAGCTGAAGTTTCCAGTTTTCAGTTCATAGCTTTGATTTGCGATTGTGGTTGTAGTGTCTGAGTGTTATGTAATATGCAAGTTATTTTAATCTATGCTGCCTATGTAAATCGTAATGTGGAATGGTTCAAATTTTCTAATTTTAATGTTATGTGTTATTCTAGTGTTTTATCGTGTTGGTTATATTGTTTCATGGATGTAGAAATAGACTGTCAAACGTAATACACCGTACCAACTGTGATATATACACCTAGTGCCTACATGTTTCAAACTATTGTACCTTCTTCAAACTATAAAGTCTGTTTAATAAATCGTAAAAATATATGTAGTTATTCAAAGGTCACATCATGTCCGTCGTAATAGCAATGTCTAAACACACTTTTATCATGCTCTTTGATACACGTTTCAATAGGAAGGAAAGCATTAAAGTACATTCCAACACTATGGTGTGAGGGGTTCCGTGCCATGCACAATATGTAGGCTGTAGTAGGTGAAAACAAAATCTCTTCTGAGTCTCATCTTTACACACATGGAAATCAAGAATGCTTTGAAATCTCGACTTTGCGCATCAAAGCTTTAGCCACATTTTGGATCGTAAATTATGATCAGGCTCGCGAAAATACTCTAGCTGGCGTAAAATATAAACACTGTCTACTAAGTATTGTAATCGATCACACGATTAATTGGTTGGCTACCATCCGCCCTCTCGTAATCACCCCTCCCCCATTTTTGTTATTATAGGCTTATGGTGCAAGAAAAGAGGTAAGATTCAAATATAGCATCGATCATCCAGACTCAGTGGTGGCGTGCGCTCACCAACTGATGCAATAGCGAGGCTGGTTGAACGAGGCTATTTCAAATGACACCACAATGGTCTCTCTATTGTTATCCAAGCCCGTTCTACACCCCATGACAAAAGTTGGACTTCGGGTGGGCTCACATGCCGATGCGATTATTCGACGGGCACAATAAAAACGCGAGCTTGAACCCCTTCATTCTCGGTCACTTTTCAGTGTATCTAGTATGGTACACGAAAATGTATCTACGTTGGTTAGTGATAGTTCAATTTCCCTAATACGGAGCGTGGTGGGTATCTCGGCTGGGGCCCGTGCCCCGTGCAGAGAATACGCGTTATTTCAATTTACGGTGATTATATTTTGCGGCAGTTAAACCCATTTTTGGAGGTAGTAAACTATAACCGGTCACAATTTACGTTGATCTTGTTTTACGGTCAAAATGGCCGTAGTCATTCCTACGGGTCTGGCCTGTCATTATATCGGCTGCATCAGATGCATAAACATTTTGGTTTATAGGCTGTTACACACTCTTGGATGCATTACACGCAGTAATATATGATGAGCTTCAAAGATTGTACACAAGTGAAATCGAACATAGGGTAAGTAGCACATACTGATTATAAAACAGTGTAACAGTGACAATGGTGCGACATTAAAAAATAGATAAGCTACACCAATGGCACAGAGTCAATGACAATATGACTCAAAAATGACGAAGTAAAAATCTCATTGCAACATATACATATATGGCCGAGGCAATAGCTTCATTTACATAAAATTGCATATACATGTATTTTCATAAAAAGACATATATGTGTATTTTAAAATGGCAACGTGTTAAGTCAGTCAGTCAGGACAGTCAACTTTTGTCACACTCTGACATGCATTCAGTACAGTCATTTTTTTAAAGTTATTTATTATTTTTTTTTTCTAAAGTAGTCTACAGTTCCTCTACCAGGAAAGACGACATACATATGGAATTGCAATAGACTTCCAAAACACACGGTATTTGAATATACCACAATGACACCTGAACTGCAAACTTTCTTCTGCGTTATTATGACAAGAAAAGTGGCAACATGCCCATGTTAGTTACAGAGTAGCAACAACAGATCTAACATGTAAATAGCCATAGCCCATTAGTGGGAAAAGATCTCTGGCCCTATGCAGTTTAACTTCTGCCCCAAAATGTCATCATGCCGACATATGTAGGATTAAATTGCTATAAATGTAAAACAGCGTATAGACAATAATAGGATGAACAAAAACACGTGTATACGTGTACAAGCACCTTATACATTCTTCAAAAGGGGAAATCAACTATTTAAACACATATACATGATGTATCATATGTTGATTAATTTTCATGATCTCAAAAAACCTTACGATTTGCTAAAAGTACATGCATTTGCTTTATTGACACAAATTACACACTCCACCTCACTATTAATTAGTTACACCAGGCTGGCTTTCTGTGTTTAAACCCGAAGCGATTTTCAATATTCTGTGAATACAAGTGGTTTTAGTGATGGGCGTAGGGCGTAGGTCAAGCTTCGAACGGTCACTCTACCGTCTTCATTGATGTTACTCGTAATGACATGCGTCTACTAATTGAATAAATCATATTCTACCACTTTTTTTTATCGCCAAGAGGCCAGACACTGAACAAGATAGTAACGATTTAATTTACACTAATGTTTAATGAGGGCATATATACGCATATTTTAAACTGATTTTTTATTCATATGTTTTTATTTTGTTTGTTTTGTGTTTTTTTTTTTTTTTTTAATGTCTTTCTTTTTTCCCGTGAGTTGGTGGGTAAATAAATCCCATGATATACACTGGTTGCTCCACGTACCCCTCCTTTATAGAAAACCTTGCTAGTGTATAAAGTAGAACCATATTAGTCTTGATATATAAGTGCACGTAGTTTTTATATAAGAAAGTCAAACACGTTATTGAAAACTTAAATAGACTTCTATATAGACGTAAAAGTACATCATCACACTTTTATTAACATACATCATCTATTATGTTGGGTTTATTATTCACAAGTTATTGGAAATAATACATGTATTGACATTTTATACCACTGAATATTAATTTTATGCAGTGTACAATAGATTCCCGTGGACCGACCATTTTACATATTTAAATCGTAGCCCTTTTAAGCGAAAAAACAAATTAGAAATTTGTATCAATACAAAATTATGTTATTCACTTCTATGTTAATTATGAACTTCTCTGCATTATTACTACTATCATAGATGTAAGAGATCTGCCTGCAGTCTATTCAGTAGGAGGTTGTGGATGGCTACACACCATATTATAAAGGTCGCTTATGTGATTCATGTCCTAAGTACTGACTATATAGAAAACCTGATGGCTAACAAAAAACATTCATGAAGTATTTAGTGTATATGTATACATGATTATGTAATATGCATGGATTGGAAAAGGTGCATATTAGAAGCTAGATCTTTTACAGAAATTGTTTTAATCAGATTGCTAGTTTGATATTGCTATAAACTTATATGAAGCAAAATTGGGATAAATAAACACGTATGAGACAACTAAGACTTAACATCAGAATGGTTAACATTGACGTATGGTAGGCCTATGCATAATGAGTGGAGTTTACACGGGGGGAAAAAACTAAAAAGCAAAAAATAGCCGAGGTTCCCTTATATCACCTGCATCGGAAGGTTTATTACAATAATTACCTCTGTCTTCAAGAATGTGCGGATTTTCCATCACAGTGACAGCAATGTCTTATGACTTTGTGCGCTCTGGATATGGGACATTGTTAGGAAGTGTTTGTTTCCTCGAAATGTAGTACACGATTTATAACTTTCTGTGTCATGTCAGTTCGAGGAAGCATGATACCATGGTCTGGATTATCAGGTAGTCCCGGAGCATGAAAAACAACGGAAAATAAATCATTGTGTCGATAAATGTACAAAACCCGGTTGAGTTGTGAGCATGCTTTTTTCATCAGACGAGTTCTTGCTGCATATCAAGCCTTGTCTTTCAGGCTCGCCATGATGCACCACAAGAACAAGACCATTTAAAAATTAAAGAAAAGTATTCCGCAACAAACCCGGTTTTTTTCTATATTGTTGGTTGTTTGATTATATGCCTCGTGTAAATGGTTATTTCCTGTAGTTTATGTAAGATCATGCACAAAGAATTAACCCTGCAATGTTTAAAAACAGTGAAAGATGCTCTACGGAAAACAAATACAATATGTTATTGGTTTATTGATAAAATCCCTGCTATGAACGCCAAGATTTTAGTAACATTTTGCAGGGTATATGTATCATGGTGATGGAACCATCTCGTACCACGTGAGAAATGATTGATGTACATAGAATGATGATCCAGGAAAATTCCAGGCGGTGATCGATAACATCATGTTTGGATGGAAAAAGCGTCAAAAGGTGAGATGCCACAGTCTCAGTCAAAGTAATGTCAGTGGGTTGAGGAGTTGAAAAAATGCAATGACTTTTGTACTATCGTTTGAACGTCACCTTATATGTGGAAAGTTACCAAGAAAGGGGATAATTATTATGCTTATTATTTTAACGAATTCATTTTTACGCTAACTAATATTGGTAACGATGCATTCCATGTAATTATATAGAAGTGTTTATGTTCCAAAATCTTGTAATGTTGTTATAAACGTCAAAAGTATGTGTGTCTTTGGCACTTTGCCTAGCCTTCGTAAAGAAAACACGACTCCACCCTAAATACCCTATTGAAAAGGATGCATTATGCTTTGCTATAAAGGCGAGGGGTATATATTGGCACACACTGGGCTTTCTGACGATTCTATCGGAAACGGGAGACTGCGTTAGTGATATCACACACCGGTATTTTTTTTCAGTACGATTAATACAGCACTCTTTGAAATATCACCTCCTAGCCACGCATTATCGTATTTGTTTGAATCGTTATTGTTATACAAGACATAATAGTACTCACACCGTCAATGAGTTTTCTTTGATTATTACTATTACATCCATGTAACATGACAAACGAAAACGTATGAACATAGGGTTTACATCGTGGGGTAAGAAGGAGTACATGGGGCACATGTAAAAATTCAATCAGATCCCTATCATCATAATTCGTCGTTGTGTTTATGAAGCACGCACAACATAGTGTTGGGCTATACAAACCAAGTTTTGCCTTTATCTATGCACTGCATATATCAATGAAATAGAAGAGAAAATGATTTAATTTTTATTTGATATTTGAACAGTACATGTATGTAGACCGTAGCAGACTTCTCCAAGTTCCAATATGACTTTCTCTTACATCATGAATAACATCCGTTTAACACATTAAACACAGTAAGCTACAAATACAATTAGGAAAGTCTAATTGATATCTAGCAAATTGAAATAAAACACTCAGCATGTCCGAAGGCATGAATGCAAATTAATACAAATTGCAAATTTACTATACTGGAGACTATTTTCTGCCACAGCATGCACAATCTACGGCAATCCATAATGTCCCAAGTCAGAGTGACACCACGCCAACACACAATGTGCACGTGCTGTTTCAGTCGGCCGTCGTGCGCCGGGCGCGGCGTCAGTCGGCCCGACACATGTACCTGCCCCAGGACGCCGCCGACCCCAGCCGGACGCGGCAGGGCGGGAACAGGGTACGTATACCGCACGGATTGTGTAATCTAACACAAACATACGTGTAAAAGTGACTTTTTACACGTGTCAAATTACTGCACATAGCTTACCTTCATATAATGAGACCACGTTATTTACTGCAAAAACAGGTGGTTCGTAGTTTTATTTTATTTGTCGTTGCCTTACTTATTCTAGTATATAATAAGTTTCATGATGAATCTACAATTGATCTAAATAGTCATTTACCTTTCAAACTTTACTTGTCTCCGGAAATCCCAAAAGGTGTGTGTGCATGATTTCTACAATTATCCCCTTTTTCTGTCACCATTGCGACAGCTTGTTATTTTGATGAGCCCCCCTTTTTTTATCAACATCTACCATGCTGTTCACGGTTTCCTTCCAGGTATCCGATGATCTGGAGTCTGTGGACACGGCCCAGTTCCATCACCAGCGTCCTAACGTCACTGCAACAAACCCGCGGGATCCTGATTTCTGGACGTCCCCGTCCTCCCCATCAAGGGATTCCCCCAGTCCACGACGCAGGCAGTCTCCAGACTCCCTAGATCGCCGGCGGGATTCCTCAGCCGGATCTCTGCCGGGATTTGGGTGGTTCAGCAATAATCATGATATCAGGTTTGGCCTTTTCACAGGACTACAAATCATCACTGTAGCACAGCATATATACGGATTTATGAATTTCGATCTTCGCTAATATGTAATGGCCTCAACGTTTGTTGAGCCAACTATTTCAATTCTGCAAGGCATACGGGTGATAATGCAATCACACATAAAATCATTTTACTGCTTCCAGCCGTCCAGCAACCCCCACATCTCTTGATGACCATCACGACCCCCATGACTTCAGAGCATTCCAAAGACTTCCCCGGGGACGCCTGCAATCTCCTAGCAGCCACACCCCGGACACCACAATTCGCCGGCAGCACAACGGCACTCTCAACAGTCATGACACTGACGGTGACACGGGCGGCGAGAGCATATATAACCGGGCTCCTAACAGCAGAATGCCAGCTTTACCCCGACTAGTGGCTGCAGACGTTCACAATCAAGTGCAGAAACAAGCAGTCCTGGGAACTCGTGTTCCGTATTTAAGCAATGACTCACACGGCGCTAATAGCCATGAGGACTTTAACGATGTCATTGACGACATGGACCGGTTCCTCGATCGTTGGGATCAGGGTTCTGAGCCGGCTAGGCAGACGGTCTTGGGGACCAGAGTACCGTATCTCACCGACGACAATGAACGTGCCGACATTGGCGGTGATGACAGATTACAAAACACTTATAATCGTCAGGATAGTCGCGACCGTTATAGTAATAACAATATTAACAACGCAAATGCTAATGTTGTCGACATTCCACCAAACCAAATACCATTACCGCCTCTTCCTCCACTGGTCATCCCCAGGATTGCTGACCCATACGATCATCTGCCGACGCAACGTAACATACACTACTTTAGAAATCAACAGACGGTGGGTATACGCAACCTGCGATCACAACTCAAGAAGAGGAATAGGAGCAATTCTGGAAATAGACACCTGCATAGTGGCGGCAACACACCCCTAATCAGTAGCTCAACGGATTCAAACTGGATCCTCAGACGGGCTGCTGATTCTGATATCACAACTGATGAACAAATCGAGCACCACGGTAACGATAGAATGATTGAAACACATTATGACTATCCACCAGTCCCTCCGACAAACCAGCACAATCCGGTGTATGACCATTTGCCTACGGAGGTGGGTAACAGTCAAGCCAGAACTGTCGACCAGTATAACAATAGACCCGTGGCTGAGGATCCTGATTACTATCAAGAAAGACAGGTTCATGATCCAGATTACTATCAATCCAGGATAGTCGGGAATCCCGCCACGCCTCCCTTTTATCCCACTGGCATTTACGCTTCACATATAGAGACTGGACAAACACTGAATACGCACAACAATACACCACAATGGACTGAACTAGACGGCGCTGGATATAGGTTCAATTCTCCTAGTCAAATGCAGGTTGTGGCTCGTAGCTTCGGCGATGGCTCTCCGGCCAGATCTCCACACCACGAGGCCCCGTATGACTACAGCAACCGCATACACACTCACCTTAGCACTCATATAGGTAAACAGATGTCTAGATCCGCTGACAGTGCAATGCCTGAAGGATATCATTCTATGAATGATGACAGATTTGGATCACAGGAAAGACTTGTACCTACTACAAGCCGGTCTCAGCGGAGGAGGAGAGAAGGTCGCACGAGCACGCCGTATGATCCGCCCTACACGTACCAACGTAACATAGACGCCACGCCGCGTCCGGGGCGACGTTTGAGGAAGACACTGCCACGCACCCCTGACACCCGTGATGACGATGAGGTAAGAAAGTGAATTTTAGAATGCAACTTATCACGGCGAACCGTTCCATGTGTGGAAGCCGATCCGCATATTACACCATCTCTTTAGTAAATTTGCAATAAAAATGCATATGGCGGAAATCAAGAAAAATGTTACACCTATTCCTGCATGATATATGATGTCTAATTCGTCAGATTCCGTTTGTAGATATTTCCGATGAGCGATGATCTTTTTTGTATACGTTATACATCTGTGCAAATGTGTGCATGGACACTACAAGCAGACTAATATTTTGAATTGCTGCAAGTGTAATTGTCATATATAATGTTGTTTGCTTGCGTCAGGTTCCAGAGCAAACTACGGGTCGTCCGTGGTGGGTGAAGCAGAGCCAAGGCCTCCCACGGCCGCTGAGGAGGCAGCCGTCTATGACCCACCACGGTAGGTGCCAATTACCTCCAATATCCAGTACTCGTTATCAATAACATGACAGAGAGCATATAGGCCAAGGAAGCTTTCAAAGTGAGACGTGTTAAGCAAATGAGAACGTTCAGGCATTGCAAATTATTGGTGGTGCCAGTATACCACACCCAACGCAGATGAATCCAATAACAAATGTGAATAACCATGTTAGTTTTAACAAATTAGGACAAAGCCATGTAGTGATACATTGCCGTTTGCACGCCTGTACCTTTCAGAAGCCGTACCTTCTGACGCGCCACCTCTGGTCCGCCACCAGCAATTCCCTCACCCACGCATCGTGCCTCACGCCAGGCTCCAGCCCCGTCAGGTCAGTCCGAAGATGTGTAGGTGTGCCAGAGCCCGCAAATTTTCTTTGGTGTGCGTCAATCCTAGGTGTATCAACCGTAGGTGGTTCCGGTTTTCAGTGATACAATGACCATTTTGAAAAGTGCTCTAACATTAGGTTTACATTTCCCCCTGAAAGATTGCACGCTTTTATCCACGTACTGCATAAGATGAACCATTTTTAAGTGAACTAAGAATATGTCATGACCTATTCACGTACACACAGAAACGCTGATCTGATAGTCCTTCATAGGAACATTTGAATGGAGACCAATCACAATATTCCGGGTACTATATAATATTATGACTATGTCATGCTATATTCTAGAATGTGCCTCTGTCCCGACGACCTCATGTGCCAAGTCGCGCTACCAAACCCAACCACCTGATGGCGCTGCCCCACGGACCCATGCGAGCTGGGTATGTTGATGAACCAGCAAATAGGTTGCTCTGGTTGCTTGATCAGCGCACAATGATCCCGCATATACGAGTGACCAAACATTGGACCCTTTAATTATTTTTAATAGAGGACCACTTTTGGAGAATCACTAGAATTCGAGGTTACTGTTCCATGGTCTATCTACTATTGAATCATTTCACCAAAACCACCAAGCGAGAAACATACATAATTTAGACAGTGTTATTATTCATGGTAGATTAATATTAGTGGCTTCATGTATTGAAGTAATGCGCGTGTATAGGCTAGACATTTTACAATTCATCCGCATTTATAGTAACTTACTGATCTCTGTTTGTTTCAGGGCTGCGGATGGGGCTGAGTCATCAGTAAGTGGGCCGTCATACCAAAGGTAGGTTGCATGCTGAAACAACGTGGTATAGACACACAGAGTTGAGCCACATTTGGTGCCTGAAATATGTACGCAAACAAAAACCTACGTAAAACTATGTCTTAATCGCCATGGATTTAATACCGATTATCTCATGAAAATTGTCATGGATTTAATCACAAAATTGCGACTATCTCATAACAGCACCCGGCTGGTAGACGTTTCCGTAACACAGTGCCCAATGCATGTAAGATTTCGTGACTCAGTACCTGATATATACACGTTTCAATATTAACTGTCCACGCACGTCAGTGACACCACGTCGCGCCTGTATCTGCTGCGCCACCCCCAGCGCCACCCGTCCACGGCGGGGGCGGCGACTGGACTCGGTGGCAGCCTCAACTACACGGACAAGTCGGTGGTCAGGAGGCTGTTTGGGCTGCCGCGGCGGGCGCACAGTGTCCACGAACGTGGTCAGTGGCTTCATCTGATTTGCATACAGTACAATCTCCAACTAAGAGCACCTCTATGATATGACAACGTTTCATGTTCGTATACCTTCATAAAGCTACAGAAATGAACCTCTGTATAGAGACCACCTATCTATTGAGACCACCTAGCACTTGGCCCAAAGGTGGTACTAATCGGGAGGTTCTACTGTATTTATCTTTTTTGCCCAATAACAACCAGCTTTTGATATGATATAAGAATATTCGTCTACTTTGAAATAAATACAGATAGCTATGAACCTGATATATAGCCGTGTAATAAGTCTAACATTCAACGTTGGATTTCCAATCTTCCCATCTTAGTTGGATATGATTTCCAGCCATCACGCAATGTGGTTCTTTCTCCAGGAGGGAGCTGTCCCAAGAACAACCTGTGGTTCCTGTGTGTGCCTATTTTAGCGGTGATCATTGTATGCGTGGTCACTCTCGGAGTGTTCCTCTCATACCCAGGTAACTACGATATTGGGCTACTTTCAAATAAGGGCAGCTACACATAGATGAACCTAAAATTCTTGTACTTTATGCAATGTTTGCAAATGTCATAATGTCAACTCCTACTTTACATTTCCGTAATATTTAGTACATCAAAATATATTTTGAGAAACAATGGTTTATTTGTAATTCGTTATGATTATTTAATCATATGTCATTTGTATATGAAGCAGTTACCATAATGTAACCTTTTGTTTTGTTTTTTCAGATGATAAAGCTGACGTGATTGAACAAGGTAAATATTAGATATTCAACTTTCAGTGGACTGCAATTAAATATGACCACACGTGTCTATCAAAGCTTGTAAAATTTAAGATGAAGAGAGAAGCTTATGAAGGCAACAGTAATTATTAGATGTTTTAAATTATGTTCGCTTTTTCCAGTTGTTCAAGCCAAACTACATTTTGGAAACATGCCATACATACGGGGCTATTCAATCAAAGGATCCGACGATTTCAACAATGCGGAAAATGAGTTCTGCAATTCTGTACGTTCTATATTACTGTATTACCCTATTAAATTTGGAATAAATAAGAAGTAATCTACATCTATCTGATAATATTAGTATATGTAGTAGAACGCACTGTGGTCCTTTCAAGCACACAGACAAATTATACAAGCCAAGATGAATTTACTTAGTTTGTACATGTATTTCATAAAATACTACAACCCGCAATTTTGTAACCTAGAACCTAGTGTAAGAAGAGAGCTGCTGCGTATTAACATTTGGAATAGCCGTTTAACACAAAACCCCTTACCTATACATGCACTTTAAGATAACTCAGGACACCAAAACGTAACACATATTTTCCATTGCCATGTTTATTTCTGTGGACTTACAAAAGAAGTTGATCAATTAGTGTATCCTCTATTTCCAGATGAAGGCAGATTTTCAGCAAACACTCCAGTTATGTCAAATAGCAAAAATAAGGTAAATGTAATAAATAGAGAATAATCCTTTTTAATATTACACACATAGTACCAGAATACGAAAGTAATATTTCATGACCACTGTTATTCAATCATAACAACAATATTTGTGTATGAACCTACTCATGCTACTAAAAATTTTTCAGTGAAGGAAGTGTCGTCATAGACGCCGTTATGGGAATGGCCAAGAAGATGGACACCGCAGAGATCGTCAATCGATTACAAAATACCAAATACGCGCAATCCAACGGTCTAAACTCGGAAGTGGTGATTGAGGAGGCATCAGGTGAGTTGCAGATCTAGACTACTCAATGTGCATTTTTTACATTCTTCAAACTGTCTCCCTTTTATCTCTAACTATCTCGTCAGCTAGTGGTCGGAGTTTGACGTCACTTACGATTCTTACGGGGAGGCCTAGATTTTCAAATGCCTCATCAGACTTGACTGACATATGACGTCTTATTGTTATAATGCTGAGAGCCTGGAGTGATTTGAAAACCGGCTGATGGCCTTGGCCCTTCACAACACAGGGATCAGCTCCATACTGGAGCAAAACAGGCACCAGGTGCCATCTTGCTGTCTTCAGCGCAACATCCAACGCTGTGTAACCATCGGTACTTGTCACGTTAATTGTCTGTGGCGAAATTAGCATAGTGACAATATCTACGGGAGCTCCATACTCTATAGCCAAATACAACGGCACTCTGCTTTTCATATCCTTTAAGTTCAAATTAGCTCCTCGCTGGATGAAAACTGGCACCAAGTCCCAGTCCTCTGTGCTCATGACACTGTGAAGCGCTGCGGAACCGTCTTTGTCTTGCATATTGATGTTTTGGGACGATATCAGCTGTACTATAATGTCTTCGGCAGCATAATTCAGCACCGCAAGATGTAATGGAGTTCTCTTTATAGCATTGCTAATATTGATATCTGATCCTCTCTCAACGAGAAATGGCACCAGCTCCCATTTTCTCAAACCGACTACCAAATGAAGTACCGTGTGTCCACCTTGGGTATCCTGCATGTTAATGTTCCTTTTAGACAACAATTGGTCTAACGCTTCTGCCGATGGATCATGTTTGCCGTTCAGCAAATGCATTGGTGGTCTTCTTATATAATCACCGATGTTAACATCTGCACCCCGTTCAATAAGAACGGGCAACAACTCCCACCGGTGTCTCTTCATTGCCCAATGGAGCGAAGTGTAACCGTCTTCATCCTGCGTGTTGATGTTCTCTTGAGAAATCAATAATGTGATTGTGTCTGCTGGAGCTCCACACGACACAGCAACCAACAATGGAGTGCTATTCGTAGCATCACTGATGTTGATACCTGCCCCTATTCCAATAAGATCAGGCACTAGCTCCCATCTCTCTCGTGCCAGAGCTTTGTGGAGGACTGTGTGACGTTGACCTTTATCCTGCATATTGATGTTTTCCTCAGAAATCAAGTGATTGACAATATCTGCCGGAGCGTCGTACTCAAGGGCAAAATGTGATGGTAGAAAGCCACCTATTGTACAAAGATTGATATCTGCACCTCCGGCCAGGAGAACGGACAGATGCTCCCATTTCCGTGTTATGATAGCATAATGGAGGACTGCGTAACCATAATCGTCCTGCTCATTAATGGTTTGTTGAGAAATTAACTGGCCAAGGATGTCTTTTGAGGGGTAAGTGCTGAACCCCTTAATAGGTAATATGCCATTATTGACATCAGCCCCTCTTTCGAGCAGAATGGACACCAGATCCCAGTACTCTTCATCCACGGCCCTTTCGAGCGCTGTGAGTCCGCATGAGTCCCGCAAGTTGATGTTTTGAGGAGAAATCAGCTGAGTGATGGTGTCCAAGTTTATGTTTTGAGGATTGTAGGTGTCTGGTGTAGCATTAAATATTATGGCCCAGTGTAATGGGGAGTCAAGCTCTCTGTTAACAATGTTAATGTTAGCTCCGCCCTCAATGAGAACGGGCACCAGCTGCCACTGTTTAGTGCTGATTGCCTGGTGGAGTAGGGTGTGGCCTTCAATGTCCTGTATGTTGACGGTTTGTGGAGAAATCAGCATGGAGATGATGTTTTCCGGAGCGTGATAGCGAATTGCGACTCGTGTAATCGCATTAATATCCACAGGTAATTGCAATTCCTTGTTTGCCCCGTTTTCAGGCAATAAGTCAGTTACTTCTTTCCATTGCTTTCTTTCTATAGCTGATTTGATTTGGCATTTAAATGTATTTTCCATATTGAACAAAAATAAGACTCTTTATTTCACAAGACTGGCCAATGTAGCGTTAAGCATACACAAATAAAAGAAATGAGAACACATACAAATTATTAGACTATGAGGATACTTTCAAATCAAACGAAGTGATAAGATATGGAGTTCACTGTTTGGACTTTACACAGAACACCATATCAACTAACATTGCAAACATGGTAAATCATATTCAAATATGCATATAGTATCACACATTGTCGGTATACATGAATCTCTCTATAACATTGCACACATATTCATTGTTGCAACATCTCCCTATGTGTTCAGTTGTGGCTTTAACTGCAAAGCATCACCACGTTTTAGGCCCCTTTTACATGTACGTTTGTATCATAACTCTACGGTGTGAACCTCGTCCTAGCCCTAATCTCGTAGGTCGTTCAATGAGCATTTGGAATTCATGCTCTATATGAAATATGGAACAATTCATTATAATATGCACAATGATTTACCGTTATGGGGATTGGATGTATGGTTTAGAAGATTTTATAAAGATCATACAAACAAAAATTATTTTAAATACCTACAGTGTGAACATTTAAATATAGTCTAATCATACATACAAAATGTCAGTTGGTGACCAATCATAACTAATAATCATACCAATACAAACAGACCTTGCTTTTTTAGTACATAGCTGTTTACGTGTTATCAGGAACGGGTGCGTGTCGGGAGGGTGCGTGCGTGAACGGTGGCACGTGCGTGGAGGACGAGCTGGTGTACCGCTGTGCGTGCCCAGCCGGCTACACGGGCACTGCGTGTGAACAAGGTCAGTAGCGGCGGCGGCCACAGCGCACTGCCTATATAGATCTGCAAAACAATACTTTACATTCATTGAAAGTTGTATTCAAATAACTGGTATATTCTCCTCTATAGATGTAATAGATATCATTTTGTCGAGGATTGGCATTTTTTAATTGGGCAGTGTTGGTGGTTTGTTTTTACAATCTACTATTCAATGTTCATATTGCTAACGTCATACGTACATGTACGTTGAGACATTAATCACAATATCATCATGATTAATTTTTACCAGCATTGTCATTGAAGTAGCTAAATGAACACAGCGTTCACGCGGTGACAATGTGGTGTTTATCGGACGCGTAATACCACGCCTGTGTGGTGTTAACTTGACTATCATGTCCTATGCGACCTTCACGGAATGCTGTATCTGTGTTACAGACGTGGACGAGTGTTCCCTGGGCGAGCACGGGTGCGCCCAGAGGTGCGAGAACAGCCCGCCGGGGACGTACACGTGCCTCTGTGGGCCGGGCTACACCGTGGTCGGCAAGGACTGTATAGGTATGTGTAGGTACAGCACCAGCATTATAAGCACTGTGTGGACCTAATCACTAGCAGACAAATTATTTCTATTTAACAGATTTAAAAAAATAGACATTGTGGACAAAAGTTTAAAAACATAGACGCACACCAACCTCTGCACTAACACACACTCAACCACTATCTAAATTCCAGTGTTTGAAAGGGAACAGCATTCAACTAGTGCCCTGCCCGATACACTGATCCTCGTCCACGTGGCGTTGTTTCAGATGTGGACGAGTGTGCGGCGGAGGAGGCACGTGCCCCGTGCGAGCACACGTGCACGAACACAGTGGGGTCGTACGAGTGCGGCTGTGATGAGGGCTTCATGCTGGCCGAGGACGGCGCCGGCTGCGTGGGTGAGTGTCCAATGCCGTTAAAATATGGGTGTTGGGGACTCGGTCAAGAGGTTTTCTGGTTTCTGGAGATTTGCACGTATCTTTATTGTAAACAGGAAATTTTGCTTCAGGCATCAATATCTAAGCTTGCAAAGACTGTCGTATTGTCAATCATATTACCTTAGAACTACCACCAACGGTGGTGTACAAACTTGATACGAAATGCGCACACACGCACACACCATAGAAACAGATTGGTGCAAACCATCCAGTGTATAAAATTAGGCGTGCATTGGAATAACACTTACAACAATACCACCCATTTACAGACACACATTCTCACGAAATAAGAGCTTCGAACCTATATCACGTTCATCCCATCATAGAATTACGTATTTCCATCACGAGGAGCGTGCTTACGGTGCTCTGTTGTCTCTGTCAGATATCCGATGCGAATGCACGCCGGGCTCGTTCCGATGCGGCTACCGCCTCGGCGCCGACCGCACGTCCTGTCTCGGTGAGTGGCCCACGTGCTACAGCAGACAGGGGCTGACGAGTGGGGTTTATGAGGGTTGTAGTACTTGGGAGTCACTCTATGTAAACTACAATGTAGTGCATGACACATGGCCCTCTACACTCATCCCAAGTGTAACCTACAAAACTGGCAAATCAACGCAAAGCTCTGGCTAATTTGGAGCGGTGAGGCATTTTGACCTGTTATTATGACCTAATGTATTGTGCATGTTTTGACTTAATTGTCAAGAGTTCAACAGTAAGTTTTGAGTAATAAAGTGAGCCCTTGACATTCTGGACGTGGGGAATAACACTCTTGAGAACATATTCTAATACAAATTATATCGAAGTTGCATGTTACATTTTCTTTTATCAAGGGGTTTGATTTAGAATCCCATAAGAATAGTAAGTCCTTAGGTCCCTACGGGGTAGGGAATCCATCTGGTGGTACAGACGATGTATTTTGCATGTAAAACAAGTGCCTCTTACATCCCTGAATCTGTCTCCATGCGTGCATGCGCGATTGAAATACATTGACTGACTTTTGCAATGCAGACATTCTGGAGTGCGAAGAGACACCGGATCTCTGCAGCCAGCTGTGTGTGGACACGCCCGGAACCTACGCCTGCAGCTGCCGTGCCGGATACGCGCTGGATGAGCAGGACGGATCCACATGCCACGGTACGCACTCTTCTCAATCACTCCTCATTGACAGGAAATGCTATTATGGAGTAAGAAACACAGTGTGTGTGTACTGAAGTTGTAATTTTATAATGGAATACGAGTCGTAACTTTCAGTAAACATTTTACGTGGCTCAGCAAACATCGTCAGTCTACGGGATTTTTTTTTGCAATAACTACTGCGATTTTCACATCAAAGATTTTTATATAAACTTGAACATATGAAATTTAACTTTGTTATCTTATTTTAGAAATAAAGTTGCTGTGGCGTGTTATGCTCTCAATGTATAGATTAAACTATTCACTTGACATATACGATAATGTTCCCTTTTACAGAGGTAGACGAGTGTCTGGACAACCCCTGTAGCCACGACTGCTTCAACACCCCCGGCTCGTACTTGTGTTTCTGTCCAATCGGCTATACTCTCTTACCGGACGACGCCAACACCTGCAAAGGTGTGTGTCTAGCCACAAAACGATGCTTGTTGTTGTTGTTGTTGTTGCTGCTGCTGCTGCTGCTGCTGCTGCTGCTGCTGCTGCTGCTGCTGCTGCTGCTGCTGCTGCTGGCTTTTGCCCTCGGGCTAATATGATTACAAAGCCAATGGAATCATCGTTCTTACCAATTAAACTGAAGTATCTGAAAATCTTGTGATGTAATTTGATTTTGTAACAATGGCCAAACTAATATAGATATTTTTTATATATTATATAGTGAATAATCATCTGAGGCGTGTAAATCTGTATGCAGGTTGCAGGTTGCACATGAAATTGATTATGATCATAATTAAAATGTAAAATTTACTTCAAAATATCCAATGATTCGTGCGTTGTACTAAATATATGTACGTTTAACCTGTTATTTCTTTTCGAATTTCCTCACCCATGAAATAATGTGATTTTGGTGTGATTCATACACAGCTAGTAATAGTCAGTTGGAAAGCCACTTGATTTGTAAGTACGCATATTTCTTATTCTTTAATAAAATGGTTGGATTATTGTGTTGGCGGTGGGGGGAAAACAGTACGCTGCTGGTTTCGACAGCAATGGCGAGCCCTCGGGAATCATAGTGTCCGTTTCTGAAGACATTTTTAGAGGCTGGCAAGATAGTGAATAACAGACAAACATCGATCTAACATCTGATACTATAGTTGCATATGTAATAATGGATCGAATAAATGGATTGAAATATGCTCTGATACTTAAACATTGTGCAGCGGGATGGGATCCGATTAATTTTAACTTCAACATCAAGTTAAAACTATTCCAACACCGCCCCGATACTGCTTGAGAGTCCCAGTGGCAAATGTTCAATGACCGGCCGGTGGAAGGTGACTGCCGAAATTCACCTCGGGAGTGCATCAGAGGGCTAATCGGAACCAGTTGTGAACATAGCATTAGTGGTTATTTACTCCAGAATATGCTATTTACAAAGTTGCTTAGCTGTTTAAAAAGGCGTGTTTCTTTTTTTCCTAAGTGATACACAATGAGGTAACTTTTGGCTTGCATTCAATTTTTTTATACATTTTCCTAGGCATTGCTTTTTTCCTTCATCTCAAAGTACCACAGGACCAATTTCATGATATTATTTCAATACATAAATTATACATATTTTTAGTTGCAATAGCTATACACCATGGGATAAAAGTATTGGTTCATGATTTGTCTTCTCTATGAACTTTTGTACGTTTTCATAAACATTGTTTGGGACATCAGAAAACAGTATAGTATACTCATTTTGACATTATGTCTCACCTAAATATCTTACAGTTTCATGACTATTTCATAATATATTTATTATTTGGAGACTTTGATGAACCTTGATGGGGAATCATAATTATGTTCATTAACATGTGGGGTCAAGCAAAAGACGTTATTATCAAAAGCAATCACAAAAACGGAGCTATTTATCCTCTAATCTTTGAATTTAAAAGCATTTCTGGCAAGGGTGATAATAGTTTTTTTTGTCATTTTTTTACTCCCGATTGTTTAAGGCGAACTGCATGTGTAGTTTTTAGCGTCCTACTGCCTTAAATATTCTTCAATTCCCAGTTGCGCGGGACGTGTTGCGCAGTAGAATTAATCCATACCAAACAGTCCACTTACTACTTCCGGTCGCTCGCGTCATTGTAAACTAACACGACTTTAAATATTATAAGGTAATTTTCAGCTATCACTTATCCTATGTCATTCATGTAAAGTACTTTCCTTATAGAGTTTTGAGGGATGATTATGAATCTGCAATCGGATTCTAGTTAGCACTGAAATTGACGAAGATATGGGCAGAATACCAGTCGACATGAAAAAAATGCAGACGACCTGTGTAGGTTGTGAATGATATACAAACGTTTTAACTTCACTATTATGAAGAATGCATGTCTCAAATAGCATTCCTAATAGTATTTTGAATGAGGATTATGAATATGTAACCGGATTTTAGTTAGCATAAAAAATGACGAAGTTATGAGCAAAAGCCGGTCTTGGTCAAATTTGCAGACCGCCAGTGAAAAAAAAGTTGAAAACTTCACTATATTGAAGAATGCACGCTTCAAATAGATGTATTTACTTAATTTTCCAACGTCTTTCAGCATAACAACCATCAATGCTATACAGAACACACATTTTGAATGATATACCAATAAATGTGATTTTAAATGGGCTTATAACATACACCGGAAGTACCCATGGACTTTTGTGTCTCAAAATCAAATAAAAAAAGACAAGTGCGCAACTTTTCTGCGCAATTGGGAACTGAAGAATTTATTCATTCTTTTAATCATATATTACTTCACTGCTAATTCATGTATGAATCCAATATATAACTGATTTACTGGAAGAAAATGTAGTTAAAGTATACAATATAAGTAGCCAGTAATAGTTGGAAATTACTATACTTTCTACAGACCATATTTGCCCACATTAGATCTCTGTATATTTCTTTAACATAATTATCGCGCCTTAAAATGTCTTGACTGTGCCTTACATACAGTGTATATCCATCTATAGAAGCGGGTAATTGACAACTGAATAATGTCATCTAAAACTACAAATATGTTGTTAGTGACTCATAAACTTACTTTTAATGCAGTATTCTGCAAAGTTTCGGGGAACGTTTCCCTTCGACGGGAAAGTGCGCAGATTTATTGAGCATGTTTAGTGGCGCTGCATCACATGAAATTCCCTGTGCAACAAAGTAGCTTGGTCAGTACAGGTGGGGTGTTGGTGGCCTTGGCCTGATTCAATTTCAGCTTCGGTTTGCATTTGTGGATCTCAAAATCTTCCCCTGTGTTGCGTCTGGACCACTTATCTTCCTTTCCAATCACCTTAATGTTCTTGTCTGGAAACAAATGTCCAGTATTCTGCAGGTGAATCTGGATAGCTGAGGCATGGCAGTTCTTGACCAATGTGTTCTGACGGTCTCTTACGTAAGTTCTGGGCGATGTCACCAATGTATTATTCATGTCATTTAGGCCAAGAAATCTTATACGTTTTACCCGAGATGTTCTTAAGGCGTTAAATGGTATATGGTATGTGGGGACACCATGGCTTCTAGAGACTATCTGCAACACTTCAGAGACACCCTTCATGTATGGTAATTGTACTCGCAATACCCTTTCACTGGTTGTACTAACTGAATCCTTAGTCTTCTCATTCTCTTCTTAGGGATCTGGAAGGGTTTATTCTGATCACTTAAAACATGCGGTGTAATATGCAAGACTTCTTGCCCTAAATGTCATGAAAAATAGATCGTTCAAACAGACCGAAACTTAGGGAAGTGCCTGTCAGAACATATGGACAAGACTAGCCATGCCTCAGCCATCCATTGCCACTTGTTTCCAGACAAATAATTGAGGTGATTAGCAAAGAAGATAAATGTTCCAGTTGCAAGACAAGGGAAGCTATCAAGATCCACAAAAGCAAACCGAAGGTGAACTTGGACCAGGTGAAAGCCACCAACACCCCACCTGTACTGACCAAGCTACTTTGTTGCACAGGGAATTTCATCGTACCATGTGATGCAGCGCCACTAAACATGCTCAATAAATCTTTGCACTTGCCAGTGGAAGGGGAAACGTTCCATAAAACTTAGCAGAATACTGCATTAAAATAAGTTTCCGAGTCACAAACTACATGTTTGTACTTATATATTATGAATCTAGAAACTGTAAAATTACTTCTTAAAGATTAATAATGCCATGGTATTTCAAATTGCATCCATATTTTCTCATAGTATAGATAGCCGAATCTTTTAAATGCAACTTCTGGAACCTGACTTTAATATTACCTGACAAATGTTGCTCATTGTATGATTGTGACTTTAATATTAACCTGACTGTTGTAGACACGGATGAGTGCTTGGGATCGCCGTGTGAACACACGTGCACCAACACGCCAGGCTCATTTACGTGCGGGTGTAACCCTGGATACACAATTGCCCTTGACAGACGCACGTGCCAAGGTTAGTGAGCCAAATACCGATAGGAAACAGGTTTTTTATAAAAATTATATTGCTGCTTAACCAATTGCTTTCTAAAATCAATTGATTAAAATAAAACTGTCTTAGAAACCACACACACTGTCGTCAAATGGAATCATTTTGTTAGAAAATTGTGAAGCCTGCAATTTCAACATGTAATATTATAGGACTGTATTTTGCTATGGCTTTTTGAATGTAGAATGATTCATATTGATAACAACCTACATGTAGTAAATAAGATGATAATGAAAGAAAACACTGTTTATGTTTAAGATGTAGATGAGTGCGTTGGAAGTCATGGTTGTAGCCAGATCTGTCAAAACTCAATTGGCTCCTTTGAGTGCACCTGCCAACCTGGTTACAGGCTCGATGAAGACAGAATAACATGTCGGGGTAAGAATTGTGGATGTTAAACATATTAGACATACATCTAGACCTAGAAATATCTGACATTTACCCTGTTATGGAATATAATTAATTGTAAGTGTTTCAGTGTAATTATTGTCGCTCATGTGCAAACAGTTTTTGGTTGGTCAGTCACCATTGGACCGGCTGTACCTCAAATTACCAGTATTAACCCGTATACTAGAACATAGGAAAATATTGAAAACAATGGAAGGGGGACTTCCGGAACTGGGTATTAATTAAGTCATGGATAACACTCAATGATAAAAGGCGGGGTGGGTATGATAATGAAAGTAAAAACAATATGTGTTTTGGAATGGAATATGTTTACACTCTATACTGATATATAATACTTCCCTAGGTATAAATTGATGGCTGAACAAATTAATCAGTTTTCTACCTATATATTACACTAACATCTAAAAAATAACCTCATGAACTGTTTCTACTTCACTTTGAATTCTCGTGGATACTCAGATGAAAGTACCATGACATAGAGAACTATAGAATAAAAGTTAAAGTTTAAAACCTTCCTACTGAATCAGAAGTTCAAACTTACAATTCATTTGTAAGTAAAAAGTGGCAATTTAATTAATAAAATTCCTTTCACTGGATCATTTTCATTGTTGTAGATGTAGACGAGTGTATGGAAGGTTCACCATGCGAATTTTATTGTGATAATACTGAAGGCTCTTTCTCATGCCGTTGCCAGCATGGATATACACTGAACAGCGATGGGCGCTCATGTGATGGTGAGTGTGGTATAGTGGTTGTTATGTCTGTCCATTGTTTTTTTTTCCTCAGGAGCTTACTCTTTAACATTATTTTAATGCCTAATTGCTATTAATTCAATAGTTACAACTTCAATTATCAATACACATAGCTCTATTCCATGTCTTGTGTGTGCTATAGATGCAGTTTTCTACTATTGCTGGTAGTCATTGTTTGTATTGTTTAGTGAATATATAGGTTACGTTTCACCTCTCATCTGTAATAAATGGTGAGTACGTGAACAACTTAAGAAACAAATTGTCATAAAATATAGAACATGAATCTGTAGACACTAAGCAATCGTGACATAAAACAAAAGCATATATTCAAATATATTCAATGTATTCAAAAAAGACAAATGTCAAGTGAAAAAGACAAAATTATTTCTGTACAAAATGCAATTGTTTCTCCATATCATGATTTGGTATATGATTGCAAAATGTACAAAATGTTAGAAATCGCTCTGGTGATCTAGCGGTGTTTATTATAGATATAAATGAGTGTTCTGGAGAGCTCCATGGGTGCCAGCACCGCTGTAACAACATCGTGGGCTCCTACATGTGTACATGTAACACAGGCTATGTTCTTAGACCAGATGGAAGGAGGTGTCGTGGTAACCAGAATTTTAGCAGCCTTTTTTAGTATTTCTTTTTCTAGTTGTCTATTTTGTAGCTTGCTATGCTTTATCTTCTGCAAGTATTGTATGTTTTTTAGAGTTTGTTTTAATCGATATTTATTTAAATAAACAACAATCTGTTTTAATATTCATTCAACTTGAAAGAACTTTTATTTCAATCATCGGGGCAAATTTATGTTTAGTTACATTTAGTTAGTTTGTAGAAATTTGGGACACTTTAAACTTACTCAATACGGTGTGTTTTGCATTCATACTGAAGAAAAATTTGACATTTCCAATTATTAATGAGTATATTTTCTATGTATTGTGGCTGCTTTATAATTACTATCCTTATAATGTGCACTGATGTCTACATATGAACCTATTGTAGACGTGGATGAATGTCAGGACAATCATGGCTGCATGCACTCGTGTGAAAACACAGCAGGCTCCTTCATCTGCCGCTGTAATAGTGGATATGATTTGGCAACTGATGGCAAAACATGTACAGGTAATGTTGACTATCTTTATTTCACCTGAGTTTGTATTTAATTGATATCTATTTAAATAAACAAGAATCTGTTTTAATATTGATTCACCCTCTGAGAACTTTTATTTCAATCATCGAGGCAAATTTATGTTTAGTTACATTAGTTTGTAGAAATTTAGGAGACTTTAACGTTACTCAATGTGCTATGTTTCGCATTCATACTGAAGAACAATTTGACATTTCTAATTATTATGAGTATATTTTCTGATGGCAAAACATGTACAGGTAATGTTGACTATCTTTATTTCATCTGAGTTTGTATTTAATTGATAGCTATCTACATAAACAACAGTCTGTTTTAATATTCATTCACCTTGAAAGAACTTTTATTTCAATCATCGGGGCAAATTTATGTTTAGTTACATTAGTTTGTAGAAATTTAGGACACTTTAACACTAATCAATACGGTGTGTTTTGCATTCATACTGAAGAAGAATTTGACATTTCCAATTATTAATGAGTATATTTTCTATGTATTGTGGCTGCTTTATAATTACTATCCTTATAATGTGCACTGATGTCTACATATGAACCTATTGTAGACGTGGATGAATGTCAGGACAATCATGGCTGCATGCACTCGTGTGAAAACACAGCAGGCTCTTTCATCTGCCGCTGTAATAGTGGATATGATTTGGCAACTGATGGCAAAACATGTACAGGTAATATTGACTATCTTTATTTCATCTGAATTTAAAAGAAATATTTAGTTGTCTTACATGTTATTCTAAGTTATTTCTTTGCCATATCTACTTTTTGTTCGTCCTCATCTATACCAGGCTCATCACATTCACCCCATAAACAAGTTATTGGAAATAAATTGTAAATATTGCATATTGAATATTTTAACAATGCATACTATGTTCAGGATAAAAATGTTTCTGTAGAATGGCTATAAGGTAGAAATAGTCATTGCTTTTTGCAAATGATTGAGTTATATATGTTTTATCATAATGAGTTCATTCTTATATGTTCTATTATAGAAATCGCAACTACAACTACTGCATTGTCTGATCCAAATGGTAAGTTAAAAAGCCATTAGACATCTAAGGGTTTATTAAGATAATTAAAATGTTTTTGTTATGTCCGTGCATAGTAGGAGTTTGACCACATATATTAGAATACAGAAGTTGCATCATTTGGATTCTCAGTTTAGTTGTTAGATTCCAAAAAAGCCTTCTTTTTTTCTTTAATTGTACTGTCCATATCTTAATAAAACGGCCACATTTTTCTCAATGTACATTTAATGTTCCTACACTGACACTCCTACCTAGACCAGTTTTATAAAATTCGCCAATTAGTAAAATGTATCTATATTATCTTTAATCGACCAAAACCAGTTACAGGTGGCATACCAAGAAGACATGCTTCATTGTGTACACGTTAATTCTTTCAAATGGTCAAGGAGACCATTCCATGCACTTTTATATGGGTTAATAATTATCAGCGCACACAGATAATATAGTAACATGATAGACCAAGTAGTAGTACTATCAACTTATTTTCACAAATGAACATGAATGCAGATATATTTAATTTAACAGAGCTTATGTGTGAAAAGTGCAGCCAAAACCAGTACTTCTGCAGGGGTGATCAGCAACAATACTACTTCAAGTGCACTGGTAGGTAGTTCATTTGTCTTTTGTCACAGCAGAATTTTAGATCATGTGTATGGAATAAATCAGAATAGTTCTAAACCGGCCCTACTGCAGCAGTGCCAGATCTAGTATTCTGCTCTGGCATTTAGTCTAATTATTCCATCATTTTGACCAATGTGCTGACCAGTTGGTCACGTGGTGTGCATAATTTGCATTTAATTGTTCGTGTGGGCCATCTGCTTTGGTAAATCATTGGTTTGATACGTACCCTGTTGAGCAAATCTGTGCTTCTTCGCAACATTATTTTGTTACTTAAAGACAGTTTTATTTATAAATCTCCTAATCTGGTTAAATATAATTTAGCCTAGCAAGTTCATAATTCTTTGGCCAAGTCTTTTAAATGTGGACACCCAATAGCCCTTTTATTAGCTATAACATTAGTCACGTTTTCCCAACTGCATTTGTAGCAATCACTATTAATTGATGTATCATAAAAAAAACAATGTTGTGTGTTTTATGTTGTAGGCCTAGGCAAGTACGTAAGAATGCCGTGCAAGTCACCGTCCTATTGCTTCTTGGAGGATGCAGACTTTTGCATTAATACAAAACCCTGCCAATGAAAATTATCCACCATGATCACCACTATCAGAAACTGTCACATATAATCTATTTTGAATTTCCTTAGATTTATGACTCTATAAATTGTCCATTTAGAGACACGTAACCAAGTCCATAACATTATATGGAACATTTTGTTTAAACTATTTTGAATAAGTAGACTTACGTACAAGGCAACGAAACAAAGTCGTTCTGCAAGCAAGATGGAAGTGACGAACCACTTAGTTTCTTTACATAGTTTTACCCATTCGGATTATAATTGTATATAATATTTTTACCTTAATATTAAAAAAAGGTTTTTGCCTTTCGTGTGCTTTGCATCGCACGCACTTTGTGATACTTAGGCTATTATCTTACACTATATTATTTGTGAACAACATACACAAAGACAACACTATCGGTATCGTCTTTTTGTACTATATGTAATGGTGGTTGAATTGTTATAGTAAATAGTTCTTATTAACGAATCTAACCACGATTTGATAAACATTAATGATGGATTGTCATGCACATCAGACGAGTATAGGAAACTTCCATCATCACGCAAGCCAGTGGTTTTCTATATAACCTAGCATGTATTGTACAATCCGTAACTTCATCAAACACTTTTGTAAATAGACTTCTATTTGCTTGAACGTGTTCATTGTGTTGGTAATGTTTATATACAGTCATTTCTTTATTCACAACACGTAAAACTTACAAAAATATCATTAACAGTTTCATCAGCTTCGGTCATTCTGAAGATGTCAGCAGAAGCTGATGAAACTGTTAATGATATTTTTTTGTAAGTTTTACGTGTTGTGAATAAAGAAATGACTGTATATAGACTTCTATTTGCTTTCCAAAAAGTCAAATACATTGCATGCGGCATACATATAAATGTATAAGCAGTAATTTCAATTTGGAATTGTTATGTGGCTGTAGTTCATAATTCAATTTACATATAGGTTGCTGTAGTTAAAAATAATAAGAATAAAATTACCAGGTGTGATTTAATATTTTGCCGTGAAAGTCTGTGATATATTTTGGATGCTACGTTGATCTACTAATGTGTATGTTTTATTCATATGTCTATATAAATATAGATTGTATATTTTCATGTCAGTATAAAAATTTGCGTATTTTTACAGAGAAATGCATTATTTTTGGACTATAACCAATAGTATACTTTTCCTAATCACAATTTCGATTGATGCAATGGTGCTCAAAGCTGGTGGCTTGTTATACATTATAATGTAATGATTTTAAAATGGAACGCACCACAAAATGAAATATAACACAATAAATTGTATTCCCTTCCAAGTTTTCAGTTTATTTATTCTGTATATAAGTAGGATACACATACATAGTGCGACATACATAAAAAACATAAAAACAAAACACATCCACACACACAAAAAAAATAAAACAACAACTACAACGACCATTCACAACTGATTCAACGGATTGCAACATTAAAACAAACAAAAACGATGATTTTGTTGTTAGGTAGCGATTGAAGGCGAATGTTTTTGAAATTCTTAGCACAACTTCCACCAAAAAACATGGCGCTGTCTGGTGGGTGAACTTGTGAATGCATAATTAGCCTGAAAAAGATATGGATGAACACTGTCCATAAGTTTACATGTTTATATTGCTAGCATGTCAAAGAACCAGCAAGCATTACCTCCCTTATCAAGTAGTGGACAGGCATCTTTTATTTGTGGGGTAGGGTGGGATTTTACTATTGAATAGTTAATGTACATTTGATGTGTAAAACGTCAGTGTGTGATAATGGCAGATAATATCTGATAATCTCTGAATACATGCATTTCGCTTCATAGAATTATTGGTGGAATATGAATAATAGGGGATAGTTAATTAAATGGATCGAAACGGACTCCTTTTCCTTATGTCAAAACCATACCTGACAATATATGTGATTTAGTTCATATATCTTCATGCTGGGTGTGGTTTTATAAAAGACAATATGCCACATGTAATTTTCGTTCCAAAATGACAATAGAACTACTAAAGAATATTTGATCTATCTGATACATTCATGAGTCTCATGAGCGGGGCTCTTGGGTGGTGGCAGGCGGACGGGGGAAGTATGTTCCAGCACAAAGCGAATCAATTATATAATTTAATATATAGACTGCTATCCTAGTTCCCTTGGACAACCTCTCGGGTTCCTAGGCATTGTTCATAAATTTCAGCGTTCGGGTTAGATGATTGCATTATGGTAATAAAAGATAACAAGAGAACATACAGCAAGCATAATTGCCTAAATACATGATAATTTCTTAGAATGAGTTGATTCAACGTGCATCAGTGTGTCTCCATCAATGAAATAAGTGTTTGCTCAATAAGGCATGATTGCAGCTATCAAGAAACCACAAAATGCGTCATTTTCAAGTAGACCTTGGGATATAAGTTGTCTACT